>JALDNG010000182.1:230000-565252 GCA_024349245.1 Neodontobutis hainanensis
TACATGGTACCATTCTATTTTCTTTATAAAGATCGTCAGCTGTAGAGCCCGTTAAGCCCAGTGCACTTTACCATCTGTGCCTAATATTCTGTGGTAAATACAATTTGCTGCAGTAAAACTATTCACATTCTGTAAGTGACTTTATAAAAGGAAAGCCAGATATCTCAGTAAAGCCGTGCTATCAATCAGCCCTATCAGTCCTACACAGGCCTCATCATTTCCTCCAGCGATGACAGAAAATCCTCTTCTTGTTCTTTAATTTATAAAAGCACCACTCAAAAAGACATCTGTATGAATTTATTACCTCCAAACAGAGCCACTTGGCTGAATTCATCTCCCTTTTGTCCTTTGCTCGCTCTCAGTGCCCTCTGCGTTTGTATCTGTCTGACTCTATCTTTGTCACTCGATGATCTGGGCTTTCAAAGGCTTCTCATTCAGAGGTTTACGCTTCAAGTCGTTTTATCTCGGCAAAGGGTGACTGAATTAACCTTTTGTGTTGTGTAAACTTTGAATCAATCTGATGTAGTTGATATAAATGTTTTTTGTTGAAAATTTTCTGCTGTATTTTCTTTCAGGGGAAAAATACTGAAGTGCAACAGTGTTAGTTACTTTCATAAGTGCATTTGAAGGAGTCAAAGGTGGTTGCAGACCAAGCTGTTTGAGGGCATTAACTCTGATTATGTCAGTTTACAAGGTGTCTGCCCCACCATCAGAAGTTTACTGGTTTACTTCCTGATTTGACCAAAGGTACTGTGTTTATTTGAACTCTTCTCCTGTCGCTGCAAAATTAGTATGAGGGATTTAACTCATACAACTCATACATTTTTCTCTGATTGGTCCACCTTCTGCAATTATTGTTTCAATAAACTACAGTTTAAAAAGATTTCTTTCATTGCTGCTCAGCTGAGACACAACATGAGCACAATGGCTTAGGTTGGATCCCCAGCCAGCTCAACTCTTTCCTCTGTATTATTTCTGCCTAATAAAAGCTGACAGGTCTACTATCCAGGTGTACTAACATGGATTTGGTATGGCTCCGACAGATGCTACAATCACAGTAATGCAGTCAGTGGCTATCAATCACACCACAGTCAGTTATTCAACTCAAAATCTTTTTGTTCATTTTAAGTGTCAAAGGACATACCTGCATTATTACCCTTTGTGAGATTGTAGTTCCACCTTTCTGGGCAGCTATAACCTGGTTTCTCAGGTTTCGAAGCGCTGGCTGTAAAAGTCATCATCGACAGCGGCTCACTCTCGTCTCGCTCTGAGTCAGTCTTGACACCATCAGAGCTGACCGGTCCTTGTTCTTACCCAGTCTTATATCATCAAAATGGAGACTTTCTGCTTCTGAGATTGTTCTCCCCATCACATATTACTTCAGTTTGACAATGACTTCTAAAGAACAGTCCCTAAATCCTTACCTCCAACACATTAAAACTGAGTTGTACAATGAAAACTTGAGGTCAAATGCAAATGATTATTTTATAAATGGTGTTAACCTCCATGCAAAAATGTTTCTCCTCCAACAGATGAGTTAAAGAAAAATGTGTTAATGAAAGCAGTTTGACCAAAGTAAGTGGAAACTACTGAGCCTGGTATTTTGTTTGTACAAGCTTTGTACAAACAAGATGCTGCCTGATGGTGACTTGTAGATGAATTGTATTTACTCTTCTTTAAAAATGCAGTATGTCAACATGACTCCAGCCCAACTAAATAAAAAGACTAGTGTAACAGGACCTTGATGTATCCTCTGCCTGGGTTCTATGGAGCTTTAAATGTCTATAGTTTTGACTGATTTGTTCCAATGTGTACCTTTTAAATGCACTTATCTGACTTCTCGATGAGCCACAATACCCGTCTGTTTACTTCTCTTTGTAAATGATATTGAAGTGCTGGTGTTATTAATGTCTGGCCGTGGTCGTTCACTGTCCGTCTGTCAGGTCACTGTCTGCTCTGGATCCTCAGCTGCTCGTTAGAAATGCTCTCCAGCTGCTCCCAGCCGGGCGGGGCTAGTGCCAGCTCTGTTGAGATGGACAATTTCTGTCTTTGGGTTCTTTCTGCTCTTTTTGTTTGTAGGGTAACTCAGACTTTTCTCTGGATTAGGTTATAATGCATTAGTGTTGGTGCTAATGCAGGAGCCAAAACCGCAGCCCTCCTCTTGCACAAACGAAGATGGCAACATGTCACACTCACTCTATTCAGCAAAGACCTGCATTTCGGTGCCTGTCACTGCGATTAGTTTTACAAAATTAAATAAACTCCCATCAAAAAAAAAGGCTTCTACAAACATTTGTTTACATAGCCATCTAAAGAACTGTCTACATTTCTGAAAGATGTTTCTCATTAAGCAATCTTTGTACAATCCCTTATCTTTGCTGCCATAACAATGATAAAAGTGTATTGGTATTACGGATGCTGCCATCACATAGGGTAGGATGGCAAATATACATATTGGATTTTCAGTATAAGTTTAGGCAAGGCAATTTTATTTATATAGCACAATTCCTACACTGGGAAACTCAAAGTGTTTAGAAGTCAGTGCACGTCAAGTATTTAAAGGTAAACATTTGAATGAAATAAAAACGAGGGAGATTAGTGCAAGTTGCTCTGAACTCAGAGCTAGAAGTTTATAGTAAGCTCCAAACTACATTTGAAAGTAATGTATCAGTATTTTTCACTGAAAAAACAGGTTCCTGTGAAGAGGCCTTTTTAATTTACTGTTGCTTTGAGAATACCCTTTTACTCAGACACTTAAACAGTCATGATCCTTCGTTTTGTCTCTGTCTACCCCCCTTCATTCCCCGTCCCCCTTGGGTTCTGTCAGTGTGTGAGTCTACCTACCTGGGTGGAGTCTTCCAGGACTTACCTGCCTGCTGATTACTGCTCACCTGTTGTCCATCTACAATCTACTCAGTCTACATAAACCCTCCACACCAGAAGCTCTTCTTGGCTCAGCACTCACCTGTGATGCCCCATTGAACAGAGAAAGACTAAAACGCTTTGTAAATACTGACCTGAGTCCAGCGTTTGCGTCCTTATCTGTATACATACATATACAGTTAGTTTCAAGCTTGAATCTGGTTTTAATCGTCTGTAATCTGTCCACCTCTTCACTGTAGACCACTGTGAACCAACTGGAGCACAGCTTCCATTACAAACAAAATGAATAAATATAGTTGGCTCTGAACAGCTGCGAGTTGGCCGCAGTAGAATCCACCGGAGGACGCTGTGCTCACTGAGCCAGCCTGGATCACCACACAATGAGTGCTTTCGACAGGTGTTCGGCTTCACTGGCCTCTGGATGAACCTGGTTAATGTAAAATGGAATAATTTTACAAATATCACCATATACAGGTAAGTGTATTTATTATTTTTCTGGTTAATTTGATAATTTGAACCACTGCAAGGCTTCTCTGGTACATCAGCTTTAAAAAAGGGCATTAAACTAATCTGTGCGCAAATGACTATCAGTTTGTTTTGGATGTCAACTAACCCTATTTCATCAGCTTTTATAGCTGGTAGGGTTCAGCGCTGTATTGTGTTCTGTGCAATGTTTTACAGTGTGTGCGTACGCCTTTTTATTACGCATATTTTAACGCCTTTTAACAAGATAAAAAAGACCTTTTGACTAAATCAGATTCATTATCCATATAAAAATACTTGCTTTATTAAATTGCATTGTCTGGTTCTTAAATTAACATGCTCAAGAGTACACTGGATATGGGCTATTAATGAGGCAAAAAGTTACCTAACGATAAATATAGTGCTGCTCTGCACCGTTTGGCTTTTGGGTTCAATCAGGATGGTTGTGTTGGAGTTTAGTTTTTTTTAAAGCAGCTGTTTACAGAGTCAGAGATTCAGAGGTGAATGGCCCCTGCTTTTGTGAATGAATTGGATTTATACCTTGTGCCTCTTAACACACATGTTTGGAAAGTCTACTCTTGTGTGACGTCACTGTTTCTGCAGCAGTCGTCTCTCTCTGGACACAGCTCAGAAAACACAAGGCTCTTCAGGACAAACTCAAGCAAACTGTCGACCTGCACCAGGCTTTGTAGTACTCAAACAAATGTGTTCAGCCATGGCACAGCACATGGATACAAGCTAAGACCAAGACCTTTACAAAATGGTCTCCAGTACAAGGACACAGCTAGTTCCAGTCAAGTGACCAAGTGGAAACATAGCAGACACAGCATTTGGTGCATATTACATTTCAGTCCAGTTTTAACAGCGAGGGCTTCGTTTTTCACCTGGAGCTGAGTCCTAACCTGAGAGCCCTGTATTTGAGTCCGAGGGAGTTGAGTGTACAGCTCAGGGAGCAGCGAGCTGGTATTTGTCCAAACCCACTGATCCCTGGTTCTGTCCGGCTGCAGACTTTCTCAAGTTCCCTTGGGATCGAAAACACCGGCCACTTCTAACCTCTACCTGCCTCAGGCTTCAACACAAACTGTAAATTCCCCAAAAAGCAAACACACAAACAGTCTCTCACTTGCTCAAGCCGCTCTGGGGCTGGAGCAGGAAAAGTCATTCAAAGTTGCTCTAGAGTTGGTGACCTATTTGTCATTATTTAAGTTGTTGCCAGAACAGTTTTTAGTGTTCATTTTTGTTTTTTGTTTTTCTAAAGGAGCAGTGTTTGGAGTAAAAGGTTCTGATGATGATGATCAATAATAATAATCATAAGATTCATTCATAATCTTAAACCCATTTAATGCTCAACTCTGTGAATATTGGTGGTTATTTTGCCAAACCTTTTCTGGTCCCAGTCTGTGTCAACGTTTAATCTAGTGCAAAGCACCTTCAAACAGTCATTTTTTTTTATAAGCTTAGGGATGTCTATCTTTTAGATATTAAGTTAAGTCACGTTTGACTGCTTTTTGTGCCTGAGGTAAAACTCAAACCCACTGTGGTCAGTTTTCTCATTTCCACTGGCTTTGTCAGAAAATAAATACTCCGTGTGCTGAGGTCTTTAGTGATCAGTAGTTATCAGTGACTCCACTGTTATTCCATTGCCATCATTTTCTATTCCTGCCTCTTGTTCATGTGACAAATCCTTAAAGCTGAGAGCACATGGATTCTTCTGAGGGAAGCTTGGAGCACTGACTGGAAAACAATGTTGACTGAGTAGGCCACAGCTAACTACAAAATAATAAAATACTATACAACTCTGGGCCTTCAGTAACGCCCACAATCAGGGAACTAGTTTGCAATGTGGGGCTCAATGGCTCAGTGGTCGAGTGGTCGTCCTTTAACCGGAAGGTTCAGTTGTGTTCAGTTCATACTGTTGTTGTGTCCTTGGGCAAGACACTTAACCCACCTTGCCTTCAGTAGCTGTAACACTGGTAATTACTGTAGAACGTGATAAAAACATCTGCTAAATGAATAAATGTAAATGCAATATTTCATCATCAGGCATTTCTCATTAACTTCACACAAACAGGATGTTAGAAATACTGTAGCTCATATTGCAGTTTAGCTTTAGTCTATGCTTTAGTCAGCCTCAGCTTTACTTTTCTGGACTTTAAACTAGGCTTTCTATTTCCGACTGTCCTTGCTGTAAGAGTCTGATGCTGAGACCTGTGTGTGAGGTTTGTGCTGCTGAGACTCTCCGCCCGGTCCTAGAGCTGCTTTGAAAATCCTCAGACCTTTTTAAATATCAGAGGTTCTTGATGTTTGTTTTTGGAGGGATTTCCTCGTAACAAATGTTGCAAACAGAAGTTTACTGTCCATGGCTCCAGACCAGGTGAGTGAAAGTCTTGTGTGTTTTTACCTAATGTGATTGGTCCTTCAGGACAGCAGCCAATCAAAACACTGTGGAAACTGTGCCTAATTAAAAAAATGTTATTCTAATGGGAGTTCTTCTATGGTTTAACTCCCAAATAGTATAGTGTAAAAGCGGATAAATACTGTCATTTCAATCACGTATTGTTTAACAAGAGATAATTGCCGTTCTGACGCAGAAGTTGATGTTTAAGGTCAGCTCTAAACTTCAGTTTGGTGTAATGTATTTGCATTTTGCAGAAAAAAATTGGTCCAGTTCTACTTTATTATTAAAATAAAAGCAGGATCGGTCCTTCGGCTGTTCTGGATGTAAGTGGAGTTTGGGTAAATACAATGCATTTCACTAACTCTGGTTAAGAGAGCATTTTATGGCTCACAAAATGTAACTGCAGCACTTCAGTCTCTTGTCACCGATTTTAGTTTTTACCGATTCGAGCTGCAGTGTCTAGCACAGAAAGTGTCATATATGCAGATTTGGAGGAAGACACACTGTTCTGTTTAAAAAAGAAGCTCATTTAAATACAGACTGAGTTGAATTTACATTTTGATTCCTGCCGATTTTTTACGCTGGAGCCAGTTCTTCACACGGCTCAGGACAATTTCACGCACTGCCTTCCTGTCAGAGCACTGTGGTCTACTGTACGTCCCCTCGGCTTCGACTCAACAACACAAGGCACACTCGGGACGGTTCTTCGATAGAAACTGTATTTTCTTTGGAAGGCCAGTAAATTATGATCACTCAATGGGGCGTCACAATCTCAATCCAAATTTTGATTCCAACAGAATGACGTCACAGTCCCAAAAACACAAGGCAATGTTTTAATGGGAAAAAAGCTTTTAACAAGTGAATAAGGTTCTCAAGGCATAGACCATTCATTCGTTCTCTCAATTTCTACCACTCCATTTTGGGCGTTGCAGGCCAGACACTCTCTGGGAGGATAACATCACATCAGTATCAATGATAACACGCCACTTTGTGTTTAAAAAGGCAAACACTAAAAACTAAGAACGTCTTCCCTACTTTGCAACTGTTCTGACTGAAAGCACTTGAACACATCCTAGCCTACAGTAGTGTTAAGAAGCCGGAGGCAGGACCCCAAAGCACACACAGAAGTTGGTGAGGTTTGGAATTTTGGTTTATTGTACAGCAAGCAAGGTTATTGACTTGGCGTGGTTGTGGCGTAGTCCTGGAGGAGTGGCTCGTTGGCAGGCAGAACATACTGGGTGAAAGCATAAAAACTCTCACACACTCAACCTGCTAGGCTGTAGTGTTCTACCGCTGAGTAGACGAAACAATCTGGCTATTGGTGGGTGTCCGCGTGGAGTCTTTATACTGTGGTTGATGAAAGATGAGAAACAGCTGCACCTGCCTGCCGACCACTCCCACCAGCCAGAAATCAGAGACAAAGACTGGGGAAACAAGGCAACACGCACTGGACAGGACTCGCATCAGAACAGGTGGAGTATCTTGTTCTTCTAAACTTTCTGACTGAGCTAAATAGCAAACAGGAAAACCAGTGGCATCATGACTCTAAGTGGCTTTGTCTAAAAATGAGTCTGTTCTTCCTGTTTTTCTGTTTCCGTGTGTTACTCTGACTCTAAAGATACTCGGAGCTGTCCCACCATAATCGGAGTAAACTATGAAGCTGCCGTAATCCCACATTATCCAGGTGTATTAGTCCTGTGTTAATATTTTCCGTGCTGTGTTCAAACAACAGTGGAGCAGGGAAACGGCTGCATTTGACTATACAGTAGACATTTTATTTTTATTTATTTTTTGACTTGTTTGAGGTTAATGCTTGCCATTATTGCTTAAATAAAGTAAAAATAGCATCTAATTAAATCTACAAATGATAAACATGTTGAGAAACTGAAACTGTAATGGTCATAAAAGAACTGTATTTTAAGGTTTCCACAAATATTAGGAGCTGACTTGATTAATTTGTCAGTCTATGTTCAGTGTTGGTCGTATGGTCGTCGTCTGGTCTCTCTGGAGCCGTTCGTCTTGTCGGTCGCCAGTGGAAAGCATTTCAACTCGGCTACATCCTTCTGCAGGACGACAGGGGACGGGGTATGATTGAACATAATGACGTGTGAAGCCATTAAGCAGCTAATCAGAAACAGCAATGAGGCCTGAGAGAACTGCATCCTACTGTCTTCAGCACAGCCTCCAACTCACAAACAGACCAGAAGAGTCTGTTTGTCTGAAGAGTGGAGGAACTGCGAGCATTTCATTGTGTTTAAATTTAAATAGTTCAAGGAGCAGTTCATCTAAATGTTTGTGGATATAAATCAGTTTTAGAGAAAAGCATGTTAAGTTCAGTTACAAATAATAAAGCATAAATTCACTTCAGTAAAATTTAAAAGTAGCATCTGTTCACTTATATGAGTAAAAGGTACTAGGATAAAAATAGTTTTCATACTGTGTATATTCACCTCACAATAGCCTCTTTGCATTCGTCTCTATCTCTGAAACTAGACATGTAAAGCTCCAAAAAAAACTGCACATTGGCAAAGAAATGTCAGAATATTACAAATGGAAGTCTTTGCCGATGATGGGAAATAAAGTAACTGTATTTTACAGAAAAGGTTTGAGTAAAAGCATCTGGACTTGTGAAGGTGAAAGAAGACTTTATCAATTCTGATGATTCTAAATTCAAAGATGTCCTGGATGACTGAGAACATTCACAAATGTGTATTTTACAGAAATTATTTGTAAATGTAAAAAAATAAAAATTGAAATGCCATTAGTTTAATCATTTTTTTTTCTAATCTAATTTTCTTCTGTAAACCCACTGGGAAACTGAAGTATGAATTCTGACCCTCTAAGGCTTCTGTAGTTTTTATCAAATCAGACAGGAATAATATTTTGAGCTCATGGAATGAATTTGAAATTCTAGTCAGTTTTAAATAATATAAGCAATATTGAAACTGTAGCAGGGTTAGGACTCGGTCTTAGTGACTTCATCGCTCCAGAGCAGCGTAGGTCTTCCTCAGGTGAAAATGTGCATGAACTGTTGACGTCTTGTTAACATCTATTTTAGGAAAGTGCCAGGAAACTCCTCTGGGCCTACACTGGAGCTCAGTGAGTGTGAATCGAAATGGGCTCAGCTGTGCTCAGGCTGGTACTGAACAGACTGTACCTTTCTGCATTAGGCTCATATTGTGTAAATGATGATTTTAAATTCATTTCAAATTGTTCTGAGTCACAATGTTATCTGTTTGGAAAATGCTCGACGGTTTTGCAGCACTTTGGGTTCACTTTTCTTTCAGTGCAGAGTTTCCACGTTAATTAGTTTCAGAGCACATATTGTCCAAACATTATTAATGCAGTGAGATCCACTTTATTCATTCATCTACCTCGTCCTGTATTTTATTTCTCATTTACTCAATTATACATACTTAACTCACTTTTGTTGCTCCTGTCCTAACGTTTTGAACTATTGAGCAAAAGTGTCTTTTCTGATGTTCATTGAAACTGACATATCTCTTTTTTATTTTTTGCTAAAGTATTTTAGTTAAAGCATGACTAGTGACCCATATCTTCTCATCTCTACATAAATGAGCTTACATATTCTCACAAAAGTCACCCTAAACTTTTGTCTATTTCTGTATCGTATATATTTATAGTCGTCACTTCGGCTGCCAGCTAAAGTGTATGTTTCGGAGCTAATTACAAACTTTTACAACAGTTGGTGACGCTCCTGATTAGAGTTTTATGTTTCAGCCGCTGTAATATAATGAGTTACAATCAGGCGCGGGTCGTAATTTAACCCAACGCTGTTAAATGACTCTCAGTGCGTCTTGTCTAAAAGCCTCACATCTATTTTTTTTTTCTTGTTACATTAGCAATAGGGACGCCTACAAAGTTTAATTAACTTAATGTCAGCATTAATAATTATACAGCATCATATTTCACGAGTTTGAAAGCAGTTTAAACTAAAAACTAATGCAGTGTCCTCAGAGCTCATAGGATTAAAATATTCTAATGTACTTTAACAAAACATTTGCACCACAGCGCTTTAAACTTAAACACTGAAAAACAATTATTCATACTCAGATTTTTTCTAAATGTAAAATTTAGAGGCTGTTTCCACTGGAGCAGCACAGTTCCTGGTCCAAAGCGTCCCCAAAAAGGATTATCATACTGTATTATTCTTGAACACTTTGGCCTTTGGAACGATCACTTTCCAAAAGGCGGAGCTAAACACTAGTCTGTTGATTGGACAATAAATAATCCTTCCCCTGAGAAGAGAAGGCAGAAATGAGCCTACTGTTTATTTACTGTTTTATTTTTATTTTGCTCTGGTTGTGAATTAAAACCTTGCATTAAATGAAGCCGAGTGAAGTGGACTTGGTATCGACTGCCGTTTGGAGACACTTGAGTCAGTGAGGGACCAGCCTCTGGATTTAATGTTCAGAAAGCTTTTTTTTGTATTATGTCCTGGATGACTGAGAACCAGACATGTTCAGAAAGTTGGGAATGAACCAGAAACAGTGGAATGTTTATTGGAGCTGCATTCGGCTATAACTCTAACCTCACATCAATCATTTGTTCTGTTAATCTACTGCTTATCCTTTCAGGGGTCATGGGGGGCGGAGCTTATCTCAGCTTTTCAAGTTTGAGGCGGGAACACCTCTTGGACAATGGCCAGGTAATCACAACATTTAGACCGGTTCAAACTAGATTATTCTCAAATCTGACCGGGTTCACCATATACAGTCAATACAGTAGGATTTTAAAATTTAAAACAAAAGCTATGGATGAAGTTGTGGACATTTAGTGGTTCACTGTGATTGGTACTTTCTGTATTTTCAGTCCATATGAGCCTAAAGCCGTTTGTGTGCAGACATCAGGATGTTCTTGGCGACTGGATGTATGCTGCAGATGGATAAAGAATCCTTCTGTTATAAAGAGAAAACTGTACAGCTTCAGTATAGAAAGAAAAATGCCACTCTACCCTAAATTATGCATGCGTCTAATGTTTAACCTGGAATAGACACTGTTGGCAGTAATGCACTGTGAGTGGGAGACTTCAGACGACACTATAGGGGAAGGCTTATATGTCCCGCTCATGTAACAAAATCTTTTGAAAGTCAACAATAGAGACATTAGTCACGTCTTTTTATATGATAATCAGACTCAGTCATTTCTACTTTCAAGTAGCTCTTATCTGGATGACTCCTAAATGGTTTGAATACAACAACAAAGCTTTTATCTTCTGTTGTCAGATCTAAAGACATTAGCCCGACATAAATTATTGCTGCGTACCCTTTTTATTTTTAGTCCCACATTTTGGTGTCATTGTCTGTACCAAGCAGTGTCTCTTTTCAGAACGGTTGGTGTAGACACATTTGCTTTGTGAGATATGTACTATTATTTAGCAATGTCACTTCCTGGAGTAACTATGGCTCAAATGGAGGGAAGGCAGTGATTCTATGATTTCAACAACAAATCAAACCAAGAAACCAGCTCAAATGTTCTGAGGTTTTTGAGGGTAATTGTCCACAAAGATGAAAAATGTTAACCTGACTAAAAACATCCAACGAAAGTGTTTTCAAAGGGGATAAAAACCTGGTTGGTGATTGGATTGGATGTAAAAACGTGCCTATAACTGGACAAAACCACTAACGGAAAAGTTGTCTGTCTTTATACTTTCATTATTAGATGTGAGATAGATAACTGTTTATATAATAGCAGCTAAATCTTTCAGCTCCAATGATCAGGTCCGACATATTTGGTGCGTGAAACAGCATCTAAGCTATGCTTGTTCTTCTATCTATAACGGTTTATCTGATTCTCGTGCGTCATCAGAACCACGTAACTGTAAAGAAGCTTTTAAATGTATGGTATTTCTTGTTCCTTTTTAAAATGAGCCCAAGACCAGTCTTCAGTCCAACACTATTGCAACGTGGCCTGTGTTTTAGACCGATTAAGACTCAAAGAACACACTAAAGATCTAGTCTGAAATCATTAGTTTCCCTGTAAATACACATTTATCAAGGGGCTTTTTGTGTTTGCTACACACTGCATGTTCTGAGCTGCACATTTAATTATAAAGATGTACTTTAGCAGCGGCCATCGATACGTGCGGCTGGAATCCCCTGATTGTCCTCTATACATTTGTCCAGAGTCACTGCCTGTCCTTGTCTGTGGTCTGAGAAAACGGGTACTAAAGACCTCTACCAGTTAATGCATGTAAAATGCATTGTTTCGACATATACAGCATTTGATGTGAGTTTATTTTTATCTCAAAGGCATTGATTCCAAAGAAAGTTGAGGGTGTGAAAAGATTAAATCTTTCACTTTCATTGCATCATTTGTTTTCAGGCTAAGGTCAAATGCACAAAAGGATAATACAGCTGGACTATTGACACAGCGAGGAGAACAATGAGTAAAAGGAGGAGTATAACACTTAAGATGGAGGAGATCCACTGGTGAAACACATCAGGGTGGCTCAGGTAATCACACCAGGCGAGACTAGACAGATCTGAAATGAGATGAGAGGATGACAAAATAAAACAGGAAATAGGTGCAGGTAATGGATGCAACACCATAAGAATTAACCAAGTATTGTGTTTGTTGAAAATGATCCAGAATACAACATTCCTGTGTTTGGCCACATTAATCAAAGGCCCTTTTTACAGACTAGTGTGATTATTATTATTACTGTAGAGACATCACTGTTCAACTTTAAACTACTGATTATGTTTTATATATCTAAAGATCAGATTGAACATCTTATTGTACTTTGACATAAGCTAAGAGGGTACGTAAGGACACACATGCCGCTCCATAAAGTACATTTAAAGAGTTGCCAAGTGTTAAATGTGAGCAATAAAAGTGAAATACAAACTGCTTTACTGATGAGAATAGCCCTGTGGATTAAAGCAAACAATGCAGAATATACACCAACATTAAAGAAGCCCTGAATAAGAAGAATAAAAGATTAGGCTTCGGATTGAAAGCACATGAGCGTGGAGTTTTAATGTGCGCCTGAACACCAGCCAGAGTCTTAAAGTGTCCGTGTGTTTGGTTTAAGTGTGTGAGCGCGTGCGTCTTTAAATATTCTAATCGATGTTTACGACCGCTGGCGAGAGGAGTGCTGTCAGCGAGCCAGCTCCACTGCAGCTTGGGACTTGGCTTCGTCTTTATATCATGAGCACACACCTCGTATGGTGCCGTTTTCCCTGCTCTGCCTCCTTTAGCAGCTGTCACAGGTTTCTTTAACCTCTAACAACCCCAGTGACTGACCCAACCCCCACCACTTTACTGCACCGGTGTGGTTTTTAGTCACTTAATGTGATGCAACGGTTTCTAGTTGATGTTAAAGTAAAGCCTAAATAGAATTTCTGTCATGAAAATAAATAGCCTAGTTATTTTATTTATTATTATTCCATGTATCTGGGATGTATACAAGCCAGGTTTTAGCTCAAGCCAAATACATTGTTACCAAAAAAAGCATAGAAAATCTTTACTATTACAACATCCAGCCATGTTTTGCCTAAACTCATTTGTTAAAGCATCACAAAATATTTTTGTTTGAAGGTATGCAAAAGCCAAATACAAACTTGTTTTATATCCACTCCACCTTCTTTACTGCATTGTTTTCCTCATTTAATCTGTTGTGCTTCAACCACAGCTGTGTTACACTTATATTTACATTACATTACATACAGGGTATAAAAAAGCATAATATTTACTATAAACTATGAAAAGACAAAAATCCAAAGCAGTGTAAAAGGTTGTTTTTTTTTGTTTTGTTTTGGGCATAGTCACAATGAACTCCAAAAAAACACTTCTCTCCATGGCTTATAGTTAGGTGGTTGTTTTTAAAAATACCATGTTGAGTCTCTTCCACACAGATCTACTTTTGTAATAGCACATTTATCATTATGAGCTTTCTCCTATGAGGTTACCTTCTGACCTCCATCTGATCTTCTTGCATCATTAAATCACATGAATATAAAAATGCTATTAAATGTATTTTTTGTACTTTTTTTTTTTTTATTTTTATTTTTAAGATGAGACCAAGACCAGACAACAGTCCTACACTATTGCAACCGACTATTCAGACCATTTAAGACTAGTATGGTCTAAGAGCATTTCCCTGTAAAAACATATTAATCAAAGGGCTTTTCCCACCACTCACATTCCCACCATGAAAGTCAATAGAATGTCAATTTTTTAGGAATTTCCCTAATCATAAGGTTATGATATTTTCTTTTTCTTGTATTTGAGAAAATACAACTAACTGTTGTATTTTAACTGTATTGCTTTGCAAATGTTAACTTTAAATGATCAGATGATATTGATGACGATTGACTTTACAATTTAATCTGATGTCTTAACTACTCCAGAAAACTCAGAAGACAGTGAGACAGAGGGGTGGGATACAGTGTCCCTATGGGCAGTAAAGATGCCATTAAAATCTAAAGTGATGCATTATTATTTAGAAGTGTTTCTCTGAGCTAAATAGTGCACACTAATCATTTTTTACAGTATGCAAATATGCCATTATTACAGCTACTGATTCAGGTCCTGCTTTCTCAAATCCCACTTTCCAATCCCGATCCAACTGTGGCTGCTGCTGCATGGAAAACTCCACCTCCTCATCGCGGCTAATGTAGTCACTGACAGTGGGGCCGTCCCTCTCTCGTCTTTCTCTCCTCCGTCCCCCCCGTTTCCCTCACTCTCCTCTCATATCAGTCTCCGGCTTTGCACTGGCACTTGCTGCCTCCTATTCGTCCACTCGCTTTGCTCTGTCCGCCTCTTTATCAAGCACTCGGCGCATGCATCCACTCACACTATCCTGTCTTTGCTGCTCTCCCGGTTCAGTGTGACTTCTGGAGGACATGCTGTGTCTTGCAATTACTCTCGGACGACTAGTTTTTCTGGCTTGTCTTTCTACTCTTTAGATAAATTTCTGAGCAATGTTGATGCAACAGCCTGTCTACCTTCTGCGTAGCACCGTTGTTGCTTTTTGCCATAAATCAACCCATTTTGGGGGGATTTAAGCCTCTCAAATACAGCGTCAGAGTCCTGGCTGCAATTCAACTGCACTGGATATTCTCCTTCTTGTCTCACTTCTAAAGGATGCTAAATTCTTTACCAAAACAGGAATACAACTATTACCCTTCCCAGTTCTTCCTCTCCTGTATCTTCTATCCACTTGTCATTCTTCATTGCACTGGCCACATTGCCATCTGAGATTTCCAATTATCCCAATCAGGAGGCATGTCGGTGGAAATAATTCTTGCTCTAGTGGACACTAGCTTCTAAAACAAGACTTTTAATGAATTAAAACCCAAAAAAGGGCAGTGACGAAATTGTGGATTGTAAGATCTTGGAAAATTTACCTTCTCTGCAGCCTGACGAGCTTTGATTTAGAGACTTTGGGATTTTGGCATCTCTCGAAAAGGTAAGGTAGACTTTGTGTGGCATGCTTTTTATGATTGTTTGCTCAAGTCTTTCTTCAAATAATCCCAGATTTGCTGCTGAATACAGTGTCCTTCTGGTATTCCTCACTTGCTCTGCGTTATTAGTCAGGACTGGCATCGCTGTGTCCTGTTTGCTATGCATCATCCACTGTCTGAAGCAATGCCCTCTTGATTTAGTGAGTCTCACGGCTCACAGGCTGCTGGCAAATGAATAGGAAAAAATGCACAAGCATGAGGTGCTGACAGGGGTTAAGTGGGATTTAAGATGCTCTGAGCTTGGTCTGTTAGTTTAACTCCACTAAAGCCGGATTGTTGGTTTGATGAGCTGGTCATGAAACTGTGTTTTAATGAATTTGTGCTTTGTGCACATCATATGACACTTTATTTTGCTTTGAATGTGTTTTGTAGCTTTTCCAAACAGTTAATTTTAAAAAAGCTGGTATTTACCCATGAAGAGACTTTGAAGAGTTGTTTTTACCAACTACACATCGTATGCCAACCATTTCTGGTCAAATCCAATAATTGTGCTGTACATTTGTGGCTCCAGCTGTGTTGTAATTGCATCCCGTTATGGTCCGTTCCATGTCAAAGATCCGCAACATCCAAATGAATCAATGTACAGTAATTGATCCAGGAAAGATGTCACATCCTGCTCCTATTGGTAGCTTCTTACATGAGTTTAGCTGTAACCAGACCTCTTAAACAGTAAGGGAATAAATAGGTTTCATGGTTGATAGTATTTTCTGCAGCACTGATAAATTAACCATGAAAGGTGGTTTTAATAAAGTAAATTTTAGCAGATGATAAAAAATATCCCGAACTAATTGTATTTTACTTGCTTTGTTGGGCATTTAGTTTGAAAATAAACTGGGTTGCATCACATGGCCTTGTGTAAACCCACAGGGAGTTATACGTTTGAGTGTTAACCCTCTGAGATTGCTGTAATTTGTGGAGTTTAAATTGAATCAGTGAGGTATAGTCAGAATATTTCCAGAAAACAAAACCCGGTCCGTCAACAATTATATAACCCTAATAAGAAAGGCTGTTCTTAATGGCCAAACAAGGCCTGTAAATGTCCTAAACAAATCTTATTTTGTTCAGCAAAGGCAAGTTAGAGACCTCACAGTTGAAACAAAAATTCTTGATTTTCCTTGTGAAGTGTGCAGTGCCGTGACACCAAAGAAACGAATTCCTTTCCAAAATGAAACCTATAAAATCTCTTGAGATCAATGAGGCAATGAGATGGTGTATTATCTGTGTATCCCCCGTGTCACCACCTTAGCTTTTCCAAAGACATCCGATAGAGGCTGAACTCCATGTGATGAGTTTGAAGTTCAGCAGAAACACCAAATTATAAAAGGCAATCTTCAAAAGCAGAGAATCTTAATCTGTAAAATTAATTATGAATGCAAACGGCAAGGCATGCCTTTAAGACCGTTGCTGAAGGTGGTTATTAATGAAAAGGATGATAACTCGAACACGACTTGTTGTTGGTGGTGTTGCTGGAGGACTTGAACAGGACTTGTTGGTGGTGCTGCTGGAGGACTCGAACAGGACTTGTTGGTGGTGCTGCTGGAGGACTCGAACAGGACTTGTTGGTGGTGCTGCTGGAGGACTCGAACAGGACTTGTTGGTGGTGCTGCTGGAGGACTCGAACAGGACTTGTTGGTGGTGCTGCTGGAGGACTCGAACAGGACTTGTTGGTGGTGCTGCTGGAGGACTCGAACAGGACTTGTTGGTGGTGGTGGTGGTGCTGCTGGAGGACTCGAACAGGACTTGTTGTTGGTGGTGCTGCTGGAGGACTTGAACAGGACTTGTTGGTGGTGTTGGTGGTGCTGCTGGAGGACTCGAACAGGACTTGTTGGTGGTGGTGGTGGTGCTGCTGGAGGACTCGAACAGGACTTGTTGGTGGTGGTGCTGCTGGAGGACTCGAACAGGACTTGTTGTTGGTGGTGTTGCTGGAGGACTTGAACAGGACTTGTTGGTGGTTCTGCTGGAGGACTCGAACAGGACTTGTTGGTGGTGCTGCTGGAGGACTCGAACAGGACTTGTTGGTGGTGGTGCTGCTGGAGGACTCGAACAGGACTTGGTGGTGGTGCTGCTGGAGGACTCGAACAGGACTTGTTGGTGGTGCTGCTGGAGGACTCGAACAGGACTTGTTGGTGGTGGTGCTGCTGGAGGACTCGAACAGGACTTGTTGGTGGTGGTGGTGCTGCTGGAGGACTCGAACAGGACTTGTTGGTGGTGTTGGTGGTGCTGCTGGAGGACTCGAACAGGACTTGTTGTTGGTGGTGTTGCTGGAGGACTTGAACAGGACTTGTTGGTGGTGCTGCTGGAGGACTCGAACAGGACTTGTTGGTGGTGCTGCTGGAGGACTCGAACAGGACTTGTTGGTGGTGGTGCTGCTGGAGGACTCGAACAGGACTTGGTGGTGGTGTTGCTGGAGGACTCGAACAGGACTTGTTGGTGGTGGTGGTGGTGCTGCTGGAGGACTCGAACAGGACTTGTTGGTGGTGCTGCTGGAGGACTCGAACAGGACTTGTTGGTGGTGGTGGTGGTGCTGCTGGAGGACTCGAACAGGACTTGTTGGTGGTGTTGGTGGTGCTGCTGGAGGACTCAAACAGGACTTGTTGGTGGTGGTGTTGCTGGAGGACTTGAACAGGACTTGTTGGTGGTGTTGGTGGTGCTGCTGGAGGACTCGAACAGGACTTGTTGGTGGTGCTGCTGGAGGACTCGAACAGGACTTGTTGGTGGTGGTGCTGCTGGAGGACTTGAACAGGACTTGTTGGTGGTGGTGGTGGTGCTGCTGGAGGACTCGAACAGGACTTGTTGGTGGTGGTGGTGGTGCTGCTGGAGGACTCGAACAGGACTTGTTGGTGGTGCTGCTGGAGGACTCGAACAGGACTTGTTGTTGGTGGTGTTGCTGGAGGACTTGAACAGGACTTGTTGGTGGTTCTGCTGGAGGACTCGAACAGGACTTGTTGGTGGTGCTGCTGGAGGACTCGAACAGGACTTGTTGGTGGTGGTGCTGCTGGAGGACTCGAACAGGACTTGGTGGTGGTGCTGCTGGAGGACTCGAACAGGACTTGTTGGTGGTGCTGCTGGAGGACTCGAACAGGACTTGTTGGTGGTGGTGCTGCTGGAGGACTCGAACAGGACTTGTTGGTGGTGGTGGTGCTGCTGGAGGACTCGAACAGGACTTGTTGGTGGTGTTGGTGGTGCTGCTGGAGGACTCGAACAGGACTTGTTGTTGGTGGTGTTGCTGGAGGACTTGAACAGGACTTGTTGGTGGTGCTGCTGGAGGACTCGAACAGGACTTGTTGGTGGTGCTGCTGGAGGACTCGAACAGGACTTGTTGGTGGTGGTGCTGCTGGAGGACTCGAACAGGACTTGGTGGTGGTGCTGCTGGAGGACTCGAACAGGACTTGTTGGTGGTGGTGGTGGTGCTGCTGGAGGACTCGAACAGGACTTGTTGGTGGTGGTGCTGCTGGAGGACTCGAACAGGACTTGTTGGTGGTGCTGCTGGAGGACTCGAACAGGACTTGTTGGTGGTGCTGCTGGAGGACTCGAACAGGACTTGTTGGTGGTGGTGGTGGTGCTGCTGGAGGACTCGAACAGGACTTGTTGGTGGTGTTGGTGGTGCTGCTGGAGGACTCGAACAGGACTTGTTGTTGGTGGTGCTGCTGGAGGACTTGAACAGGACTTGTTGGTGGTGCTGCTGGAGGACTCGAACAGGACTTGTTGGTGGTGCTGCTGGAGGACTTGAACAGGACTTGTTGGTGGTGGTGCTGCTGGAGGACTCGAACAGGACTTGTTGGTGGTGGTGCTGCTGGAGGACTTGAACAGGACTTGTTGGTGGTGGTGCTGCTGGAGGACTCGAACAGGACTTGTTGGTGGTGGTGCTGCTGGAGGACTCGAACAGGACTTGTTGGTGGTGGTGGTGGTGCTGCTGGAGGACTCGAACAGGACTTGTTGTTGGTGGTGCTGCTGGAGGACTCGAACAGGACTTGTTGGTGGTGGTGCTGCTGGAGGACTTGAACAGGACTTGTTGGTGGTGCTGCTGGAGGACTCGAACAGGACTTGTTGGTGGTGCTGCTGGAGGACTCGAACAGGACTTGTTGGTGGTGGTGTTGCTGGAGGACTTGAACAGGACTTGTTGGTGGTGCTGCTGGAGGACTTGAACAGGACTTGTTGGTGGTGCTGCTGGAGGACTCGAACAGGACTTGTTGGTGGTGCTGCTGGAGGACTCGAACAGGACTTGTTGGTGGTGGTGGTGGTGCTGCTGGAGGACTCGAACAGGACTTGTTGGTGGTGGTGCTGCTGGAGGACTTGAACAGGACTTGTTGGTGGTGGTGTTGCTGGAGGACTCGAACAGGACTTGTTGGTGGTGGTGGTGGTGCTGCTGGAGGACTCGAACAGGACTTGTTGGTGGTGGTGGTGGTGCTGGAGGACTTGAACAGGACTTGTTGGTGGTGTTGGTGGTGCTGCTGGAGGACTTGAACAGGACTTGTTGTTGGTGGTGCTGCTGGAGGACTTGAACAGGACTTGTTGTTGGTGGTGCTGCTGGAGGACTTGAACAGGACTTGTTGGTGGTGCTGGAGATGTTTCTTGTTGATTAGGATATTTAGTCAGTGTGGGCTCAGTGTTTAGTGTTCTTTGCTGTTAATGTTACTGTTTGCTATTATACAGACTCATTACAGACAGATTATTTTTTCTGTTTTTTCCTGTTTGGTCAAGGTACAGTAGTTGGGGAAAAGTAGAGAGTAGTAGGGAAGAAGTTTGACGTTATTAGTTTTATTCAGATTAAATGAAAATGTAGTTCTGATTTGTAGCCATGTCTTAGAGCCACTGATTTGATTTGCAATGAAATAATGAAGTTATAGTCTGTTTTAGGTTAAACCAGCTTTCAGACTGAAACTGTAAATATTAATTGTTCCTGGTTGGAAATAAACTCTCCTTTGTCCCAGTTGGTGTTTTGAGCGTCTAGTAATAAATGCTTTGTCCCTGAAGAGAGCGTCATAATGACTTCTGAGGGCTTTGTCACTTCGATCTGAAGTAATGCTCTTCTGAGAGAGTCTGTGGAAGCACAGATGTTTTCATTGGGACGATAGACGTATCATTAGTGCACATTTACCCAAATAAAGACTCTCAGAAATAAATGTTTCATGTCTGCCTTTTAACCACTGTTTGCAAAAATGTGTAGTGGGTGTCAAAAATGACTTTAAAGTGGAGAGGAGCTTTATTACAGGCTAATGTTATACAAGAGTTTAAGGTATAATCGTCTAACACTAACAAAGTGAAAAAAGAAACAAGAATTTGACAAAGTAAGACGTCGCTCAGAGCTGCTTACCTCAACTTACACAGTTCCTCGATGGCTGACTTTGCTTTGACTTGAGCGGGAGCTATTGGCTGACTTTGCTTTGACTTGAGCGGGAGCTATTGGACCCGTTTCATGTCAAGAACATCTGAAGGACGGTGAGGTTTTGAAGAATAATGTTGCTTTAACCCTTAACGTAAAACTCCGGACGTCATGTGACTTCTGTCAATCACAGTGGGAGGAAAAAGGGCGTGAGCCATGAACAGCGCCAGTGAAGAGCTCAAACTGTTGGCGTTAAGTGACATACAGTGCTTAAAAAAACTTATGAACAGACTAAATATCCCTGACTCTTATAATGCACCAGGAACACGTTTCTTAACCTACAGCTCAGACATTCACTCCATTAGCGCAGTCGTGCAGGAGCTACTACACATACTCACTACGGCATTTGCCATGTGCTTTTTTTTTTTTGTTTCAATTTCAATGAGGGCTCTTTTTATTTATGTTTCACTGCTGGAAAATGTCAGACTTTATTAAGCACTTTAATTCCACAGCTATTGAGCTAAACTTTATTTAATCAATATCTGAGTCTTCTCAAGCCCTAGTTCTGTTTTTATTAAGAGTCTTGACCGATCACATAAATATAAGCAGCACACAAACAATTTAACATGGCTCTGTTTAGCGAAAAAAACAAGGTTTGCATGTCTGTCTAAATGTAAAAATGGGACATGAATAAAATGATAAATTGAAATGAATAACATTCTGATGATGTGGTTTTACAGTGGTGTCAAGGATCCAATGACTTTGACTTGTCTATATCCTTTTTAGCAATATGGTAAAAAATGTTTTTATAGCATAAATCTTTTCTTTTAATGAGTTGTTTTTATTTATCCCAGTTTCTTCTTCTGTATAAATGGGACAGAGACATAGAGGTATTGGTGAAACACGTTGGAAATTGGCTGTTTTTATATTTTAGATACCCGTACAGATGTGGCGCTTTACTGCCAATTGTCTGTATTAAGTTTACATAATAGCTTTTTTCAAAGCTATATTGTCCCACACAATCTCCTTAGTTTGTTTTGCATCCAACAATATAATCTTCCTGCTAAAATATGCTTAAATATGGAAATGTGGAAGCAGTAGCTCATTTACATCCTACAAGTACGTCCAATAAAATCATCTTCTGACAACAAAATGAGAAACATAAAAACTGTGCTATGTTTTTTCCAACCTGCCAGCTGCACCGTCACCTATGATTAAATTAGAGGACTGCAGAGAGGACAGGGAGGTGGGAAATGATGGTAGATGAGGACAGTTGAAGGAGAGTGTCACCAAAACATGTCCGCTGTCACAACCAGAGGACAGTCGACAAGACAGAAACATGAATAATTAAGATTACATTCATACTGTCTTCAGTTACTGACAAACCATCTTAAACAGGTTAGAAGACACGTCACAACACCACCATGTGATGCTTCTGACACAGGCTACAGGAAGTAGCTGAATCTAATAATGTTAATAAACATTCCCCTCCTGTCTGATCTAAAGTATTCCTAATGATGAGAATGGTTTAGCGGCACAGAATATAACAAAACCTCTCTTGATGAACACATATGAATTACATATTCTTAAAAAAAACTCACCTGCTCATACATATAACCATAGAATACATATTAACAACATTAAAGCACAAAACCTGATCTGGTACCAGAGGACGAGCTGCGTGTCCTGCAGTGTTTGCAGGGCCTTAAACAAATCAACTGATTTTAGCGTTGTGATGACAGAGGCACGCGTCCTTCTTTAGCCTTGAGATGTGGCAGATGGATAAATAATCAGCTTTTATGTGAAAGTCTGTGCACAACAGAGGACTTTTTATTGTGTTTAAATGGGCTTCAATCCATTTGCCCTGAGCTCTTTCCCCTTTTGTTCATGAAAAGTCAATGTTTTGAAGAGTTTACCAGCACTGCATTATTACCTCAAGTTTTAGTAGGTTGCACAATATTCGCAGATTTATCATTATCACTAAACTCTTTTTCCTGTGAAATCAAGATTTGTTTGTGATAACTAATGTGCTTGTCTTGCTAAACTGGGCTAATGTGTATAAGATCGTCTATAACATAAAGCTATTACAGCTCACGTAAGCCCTGGATTGAACAGATGTGAGGCATACTTGGCGAGTGCTTAAATGTTAAGACTGAACGAACAAATATCTACCGACTGAAGACTGTGGCAATGTTGTGAATAATAAATGCATAAAAGGCTTTTGCTCTTGATGGTGATATAAAAGTATTTTTTTCATTTCGATCTGTAAAAACAAAAAAACAGAAGCATAATTAGTTTGTATTGTGTTGAAAATTGGTTGACCACTGGGTCTGATTCCACATAAATGCAGCATTAACCACTGCCTTAACACAAGTCCGACTTTTTATCAGGATATTAAAGCAGCCCTGCGTAACCTTTAGCACAAAAATATACATTTTCCAAATCATTTTATTTGTTTGTAGACATGAGATCGGTAGAATAAAGCTCAAATAGTTAATACACTGGACCCTCGCAGAGTCCTATTTGTACAAAAGACACTATTTTTGTGAGATGTGATTATTCAATACCAACAACAGGGAATGCACAATACAACACTCAATAGTAGCACTATTGTTTTGTACCGGATTAAACCAACAGAGCCAGACTATGACATTATATTATCTACATGTTTATATTTGACTGCTGGTTAGTTCTGTGTCCACTCTCTGGTCCAATTAACCGTGGCATAATCACTGCATTTTCAAAGCAAACACTGAGTGACTGTATTAACCACATTCTTCCTGGTTCCTGTTAATGTTATGCTGTGTTAGCGCAGATACCCTCCTCTCTCTGGGGGGCTTGTGGTGTTGGAAAAAAAGGAGTCTCTTTTTTCCACTAATTACCCGGCAACAGTCCCCCTCTAATTGTCAGGGCCCATTTGCATTTGATGTCTATAAATATCCAACAGTGTGGAACCACGGAAGGCAGACGCGAAGGAGGAAGGGCCAGGATGAAGCAGGTCACTTGGATTTTTTGAAGTCGGGTTTAACCTGTGCTGAACTCTCCAAGAGTTGGCACGGTCATTAAAAATAAAAGACACACCAGCTCGGAAAGATTTAATGAGTTTATACATTTAAAAAAATCAGTGTATGGATTTATACAGTGTTTCTATGAGTTTTATTTTAAATCAATCTGGCTTAAATTGTGACTGTAATTGTGAGGGTTGTGGCTGACAGATGCTGTGGACATGGAATGAAAGGAAGAAATTATGACTTTTTTTTTTTAAAGATTTTATTTCTGCATTCTACTGTATGTGCAGTAAACATTCCACATATTTTTACACGGCATTAAAAATGTAAACATTAATCTCTGAAATCAAAACCAAAAAGCACATGGCTAATTAGCAAAGATTAATACAGAAAATATAGCAAGTTATAGAAAACATGAAGCTAATACTATATGTCAAGTTATGTGGCCTACAACTCAATAACTGGGATTTAAGCGCTAAGTTAATAAAGTCCAAGAGTTTGAGTTATACACTGGCGCTGTTAATTTTCAGTTTTCTTGACAATTTAGCAGATAGAGCTGTGTCATGTGAACCTAAAAACATATTGAAAATGAATCCCCAAAACTATATTCATACCTTCCCATTTTATGAAAGTCATTTATTCGAATACTTTTATTAGAATAGTTTTAGCCTGCTTCATTATATGACTCAATAGTTTTTTAAAGTTTACTTTTGCGCCGCTGTAGCCAAGAAGAAACACACTGGGCACATTTTCATCTACAGAATTAGGTTTGATAAATATGTTTTGCCACTGTTTGCTGCTAATGTCCAATTGGATGCTCTTACAGAAGACACTCTGCCAAAAAAGCTCCAAAGTGTAGCACTCAAATTAATCTGAAAATAGACACGCTGCCAGACTGAAAATAAAAGGAGTGTAGGAGTTAGAAGAAAGACATGAGACGCTGCGTAACGTTTAGCCCCAAACATACATCCTCATAATCATTTAACGGTTCTTAGACATGAGGTCATTAGAATCAAGTCTCACTGACACAGTCCCCTCAGTTGAACAAAAACCTCCAATGTGGGTTTCCTGTCCCGGGATGTGGACACATTTAAAATACATTAGGTGAGTGACACACTTTCCGACACTCAGCGGAGAGAGTAGAAATAGGCCAAAATACACTAAGATGACCTACTGTTTCAGAAAAAGTATTTTCATCCACACTTGCCACTTGGATAGCCTCCACTTAAAATGAAACTTTAAAAGACGCTTCTGTCGTAAGAGTCTGTAGAGGAATCTGCGCCCTCTACTGGCTGCTTTAAGAAGTCACATTTCACTTTTGAAAACTGAGGTTTAGAAGTTAATCAAACATTTGGTGCCAAATCAACTTCCTTACCAAATATAAAATGGGCAGTTTAAAATTAAGTAAAGTAAAATGAAAACTGCAAACATTATTATTTACCACAGCTATTCTACACTGGAATAGAGTATATGTTGAATTTTTTTTATTTGTTCTTTGGTGGATCTATTTATTTGTGTTTTAGTGTTTTTACCTGCCCTTTATGTCTTGTGAGAGATCTTTTTATTCTGTAGTTTTTTATCATAGTTTAAGTGCACATATAAAGCTGTAAAGCACTTTGAGCACCAACGGTTGTTCTATATAAATAAAGTTGATCTTGACCTTGGAATGAAGCTGCAGAACTATATTTGAAAGTTGACTTGTTTGACCCAAAAAAGTCACAAGATTAACTGTGAAGATATTTATGTTGAGTATAGATCATTCTGGGTGAAATATTGTGTGGTCCATGCACCAAATAAAAAACTCAGCCTTAGTGGGACCTTTGCTTTTCAGACCTTACGTCCTCCTGAGACGCTCATTTTGTTACTTATCTACCTCACTATGCAACAGGAACCCAGGCTAAAGCACAGTGACAGAGCTTGGAAACATACTGCATAATCTTATTTGTAAATCTCTTCCATCTGACTGGGTTTGGACTCTCCGAACTAGTGTACAACAAGCATTTAACACATAGCTTCTATTACCCCAGACATTTAAAGCTGATTAAACATGCTTAAATGTTGTGTACCGTTAAGGCTGAAAACCCTAAATGAAAACAAGTTTGTATCCACATTAGGGCTTAAATGTTTACTCTTGGTATAGGCCGTGGCTGTTTGTTCTGCTAAAGTGTGATTGAAGTAAAGTGCATAAAAGGAGCCGTTCAACCGTCCTAATAAGGGCAGCATTAAACAGTAAACAGAGAAATCCTGTTTGACATTCATTTTTAATGACAGAAAAGCCAATAATGTCAAATTTAATGTTGACTGCTGATTGTTTTTTCAAAAGTGATTATATTCTGTGATTCTGTGTCAGTTAGTACAGTCACGGAAAAGTCATGCAAAGTGAGAGAAAAGGCATAAACCAGGGGTCAGACACATACAGTATAATACATTTAACACATGGACCACTGTGTTTCTCCAACTGTATTTGTTCCCACAGTAAAAGGTTTTAAAACATTCACAGGAGGCCAGGACCTTTATGGCATGCCCTTGTCTTAATAACTTAACAGTGTTTAGTTTGGTTTTACTTCTTACTAAAGTAGGTCATTATGTTTAGGTTTTGGAGTCTGAGGGAAAGAGTTTTTGGATAATGCAACTTTAACATGATTCCAGACAGTTTTTGGGTGTGTTCACACTTGTATTCCGATTCATTAGCCCGCATCAAAACAGAAAACAATTTTTTTAGTTTGGTTAATCAGCTAAAAAGCCCGGTCCGCTGGGTGTTGGCATTTTCAACTGCACCAAATGGAAAAACATGCATTTTTTTAAGGAACACAGCCTCCTCATTTTATTTAGTTGGACAATATTGTTTTGGTTTGTTTTCTGTTCTGACCTCGGGGAAACTAAATGTGAATATATGGTCTATGGTCTGCGTGAGGTTTACACTTGAATTGAACTATACCAGAGTTTTCGTGGAAGTGCTCTGAGACCTCTGTTTTGAAAGAGTCTCGGATAATCTGGAGCATTCACATTTATCCAAGTGAACTGTGCTAACAGAGCAACCACACCAGAGTCAGTTTGAGCCGCACACGGCAAGTGCTAACGCACCCTTAGTGAGGTATTTTAGTTGCTTTGTACATCGTCTAGTTTGAACTGCAGTGGGTTGGGTCGGTGAAGCTTTCTACAGTCTCTGTTGTTTAGAAAGCTGAGGTTAAGACAAAGTCCCTGTGAAATCATTACCAAGATTTTAGATTTAAGCAACCAGGTGAAGACCAAGATGATTGTATTCTACATTGAGAGAGATTAAAGGGAACAGATTACTCTACAAACTAAAACTCAGTGAGGGGTTCGTGTCGGAGTTTTATTTGACACTCAGAGTAGATCGACAGGAAACGGGGCGAGAAAGAGGGAATGACATTGGACAAATAACCCGAGCCAGAATGAAAATTGTGATCTTTTCTAAAGTATTATGTGTACTAATGTGTACCTCAACCTTCTGCTCCATTAGACATCAGTCACAAGCTCTTCTAATGTTGGTAGTTCTATTGAAATACAACCTCTTGATTGAAAAGTGGGAATACATAATAAACAAAAGAGGACGAATTCTGCTCTACTCTCGTCTGCTCCATAAATAGCTCTATCAGCGCCTGCCACACTGTGATACTGACAGTTTGCATTAGCCACTCTGAACTGTTTTCGCTCAGGAGTCTGGGGGTCCTTCGAGGCATTGATTTGTCTCGTGGACGGGAACATAAGCCAACCGAAAGGTCTCTGTGAAGGTTGGAGAACTGGGCTCGGAGACAGAAGAACAAACGGATAGAAGACAGGACGCTTCTCTGGAGAACGGGTGGCATTTAGTCACATTCTGTAATGACATGGAATGTACAAACACTAAGAGTCAGGGCCAGTGGGATCTGGACGCAGGGAAGATTTACACAGATTTCTCATGGGTCGCTGTGTAATTGAGGGTTTTAATGTCCTGACATGAGATGCATTGTTTCATCCTGAAACAAAAGACAGCTTGAATAAAAAGCATTCACAGGAAATAGGAGTGAACTTTGAAGGCTTGGAGTCCTTTGCAAAATATGAAAAGATTACATCAAACGGAATTCAAGTTATTCTTTGAGTTCATTCTGAGAAACATTGCTTTTATACTGTCTAGCCATGCTTTTTTTCTCTGTAAACAGACACTGGAATAGACATTTTTTCTGTATTATCTGCAGCCATTGATTCAATGTTGACGAGCTGTGTAGACCAACAGTCAATGGGAGCATCCTTAACTCAAAACCTTCTGTGAGTTTTCCTCCATCTGCGCTCTCATCAAATAAAATCCTTGCTGGTTTTATGTTTTTCACAGATCATTTCTATTAAACCATGGTTTTATGTGATAGCTTTCACCTCATTAATTGAATCTCTTGTTTTTTTTTCTTTGGATAATTGATAGTGCAGTGTTATTCCTTGTTTTGCTGTTTTCTTGAATTTTTATTTTTACGCCAACAGACTAACACTAATATTTAAACACATGTTCAAAGTGGAAACACACATTTTTGCCAACTTAAGTATAATCTTTGGCATCCTTTTTTCTGCTGAACACAATAGACCTCAAAATGAAGAAACCTAAGCAGTGATCTACTGTGTGCGTCATTCATTCCTTTTCAACCACTTGGTCTCGTTAGGGGTCAAGGGTGACTGGATGTTGCTTTGGGACTGAGGCGGGGTTCACCCTGGACAATGGCCAGTTGGTCGCAGGGCAGACATTTAGAGACAGACAACCATTCACGCTCACATTTATTCATTAAGGACACTTTAGAGTTGCCAGGTAACCTGTACATGCATGTGTTCGGACGGTGGGAGGAGCCGGAGTACCCGGAGAGAACCCACGGTAACACGTGGAGGACATATAGACTCCTCACAGAAAGACCGGAGTCGGCCGAGGATGTTCGAGTTGAACTCACAACCTTCTTGCTGTAAGGCAGGAGTGCTAAACGTACGATCAAATCAAATGGTATTTTTTTATTTAACCTTCACTTAGATTACAGATGTATTTTGCAGGAGAATCCTTGAACCAGAGGAGAAGATTCTGAACTTCTTTAAATATATATCAAACATGGGTTCTTAGTCCGTTCTTGTAACTGCAGCTCTTTTAGAGTTGAATTATCGCTCTGGGTCATAAAGCCTTAAGAGCACCACTTGCTTTGTTTGTTGTGAAAGGTTGAATAATCCTGATGAAGTATTGATTGCAGTAAATCAGGTCTTAAGTCAGAGTGGTTATAGGAGGTGGACGCTGGTCTGTATGTGATTATTGGAGCCTAAAACAAGGCCATGAGGAATGAGCGCTGGACGTTTAAAGTCATCGCGCTCTGAGGGGTTTTTTATCGACAAGCCCTCGGGACATAGAGTGGACACTGACAAAAACAGGACAGTGTTAGATTCACTTCACTGTAAAAATAAGTGTTGAGTTGAGATGTGTAAAATACTGTCTAGTGGACACAACAGTCCAAACTATATTTGTTACTACGATGTTTATTTGCCTCAAAATTACACTCTTTGCATTAGCTTTTCAAAAAATTTAATAAAAAATGTAAAGCTCCATAAAACCTTGTAGAAGTAGAATTGGACGGCATTAGAAAATAAAATCCCGCTCAATAACACTGGTATAAATGGAACCAAACACCAAAAAAACACTACTGTACTATATTTATATTACTAATGATGGCAGTTTTGGCTTTATCTCATCATTTCTTAAGCTACATTTGAGAAACTAAACCCATGAAAACAAAGGCGTAGATAACAGCAACTTCTTTGAAACACTTTCCCATTTATTGTGGTTTTGTTCTGTCTTTACTTTCTTTAGTTTGGGGCTATGCCTGTGTTTTCTTAGATCAACGATGACTAAACATTTATAACAAACAGAAGTAGCTGTCTCTTACTAATTGTAGAGGCATGCTGCCAGGTTTTTGTATAAACTTCTTTTTTTAAACTTCTTTACTTCTTTACAATTTTCACTTTAGAAAATCCTAAACCAGTTTCCTAACAATACTACATTTACAAAAAAATGGATGTGTATGGGATTGTCTCTCGCAACTAACCAACAAAATCCCAAGAACTGTACTTTGGTCGTCACTCACTCTCGCTAGATCAATAGAGCTACTGTACTCCTCGTTTTAAATGTACTGACAGACAGACATTTGACCTCCAGCGTCCTTCAACCTACAATTAGTGTACGTCTTAAGATTCCAGACTGACAGAAGAACAAAGGATCCATCAGGTTTGTGTCTGTAGTGTACTTCAGCCCTGAGATGTAACGGTAAATAAAAGCTAATGAAAAGAGCAGGTGATAAACTGTCGGAGCTCGTTAGTTGTAGTTTATTTGAAGAAGATCATGGTTTAATTCACATGTGCGAGTATGCATCTGACAGCAGGGGTGCTTATTTTGGCATTACACTGGCTGCAGCCCTAAAAGGTAGTTCTTCTGTTTATTATGTTATGTATGTGACACATCTTGTTAACACTGTGGCTCTTATCCAAGTCCTGTTTCCCTCCACTCCATAATTTTCAAAATGTTTCCAGATTTCTTATGCTGCCATTTTTAGTTGTGTAACTCAGAAGCACCGGCACATGCGCGTGCAGTTCTATCGGACAAACTACAATCAGAAATAGTCTTTTTAAAAACAGATTTTTAACTTTTCTTAATTCATTCTTAAAAATTTAGGAGACAGAAATTAAGAATAGAAAACAAAACTACAAATTATGTGATTGGTTGATGACAATTCCAAATTTGTTAAATGGCTTTGAAATGTTGGAGGCTTCAACACAAGTACAGTTGAAAAGAGAAGGAAGATGAGACAGAAGAATTAATGAACGAGACAGACGGAAAAGCAGACTGAACCCAGTTGAATGTGGCTGCAGCTCAAAGCCAACACAAAGCCAACTGGCCGGTCAAACGTGTTGGGATCAGCATGTTCTGGAGAAAACTCACCGACATCTCGCCCCATATGCACCGGAGCGTCCTCCACAAATAACAGCAGAAGGTGTTAAGTGGGTTTATTAAAGAGAGAAATGTGGAAACGTCTGTGTGGAAGTTACTCAAGAAGTCAGAATATTATGTGGTATGCTTTAGATTGGATTTCGTTTTGCCATTAAAATTCTAAAAGTCTGTCTCATTGTTTCAGACTCATGTGTAAAAATCTGCCATGAAATTATCAACCGATAAGTAATAAATTCAATTCAAATAGCTCTTGTAATGTATGTCATAGGTTCCAATAAATGATGATGAATCCAAAGGTAAAAACTGTTCTCTGGGATCATGAACATGTCTCTTGAACAAGGATTGATTCACAAACATAAAAACATGCTTCAGAGAGACTGCAGAAAACCCACTTCCACTGAACAGCTCGTGTTATTTCTGAGTGAATACCAATGCACCTTGTCTCGGAGTTTCTTTTGCGGCTCCCTCTCTCTCGGACATAAAAGAGAAAATCACCACTGCTTTCCAGACACGGCTCTTCTCCTCGAGCCTCGCGGTAAATGAAATGAGCAGGGATGTAAAATGTGTTCATTATATGATTTCCATCTGGTGACTGCGTCCGGCCCATGGCGCTCGGCTGTGGGAGCCTCATAACACGTCCGTATCGTCCTAATGCACATGTTCCCAGCACGGACTCGCCTTTAGAAGCTGAGAGTGCATTGTCACTCACAACGGATTATTATTATTTCCCCACTGTATTAGTTATATCTTTATAATAAACCTGTTTATTCACTGGAACACTTTGTCAAGTCTTCCTGGTTTATTTACAAAAACACAAAGGTGTAATCCAATTCACGAGGCATGACAATATTTCTACCTTTTTATACATAATTCTAGTCCTATCTCTGTTAAAACGGCTTATGTCCAAGGTTCCCCACCTCATCCTTGTAGCAGCTTTTTTAATTATTATATACTTTATACGTATGTATTTCAAAGACTTTTGTTAATTCATACATTATAGTCGTTGGTATGTTATGTCCATTTCATATACTCTACCACAATACCATCTTTAATCACTTTTTATCTCAAACGTTTACAGTATTGTGAAATATCTCATATAAAAATCATAATGGTAAACTAAAGACATCAGCTTCTTGTAATAGATTTCTACAAACTCATTGTCGTGCTTGTGCCGTTGGGTCATTAGCTGGTTACTGGCTTGGATATGTGTGGGTGTGAAATAACTTTTCCATTCTGCATAAATATAAACAAAATCAGAGTACAAGCCGTTTCCATGATTATCATTATCAGAAAAAATGAAATAAGAAATTGACTATATAATAAAAAATTAAAAAAAACGATTTTAGATGTTGATAAAAATCTAATAAAATAATCAAAATCAGAATCAGAAAGAGCTTTATTGCCAAGTGTACTTTCACACACAAGGAATTTGTTTTAGTGCTGAAGTTTCCAGTGCACATAAACAATACAAATACAACACAGTAATATAAAAAAAAAAAAAAAAATTAAAGTTGGTATCCAAAAAGTAAACGTTCCAGTATTTGGGTGGAGGAATAAATATAAATAATATAAATAATCCCCTGAGTTTAGGAGATATTGCACCATACAGTGGGAGTAACTGCACTTACAGGCATTTGCCTTGGGGGGTGTGGGGGGTTGGGGGTGTGGGGGGTTAACTGTTCAAGAGGGAAATGGCCTGTGGGAAGAAACTGTTCCTATGCCTAGATGTTCTAGTGTCCTGGGATCGGAGACGGCGTCCTGACGGTAACAGGAAGTGTCTGGGGTGAGTGGACGCTCTCTTCCTCACTCTGGAAGAGTACAGGTCCCGTAGGGTTGGCAGGTGGACACCAATAATCCTCTCTGCAGTTCGGATTGTACGTTGCGAATAAAATAACTGGATGTTTAACGTGGGATATGTAGCTATCGTTACTGACTGCACCGGGAGCTGGAGTAAACTGTGGCTCTGGGGCAGCTGCTGCGTCTCTCATTTGAAGCCCTCAGCAAAGGGAGGGGCCACGTATAAACAGTCAAGATACAACAAGAAGGCTCCTATTAAAAGTCTGAACAAAATGAGACGTGCTTTGAAGCGGCACATCATTGTTTGTCTCCATAAAGAACGAGTGGAAACTGCAGATTAAACTACCTCTTCAGTGAAACATCAGATGAGTCATAAAGATTGAATAGCGTGGATTTCCTTTAGAAAACAAAGCTATTTACTTTGACAAATGCCTGAAATATGCTACAGGGGATTAGGTTTTCTAAATAATTACTCATTTATCTTCCTCCTCCTTTATTCAATACCTGTTTGGTATCCTCTAATTTATACCAAACACCTCAGAAGCAGAGGAAGGAATGAAACGTCAGGCGATAGTCATTATTCAGAGCAGCCATCCATTCAATAGGTAAATATGATCATCGCTCATAAGAGTCGATACGCTCCTTCACTCGGAGGACGGAGGGGTACTGCCCGACTCTGTTCCTAATGAGTGCAGTTTGATTTGGGACAGTAAATCCAAATCTTACTGGTCTTTCCAAGGCTCTGTAAGAGTGGATTTAAATGATCTATCATCAGCATATTTAAATGTGTTTGTACACTGGGTGGTCTTTTATGTTCTTAGCCGTATTTTTTCATTGTGTCTCGATTGTTCTGCCGGAATTAGTTCTGACTACTCTCATAGCACCATTTTAGCTCTAACTCCTATGTTGACACAAGTTAGAATTATGGCTGTAGGCCTCACATTTCTAAGTGACCTTCATGGAATACCCCAATGACTGAGTATCTTTAATGTTTTATAACCTGGCTCTGCTATCGGGGAGGGTTTACAAAGAAAGCCTGTGCAAAGGGCAGGTGCTTTAAATGAATCACTGAAGGTGCCTGGACATCAGTGAATTAAGGTGGTTTTATTCAATCCGAGCAGTGTCATGTTGTTTACGTGAGTCACGGTAAAACGGTTGCTATATCTTCAAACCTAAAGCCTGCCTGGAACTGACAGCTGCCACATCATTAGCCGGGTCACAGCCGTCAGGATTGGACCCTGAGCACAAACGAGTGTCGAGTGCGCTGGAGGCCTGTCTGTTCCTTGTGTTCGCAGGATTCATTTACAACTTTACTGCTAGCGTTGCCTAGTTTACTTTAGGTCAAAAACATCAGGCAGTGAGAACCAGGTAAACAATCCCGATTGTGCATTACGCCCTGAGACAGTGCTGGAGTTTCAATCCTAAAACCCTCTCATTTAATTGACCGTACAGGCTTACAGATGCAACCACAGCCAATTTAGATAAAAAATTTGTTTAACCAATTACTTTACCATCAAAACTTCTGTAATGCAATGTTTATTTATTATCCTTTAAATGCATTGAAAGCTCCAGAGATGTGTGCTACAAAAAATGAAAGGACAGATATCAAGAGGAAAGAATGCTTTTGTAAAGAACCTGTTAACATTCTTTTAGAGGATATATGCATTTGGTGGAACTTGTAATACAGACTGAAAAGAAAATAGCAGGGCCATTCATGTTTAGTGGTAAAAAGGTCTGCGTTACAGCACTCACAACACTTATCTGTTCTTTGAATGCACCAAACGATTTCGAGAATCTCCTCAAAGGTTTCTTCAGAGGTCAATCTGCGCTCGACACCAATGACCCGTCCCTCGACTGAATAAATCCAAAGTGGCTTTACAAGTGCTGTCATTAAGACACTCTATCGGCCATTGTTTCCTCTCGTGGCCCTTTGCCTCCAGCCATGGCTCTACTTTGACCTGCTGAGGTGCACGAAAACACAAGCTTCTTCATCTGAGCTTTGAATTGAACAAGTTATAAAGTCTCGGGGTCTAATTAGAAGGTTTTGTGAATCCTGGAGAGAGATGATTGCAGAGTATAAAGAGGTTTAACAAGCAGGGCATGAGGTAATCCCACACCCGGACTGTCTAAGGAACACTGTCGCAGTAAATGAAGCCCGAGGCAGAGCAGATTTATGGCCGGAGTTATGGCCACCGCACGGCATCTATAAACGCTAATAATGCACTTGGAATAGCGCTGGCTCGACTCTCCGACCGAGTACTTGCTCTGACTTTAGTACAGAACATGTTGAGTGTGCTATCCTCAACAATCTGTAAGTTATTTAAGAACAGCCTTTAAAATGAAAGACACCAAAGTTTCAAAGCTGACAAAGTATTAACTCTGAGATGATACTTAGGCATGTGGCTTTATTTATTTTGCATTTAAATATTCATAAAAGTGCATAAACCGTGCAGTAACAGTTACTAAGAGCATCAAGATTATTCACGGAAAGATTTTCAAGAGGTTTATGTTTCTCCAGTGCATTTCCGAGCAGCACTTGAACACAGATAATGGCCTTATTTACCTGAGCATTTCCAAACACAAACCTTCAGTGGCAAGGAGTTTTCATTGTGATCACGAGCCATTCATGTTTTCTCTTTGGAAACAAAAAACATGGATAAATGTCGGCAATGAGAGGTGTTTAATGAGGCGATAATATCAGACAGACGTTAAAGTTCAGTTTGATGTAATCAATCAATTTTTGAGCTGTGGAATAGGTTTAGTTTTATTTTTTTAAGAAATATAAGCAGGAAGTTTGCTGTGTTACTACCAACCTCCAAACCCTTCAACAACATAGCAACCCGCTTCTTTTATTTTATTTAAAGTCAAACTAAAGCTCTAATTCTACAAAATACTAAGATGTTACTTCAAACCAAGTTTAGAGCCTACCTTAAAGTTCATTGTTAGACTTATATACGCCTCGTTAAACACTGTGCGAATGCATTGTGAGGGATTTAAGTTCTTCTGTCAGTAGATGGTGCAAAGTCATCTTTGAGTTGGTCCCATGATCTTACCAAACTCCTTTGACCTGTCAGTTTAGAGCAGTTCTGTATAATCTACCATTCTTTTTCCTTTTTTCTCTTTAATATTTAAAAGCATCTCTTGCACATGAATCTTTACCATGAAACTGATTTAAATTCAATAGTTCTGCTGTTTCCCTGTTATCTTTGTTATTTATTTTTTACTTTTTTTTTTTACTGTCATCATTGAATCAGTGTTGACGAGCTGCAAAGACTAACAGCCAATGGGAGCGTCCCTTACGTCTAAGTGTGCATGTGATTGGACACCTGATTGGCCTTCTGTAGGTGCTGACCATACTGATCTTTTAAAATCTTTGATAGTAAAGTCTAAATGACTTCTTAAGGTCTTGTTTTTGACCACATTTATGGACGCGTTTTAGAACAGATGAGTTAAATTTGTGAGACACGGTTGCTCTGCCTCTAATCCGCCAAAACAAATTAAGAAAAGACAGATGGAAGAGCTATTAAAGTGACTGTAACTGTAAATATCACCAAAACATTAAACCCGGCTGATGAAAGCAGCACCTGAACGCACCAACAGTGGATTTACATTCTGATGTCTTCATCCCTTTACTGAAGCAGGTGTGTGATTTATTCCTTTTCTTCACATTAAATGGTTACATAATGCTCTCATGTTCAAGGCTGTGTATTTCATATATTTTTCATCATTTTCATGTAGGATTAATATGAATGCAGCTTTTGGGGCCTGATTAAGGATGAGTGGAGACACTAAGCACCATGTCCTGTTTGAGAGCAAAATGTCTATATATCTCATCTTTTATTTTTTAGGTCTGGGCTTTTGAAGGAGTTTTATCAGACATTAAAGCCACATTTATTCTTAAGCCTTCAATATTTCATTTTGGAAAAAGGGTTGCAGCCCTGTTGAGTTTGGGAAAGGTGTGGATTTTTGCGACTGGTTTCATTGCCTCTGTATTTAAGGAAGCTCCTATTTGATGGTGTAAAAACTATGGAGGAGAGTATTTTAATTAGGTACGCAGTCTGAAGGTTTGAAGGCTAGAATATGAAGAGTCTGCCTTGGCTGTGACAGGTTCCATCACTGCAGACTTTAATGAGAACAACGCAGAAGTCAGTTCTTAGATTTTCTACTACTTTGTTAAGTTCCCACTGTTTTGAGCTCAGCTGTGAGGCTTTGTTTCTTCCTTTTATAAAGTCTGTCCTTGACATAATATTCATCTTGACTATAGCTTTTCCTAAAGGAGCGCGTTATTGTCTTGCTGTGTGCGTCTCTTCCTCCGAGTGCAGCATCCTTCTGATTCTGACTCTAAAGAAGTGGCATAAATGATGTAAACTGTAGAGTTAATACATGTGCATCATGGGTAAACATCCATGAGCTCCTGTTCCGTGTTAGAACGTCTAAATGATGTGAGGCCCAAGCTCACGGTCTTCGTGCAGTTTTTAATTACAGGACTTAGAGCTTCATTGTCAGCTAAGTCCAAAACCTTTAGCAGTTTTAGTAAATAGGCCACGCCCTTCCACACAATCACAAAATAGCACCTCATACAACACAGAGCAGCTTATTAGATCAGACGGTCTCAAAAGTGTCTTGGAACATATTGTATTTTGCAAGTTTTTTTTTTCCTGGGAAAGGATCAAAAAAGTCTCTGCAGCTACAGGAGCAATAAACAGTGGCTACAAGGACAGAGCGACAGAGCGAGGCTCCGCTGTGGGATTAGCAAGCATCTCTCAACAGACCGTTAAGTGTGAGCCACAACCTGGATCTTCAGATGACGATTGCCATATTGATTCATAGAATGATAATTATTTTCAGAGCAATATCTAGAATGTTTATTAATTATCTTCATTTGAACCTATGGATGAGATGAAAACGTGGGATTCCTTCTGATGCCGTAATGAGTCAGAGCTTTACGAAGCAGAGGCGTGTGGGCCTTGGTCCTGTCGCTTTAATCCAACAGAGCAGTGCTGTAGCTGTAGCGCTGCTCTAAGAACGTAGCAGCCGTGCCAGTGTAGATAACGCCTTCAGAATGCTCACTTCTCTCTCAAAAGGCGTCGCGGCTCACATTGTAATGCAGCGCGGCGTCTGTGTCGAGTGGGTTTCAGAAAAAAAACGCAAAGAACAAAAGGAAAAGTGCATCAGCGACGTTCTTTGTTGGAGAATATCATCAGGAGCGGAACGGCTTATGACTTTCACTTGTCCTCCACTTTGAGAAAGAGATAGCCTTCTACATGTTGCCGTTTTTATGAATGAGGTTTGGAAAGCTTCAGAAATAATCTCACCGAACAAAGACTCTGATTCAGGGCTGATTGACTTGGACCTCAATGATGTTCATAGAAAAAATATAAACAGAATAAAAAGCAATGTGAGACTGCAGCTGTTTTTAGTTTTCAGATCCGTTTCCACGGAAGCTCTTACCCCTACAGCCTGTGTTTGGTTTTCCAGACGAACAGTTTTGGACAGAAAAGCCCCTCAGAGGGTCATCACCACTGCCCAGAAGGTCATTGGCCGCCCTCACTTTTCCTGAAAGAGCTGTAAAGTTTCCAAAATATTGTACAGGGCTCATTTCTCCCCAAACACTCTCACTTTTAACTGTTGCTTTCAGGCACAAACAGAACAAACAAAACTCATGCTAGAGCCTCAAACTCTGTTTCCTGGAATGCTTTGCACAAGACGTTTCCATGTTTTTGACTAAACAGGCAGTTTCTGTTCCCATAAGAAATATTTTAAATATTATATATATATATATATATATATATATATATATATATATATATATATATATATATATATATATATATATATATATATATATATATATTTCAACATTGAAAGTTCATTCTCGTGTTTCTGTTTTATTGTTAAAAAATGTCTCGGGGCTTAGAGGATGAAATGCTCTGTAAATACAGCTTTAAACTCGTTCTGTTTAATTCAAGGTTTTTAATTTAGACGTTTCAGCCACTTCACTAAAAGAAGCTTGTTTCCTTTGCCGTAAGTGGCAGAGCGTGGATTTACACAAATGCCATCAAACATATCCAAACTTTAACCAGTGGAACAGTAAAATCAGTGAAAACTATGATGTATGTGTAACCAGAGTAACTACTGTTAATACGGTAAATGAATATATATACTGTTTGTGAAGCAAAGGGACAAACTGAGTCTATTCACACTTCATTACAATCATTAAACAACCCATGACCCAGAACAGGACAAGCAGGAAAAGTATAGAAGTATGTTTGTATTATTTTTTATCTTCTCTTATAAATATCACTTTGTCTACAACACTGCACTAACCCTCAGTAAAGGTTAAACAAACACTAAAGATGCTACAAGCCTTATCTTAGACCTTTTCTCATATGTCCTTTAATCTTTCAGCTCTGTGGTGTTTCAAAGCCTGGAGCCTGAACACATGTTTACAGTGAGCTAAACTATCATGTGACCTTCACAGATCAGATCATGTTTATCTTTGCCTCATTTGACCTTGGAGGTTGTGAGGTCAAATAAAGTCTGTTGATTTCTGTAACACTCTTCACCTGGGCTTTGTGGAGCTTTCTCAAGGTTAAAACAATCACAGAGAAGGGTGCAGCAGAAAATGCCACTGAATACAATATTTAGGGTCAAATAAGTCAAGTTATGAAATGATGTTTGAAATCTGACATTTGCCTTTGGCAACCAGTCCTAAAGTTCGTATAGGGAGTTGAAGGTCAGCAGAACATTTCTTATTGGTTGAGGAGGATCTGTTGGGTTTCTAGTTGCATCTTGGGATGACTTTTGTCCAAAACTGGCAACGTGTCAGCAAAAACTGGTTCTATAAAGGTATTTGGTTATAAAGTACAGATACTAAAGCCCTTATCACATTGTGGTTTTTCTCATGTCTTGTTAACTGTTCTCATGGGACGTCCTGTGAACGATCTTTGGGGCAAACTACGAGCACTGATTTAAAGCCACATTTTTGAGCTAGTGTTTATTAGCAAGAGCTGCTTTCAGTTACGGTTCTAACTTTGTGATTTAAAACTTTGCATTTGCCGTCTACATTGCATTTAAGGAAAAAAAAACTAAACGTATATCTTTGATTCTATTTAAAAGGAGAAGGAAGCATAAAAGAAACTGGCACAGGCCTGTGTTTGATAAAGGCCCTGCTGTAAATAAATGAGTTGTTTCTATTCATCCGAGGCCGCCTGCTGAGAACACCAGCCATTACTCTGACAGATACTGCACCCAGCCATATGAGGGCCATCTTCCTACGCCCCAAAGCATGCTGGGAGCCAAGCAGTGTTGAGGGAAAGGCCCGGGACAGGAGACTTCCCAGGGAAAACGAATTACGAGCGTCGGAGGAAAGGTGAGGCTGGTGGTTCGGCGGCGTTTTTACGATCACATTATATCATCGCATAGAGTCAGCGAGGCGCCAGGGAAACAGGAAACAGCAGCAGATTTAGTGTTTACTGCATTTTCATTAACCTCCATTCTTTTCTCAGTTCTTTCCTTCATGGTCCTTTTTCCTTATTTAGCATTTTTACCATTATTTTTTATTTCTTTTTTCTCCATACAACCTTGTTTTTTTTCTTCCACAGCTGTACAAAAGTCCCTGTCTAATATAAATGGATAATAAATGTGTATAAACTACTATAAACCATTAGTGCAATTATTTGGAGTTGATACTCATCTTCAGCCCATGCACTTTTCTATTTACTCAATCAAACTCAATCATAGACTGTAGTCCAGCTGCACTGTGGGGAACCCTGTGGGGAACCCTGTGGGGAACCCTGTGGGGAACCCTGTGGGGAACACTGTGGGGAACACTGTGGGGAACACTGTGAGGAACACTGTGAGGAACCCTGTGGGGAACCCTGTGAGGAACCCTGTGGAGAACACTGTGGGGAACCCTGTGGAGAACACTGTGAGGAACCCGGTGGGGAACACTGTGAGGAACACTGTGGGGACCCCTGTGGGGAACACGGTGGGGACCCTTGTGGGGAACACGGTGGGGAACACGGTGGGGACCCCTGTGGGGAACACGGTGGGGAACACATGGGGCTTTGATGCAAACTGATATTTAAAACAGATGGAAGGTGTAGTAAGGTAGCTTCTTAACATTATGATTGTTGGCAGTTGTATAGATCTGTCCAAACACAAAACTCTAAGTCTGTGCCTAAATAAACCACAAACAAAGTAAGTTGTCGGATGAAAGCAAGATGTTAACCATTGGGACCTCACTGTTTGGTACCGGGTCTGTTCTTCCACATTAAGTAAAATCCAGCCTGAACTTACCCTAACCCCGTGTTTTCTGTCTTTTAGGCGTGTCAGCCATTTCAAAGATAAACAAAACAGCTTAAAATTTTCAGTTGTTCCAGTAAACCTCTATAAGGTGAAGGCTCTCGTAGTGTTACTTCGTGAAACATTCATCAACATCACTGAGCTCAGCACCAAAATGCACTGTTTATGTTGCATAGTGAAGTTTCAGTAAAGGTTCAGACTCTGAAAGCAGGTTTATTCACCAACAAAAAGAACCAAAACATCTCAAACTACTTTAAGGCAATATGTGACAAAAATCTGACCGGACAACCATAGAAAGTCCTGAACATTTGAACTATAGTGTAGTCATGGTTAGACCTGACCCCAAGTTCTTTTTGTAAATGTGAATCCCGGTTGTCCTTGACTTTAATTTTTTTTTTTTTATTGTTGCCTTGTTGCCTGACCAGAGTGGAATTATAGCTTACAACGGACTTGCCTTCTGTAATTAGAGTGTGACATGCAGCAAGACGCAGGTCAAAGTTACATTTTGTTTAGGGACTTTTAGAAGTCTTGGTCTTATGGCATTTATGAGCATCATTGGTGTTCGCCCTGTCTCAGTATTTTCCACAGCATATCATAAACTGGTCCTGATCTTGACTTGGTCTTGTTGTTAGCCATCACTGGGTCTGGGTCAGTGTTCTTTTTACTTCAACACAGCAACACAGCCTTTTCTAATTAGTCCCTTTTGGCCACACTGCAACTCACCTTTTGTAGTTGTAGCCTTTGAGTTATGTGACTCTTTGTTTGAGCCTCACCGAGAGAAAAGACCAGTCCGGTAACTAAGGCCTGAGTTATAAGACACTTGAGGCTGGTCCGAACGGCACAGAACATGGAGAAGGTGAGAAAACGAGGGAAGGAAATGGGACGAGAATGTCTTATGAAACGTCTTACTGTCAGATTTATCAACCCTGTCTTTCTGCCTGCCGCTCTATTCAAATAATTGGACAGTAGCGAGTGTGCACAGTGCCACGGGAGACAAAAAACACATTTTGGCAAGGCATGACAGGTTAGACAATGGTGGAAGGGAGAACAAATGTAGTGTGGAGATAATAGCACGGAGCCGGAGGAGGCGGGCAGAAAGATGTATGCTGGGAGTTACAGCGCTCTGTGTTTACAGGAAGCAGGTCCACGTGTTCTTTTATGTAGCACTCAAATGAACGCCTGCTGTTAAAGGTCACTGGTTAATTATAAGTGTCCCAGCTGTGGCCTTAAGATGAGAGGCTGTAATGTGTGTCTGAGGAAAGGACACTATGAGGGAAAGGTGGTTGTTATGTAAAATATAAAGCCAGTGTGAATGTATTACAAGGAATGGAATGGGCCAAGTCTTCTCCACCGCATTGAAAAAAAAAAAACACTAGAGAAAAACAAAATGGCTGTATCTTGTTTGCTTTGAGATGTCAGGCAACTTTGGGTTTGCACCAGACAAGTCAGCGTTTTGGTGCAGCGTCTCAGAAGGGTTTTACACTGACAATATATCTGATCATTTTCTTCACTTCACTCCATACATTGTATTTATAAGGGCCAGATTTTCTAAGCTATGCAATTTTGCATGAGGAAGTAATTTGGGAGACAAGAAGTGGTTTATTAGTGTTTTGGGCACAACCTTGCTCATTTAAATAACTTTTACCCACTCACACAACCACCACTGTCACTGTAACGCAGCATTATCCAAACACTCCTTTCCACACACTCTCAAACACACAATAACAAAGCTGCTTTTATTTTGGGAACAGCATGATGGCCTACATGGAATAGAACTCATACAACGTACTCTGGTTTGATTCCAGTTCAGATCCATGTGCTCAAAGTCATTCTCTTCTTACACTGTTTCTTAACAATCTACAGTGACTTTACCCAAGCATACGTTAATTAATAAAAAGACAAAAAAGACCAACAAAATATTTGAAACGTAAATCTGAATTTTTTGCCCCAGCCAACTATTATTGCTCATCTCAAACGTCTAGAGCTTACCTTAAACCTTTAGCTCTGAGTTCAGCGCCAGATCGATGCGTCCCATTCAATGACTCTATACCTGCTTCACTTTGCTGCCCTTTTTCTTTATTCTCTATTTTTCTTTTTTGTGCTGTTTCTTTGTGTAAGCAGATGCAGGTAGTGCTGGAATATGCACTTTCTATGTAGGATTTTTTTTCTACCGCCATTTATTCAATGTTGACAAGCCGTGCAGAGCAACAGCCATTATTCAGACGGAAGAAGACCGGCTTCTGTGCCGGCATGTGAAGAATCCCTCATCTACTAAAATCCTTCATAATAAAGTCTTAATGTCTTAAGGGCTCTTTTCACAAATCATTCATAACAATATGTTGTACTGTTGTTGTGATATTGGGCCATACAAAAATAAAAGTCCCGCTACAGTACCTAGGATAGACTGCAGGCTCCTGTGAGCCACAACAGGATAAATGATAGTAATATAAATGCATAAAAACGTGTTGAAAATCTGATCGGTTCAAGTCTTTCATCCTGTAGTAGATAAATGGGTTATTGACATAATCTCTGTTGACTTAGCCTTTCTGACATTATTTGACTTTGCTGTGGAGTGATCCTCTACTTCTCAGCACAAACCTGATCATGTTTTATTCATCATTTTCTGAAGCCCGCGTGCTGTTGGCGGGGGGTTTTCACCGCCGATCGGCCCCTAATAACGCCCCCCTTTAGCTCCCTGCATTTATCTGGAGCCCTCCCGCTGGCTCCGAGTCCGAACGTCCAGTGCGTTTGCCCCGGGAAGGCATCATCTCGCAGTGAATGTGTTGAGATAAAATGAGTGTAACAACCCCGTTTAATGGTGTCATTTAAAGCCCACTGAGGCCCAAAAATTCAGTCCATCTTCTTTTGACATTTACTCGTATCTTGTGCAACTGATGGGCTCACAGCGGGACGCCACAACAGAGTGTTATAAATGCAATTTAGTGTGTTTGATGTATACAGCATAAAGGGAGGACTCCCACTGTGATGACAAAGACCAAAAAGCTGGTTTTACATAAAGAAGGCATTCACCTGGAGGCTTCCTAGAGGCTACACCTCATACATTTAACACAGTAAACACATTCAAGTATAATAGGTCGGGTTAGTAAAGTGTCTGGATAAGGAATGTTTGATAGAGACAAATTCAACAGGGGCACAGGTCTGTGTTTATCTCAGCAGCTGGAAAAGGTTTGTAAAGCTTGGAGGCATTTTATTTGCTAGTTTTCTGACTAAAGGTAGAAATACCTTCACAGATGAATTGTTTTTGAGGATCTCTGTTGATTGTACAGGGTCTTATACCTGCTGTGGCTATGATGTAAGACGCAAAGATTATTAAGTACAACAAGTACCTGGTGTAGTTGAAACAATGAGTGTAGCACAACGATCGTCGAGGTGGGTTCCGTCACTCTTATGTTTGTTGCCTACATATCGTATTTTAATACCATATTATGTTCTACTGCTTCTAGTAAAATTAATACAGCTATTTACTAAAAATTCTCAAGTGACTGGCCAAAAGTAACTATTTTAATGATAACATTACATGATTAGAAACAAGAATTTACAGTGGATGTTATAAAATGAATCTACAGATACTCAAAATATAAATCCATAATAAGTTTGACACTGGATTAGTCCTGGTCCAGAAAGAACTGTGCATCTTAGACTTTGATTTAAATACATAAGAGCTGAGTTGAGTTTAATTTAAAGACAATTTGAGTCATAGGTGTGGGACAATTCTTTTAATAAGCTGAAAAAATAAAAAGTAGTTTTGTACGAAAAGCAAATTTTACAGACATCTGTGATTCAGCATAGAACTACACAAAACACGAAATGACTAGAGGAACTTGAGGAAAATGTCAGAAAGTGGACTGTTGTTTTTAACATAAATTGTATCTAGTCACATTGTGATTGGATCATAAATCAAAATTCACTCATTATCATCAGTCAATAACTAATTCAGATTAGACATTCATTTTTTTGACCAAATAGTTAAAGCTTGACGAAAACCATAAAACATCACCAGCAAATGAGTGAATTTTACAACACTGACAAAGGTCTTTTCCGCTCGCGCTGGTCACCCAGACGCCCAAACGGATGCATTTAGAAATGAGTTTTTCATTTAGAGTGCGGGAGCAGGAGGTGACTAATTGGTATGTCTAAAGAGCAGCAGTAAATCCAGCCTTCCTGTCTGCTTAACCCTCATTTGTCGGCATCATTAACATCGCCTCCTACTTCTTCATTCAGCTCGCAGCCTTGGCCTTAACTTCCCTGATTAAAAAAAGTAAAGAAAACAGCGTTTGATTTATACACTGCCACGGGCCGGCTCGGCTATCAGAGCCCGAGCTATCAAGGGCATCGCTGATCGGACTATAAATAATCAATTATTTTAGCTAATGACCCGGCAAAATCCTTTTGAGACGAGGTCAAGCTGCAACTTGGCAACGCTTTCTGCCCCCGCCGAGCCGACAAGTGCTCGGACATTAAGACACGTCCCGCCAGACGAACGGGTCACTTTCAAACACGACAGCTCCGAGATCGGTCTCGCTTCACAATGAGGGAAGAACGTCTGATATGGACAGCTGTGTGCATTTGATGTGTTGGAAGATTTAACAACTATTTTTAAGGTGGTTTAAAAGGAATAATAAATGAAAATACTTTTTGTGTTTGAGGGAAACTGTTTAATCACCAAGTAGCATATTATAATAGGAGTCATTAGTGGAAAATAGACCTAAAGACATTATCTAGATTGTTTTATCAGGGATTTTAATTGAAGTATCAGAAGCTTTGGTCAATGCCAGTTCCTCTCTGTGGAGTTTTCATGTTCTTATTTACTCAGTGACCCTGTTTCCTTTGAAAATAAATTTGTATTTTTTTTTTTGCCCTAGGAATTGGTTTAGTAAAAAAAAAAAAATATAATAATGGGGTTGAGAAGTGTGGTTATTCATCTTTAAGTAAAGCTCAATTTATGTCAAAATTTAGGCCATTAATTAATAAAAAAAAAACTCAAATAGCCTTATGTCTTATATATTTCTGTACTTACTGACTGTTCTCTCTGTGTTTCTGGTGGTTTGTTAAATTTGGTATATTCTGATATTTTCAGTCTAAATAAAGTATGTACAGCTTAAGTCACATAACAGGATATTTTTTAAATTATTACATTCATAGCAGTCTGCAGAATGTGATAAAAATGCAAGCCAAACTTTCTCGTTATAGAAACAAACTTTTTTAAATATTCTGACTCTTAACATCAGCCGTATAATTCTAATAAAGTCTCCAAAACCCCTCCCTGTGGTCGGACATGCTGTCAGCTGTCCGTCTCAACAAACTGCAGAGTTTTTAGCACTCGTCTGGGTTTAATTAGACTGTGGCAGTGGAGTTGTGTCTACCCCACAGGTCAGCGCGCTCTGTCGAACTGTCATGTCGAGATGATGTGGAGAGGAGCTGATGAGCATGTTGTGAGCCTGCTGGGCGCTAAAGGTGACCCAACACTTCAGCCAATACTCCCATCTTCACTGTGAGACGGAGAGGACGTCCTGGGTTGTTTATTGAAGGTATCGACAGTTCAAGCAGACACTGGTGTAGATTTAAAGATCTAGGTTTGTGTCCTGGACCAAAATCCACTATTGTTAGGTCTTTTGATTTCAGACAAGACTGAGTTGGTTATTTTGATTTGACATTACTCTGCTGTGACAGATGAGGCTGTCAGTTGTCCGTCTTCACAATCTGCAGTGTTTTTTTGCACTAGCCTGGGTTTAATTAGACTGTGGCACTGGAGTTGTGTCTACCCCGCAGGTTGTCGCTTATTGTCAAACTGTCATGTCGAGATCCTGCCGAGAGGAGATGAGCACGTTGTGAGCCTGCTCGGCGCTAAAGGTGACCCACACTCTCTTATAATCGGATACAGCCTCGTGGCAAGGTCCAGTTTAAACCACAACAGACTTTCTTAAAGATATAGAACATGTACATCTGCCTCTGAATGATCCAATTAGCTCAGTGAGGGTTTTTGTCTGTTACTGCATTATCCTTTTTATTTTCTTTGTGTGACCAGCAGAGCTGTACTCTTTGGGTCCCAAGTCCAGATTAAGTCTCTTTGCAGACGTAGATGTGCGAGTACTTGAAGCATATTACTGCTGTCTTATAATAAACCTATTGTATATGAATGTATCATCTTGAAAAGGTAAGCTACAGAGCAGAGTTCATTTGTGGGAGAGTGGGATGTTATGATGTTTAGGGATGTTTCAGCCAATCACAGCAACGATTCATATCGTGACCAGAGTGCGGCTGATATGAAGAAACGACAAACCGCTGTAACAGTAACAGTTTTTGCAAAGTGAATTTGTGAATAAAAGGAATATTAAATAACACTAAATTGGTAATAAAACAAGGACATCGGCCGATGAAAAGCGCCTGTATGAAAGACTATAAAATTTAGGATGTGTCAAAGCCGGTAGGAGGAAGAGGACAAACATCTTTTCCTTCCAGAAAATCATTTAGAGTCACAGACGTTAGCATCAACGCTAACGTCTTTCACCAACACAAAAAAATGTGGCTTTAATCGTAGCATGTTGATAACAAGGAGGAGAAGTAGACGCTTGTTGCATTTGTCAAATCAAAAGACCCGCCTCTTCCTGTTGGTGCTGCCACATCATTGGCCACAAGAGGCCGGTGAGCCCATGGTTCGACTTAAATGGTACTACGCCACCAACATACTGGGAAAGCGTGAAAAAAAGTAAAAACATTCCATGAAAGGAAGTGAACTGGAGTTTTTTATTATGCATTCTGACTACATCATTTTGTAAAACAAGCTGATTTATCATTCCCAACAGAGTGAGAGCAAAATAAAGCTATTGGTAAACAATCTTCCCTTGAACCACGGAGACGGAGCAGCGTTGTATCTGAATTTCAATTCCCCGATGGAGAAATGTGGGCTTTTAGCTGCAACAATAAGAGAAGCACAGGAACCCAGAGCCCAGTCAGGCCGGCTAAAGCATGCTTTGTTTGAGGATGAATTGTTGCTGCTTCTTGTCCCAAAAGGCCTTGAGGAAGATTTAAGTCCAAATCCAACATAATTAGTGAATCCAAAAATGAAAGCGGCACTTGTGAAGCTGGGCTCTGGTTCGGTTAAATGCACCGGATTATAATAGGCTCAAAGTCACCGCTAAAAATAGACCGGGTTAGTTAGACCCGGAAGTATTTTAGATTCTTTTTAAATACCAAAGACCCAAATATAGAATAAGACCTTTGAAACATTGTTGTAGGAGGCCTTCTTTTTAGAGAAACTTAATGTTGGACCTAAAAAGTAGCAGATTTTTTCTAATTCATTCACTAGGACAAAGGATGAAAGTATAAAAGTGCATTTTAAAGGTTTAGTGTTTAAAAGTCTAAAAACTATAGGCTGTTTTTGTTAAATTTAAAGAAATGAGTTTTCAGGTGACTCTACATTGCCCCTAGTGTTTACCCTAGGCTCGTCACCCCTGACCCCTAACGGGACAATGAGGAGTGAATATTTTTATAAACTTATAAATCTGCTGAAAAACCTAGATCAGTTTAAAAATCTGTCCTTTCTTCACTTTGAAATGTCAAACCTTTGCATATTCACCTACAAGTGGTTCTCTTTAAATATTGTTTAAATATTGTAAATTGCAAACATGTTATATTAAAAATACAAGCCCTTTACTTCTGTTTCAGTTCTGCTTTAGTTTTTGAAGGTGGCCTTTCTGCGACTCTACAGAGAACTAATTAAACCTTTACTGGCTTCAACATAAAGTGTGTTTGAAATCATAAATCTTTCATTTGGCGTGGATAAACATTTTTTTGCAGGATCTACATTTGCTGTAATAATCTCCATTATTACAAACTGCAGAGGATTAGAGATAAACAAAAGACGGCGCAGCTCCCTTTGTGTTTGTCTTCACACTTTCTGGGCAGATTATGGTTGAAATATTAATCAGTGTTATCTGTCTGCGTGAAGAGTGTGACATTAATTTTACATGAGGATGTCACGCGAGCTGGCGACCGGCCTAATTTGTTTGTTTTGTCGAGTGAACCACATGATCATAAATAATAATGCACCAAGCGTCAGGTCTGAGGTTGGATTTGAAAGAAAAACACTGATGAAACATGTCTCAGGATGTCTCTATCGACTGTCACGTTTGCCGACAGGGGGCGGACATTTTGGGCTCCGCTTGAAGCAGAACGGCAAACAATGGCAGGCAGCTTCTTTTCCCTTTACACTGCACCTCGATCCTGCACAATAATGTTTTAATCTTACTGTGGGGTTAGTTTACAGACAGGACATATGCTTTTAAAGGTGCAGGTTTAAGATGGACCTGAACAGGTTTTAGGATTTATACAATTGTTAGTTGGGTTTCAACAGATTTTAAATTGATTTGAACAGGTTTTAGTTGGATTTGAAGATGGTTTAGTTGGATTTGAAGAGATTTTAGAGGTTTTAGTTCAACATCAAACCAGTGTGATCCCGCATTAATCTTCATTACATAAATCATCTTTTTAATGCATTGACGATATTTATCCATGTTACACGTTGCTTACCTTTTCTTGATTTCTGTTTTTCATTTGTGCCACCAAAGAGCAGCTGTTCAGTAACCCGCTGGTGTTCTCACTGTTTCAGACTAAATGGAAAAGTTCAAAGGTCAGAACCAAACAGAGCCCATGTATAATCCCTTTGTGTGGGTTTAAAAATAAATTCTATATTGTGAGGATTAAGCAAACATGTATTATACCCTCAGACAAACGGCAGAACGGAAAAACTGAAACACTGGCAACCTTCTCTTTCTGTCTTTCATCTCCTGCTGGAAGTGCTTCACAACATCAAACTAACATCAGATCAATGTGTTCTCTCGAGGACCACAGAAAGTGACTGGATATCGAGCAGACCTACTGATCTCTTCTCTAACTACCACCTACTCGTTCTCAGAGACGGACATGTTTCACGAGGATCGCTGTCATCTCTATGGCGACTGTGACTCGGAGACTGACCTCCTGCAGATCGACTCTGTCGCTCATCGCTCATGCTGTCGCTCGGTGTTTATGTGGGTCAGCTGTGGACGGCTAAAATTAACCTCCTCGGGTCTGCGGCTCGGAACGGCTCTGACTGCAGTGAGCTGTAGTATACTGTCGCTGTTGGGCCAACGGTCTGAAATGTGTATCTGCAAACACGACTTTAAAAACCTAAAGCAGAAATATAAACGAGAACAGAATCTTATAATAACGGTGTTTTTACCAACACCTATTAGAGATCTTAGTAGAACAGGCCCAGAAGACATCACTGTTACAGACGTCTGTCAGTGTTTACCTGCACAGTTGTGACATTTTGAAAATTCATTTGTGTAAAACAACTTCTAAGGTGCAGCTTTAATGTAATGTATTGTAGACAAAGAAAACTGAAAATGGAACAGTGTATTAGTACGTTTTGGTCCAGGTGATGGATACTAACCTCTGCTGTGCTGCTGCAGTAGAAGTTATTGGCTTTGCTGTAATATAACAAATATCCCTCTGCCTAAACAAGTCCAACAAACAGTAAACCCCTTTTTTAGGATCCCATCCCCTTTAATCCAATCAGAAGAGAGAACTCCTTAAAGCAACAATATGGATTTTTTTGCTATGTAAGGTTACATTTTTATTGACGGTTCCTTGATCTTAAAATGTCATATATAGGGCTAACCGTTTAAGTAACTCCTCTCATGAAAACACAAGTCCCACCAAACCAACACAACACAGCTCTCTCTCTCAACATAACTTCGATATATCATCTTAAAACTGTCCCACTCGTCTTTTATTTGATGCTAAGCCAAAAGGCTATGTAGTGTTACTTCCTAAAATCCATGTGAGCCTTAGGTTTAAAAGCTGGATTTGATTTTGAAATGTGATTTTATCCAATCTAAGGAGAATATTTCGACACAGATGCCTAGTTGGATTGAGAAACTCCAGACTGCTGTGTCCAGACGTCTCCTGTCCGAGTGACCCTGCAGTAGGTCTCTTTATCATTTTGAAATGGTATCCATTTCGGCATGAGCCACCTGTCCCTCTCTCTGACCGTCACTGCTGTGGAGCGAGCCAAAAACCTTCGGCTCGATTTAACTCCTGGCGTCCAAACCGTTCCCTTCACGGGTCGTTACGTCGCAGAAGAGTCCGCTGTTTACCGAGCTATTGCTGCACACACTCTGGACCCTCTCTTCTGTGCGCGGGCTTTCATTGCTAAGTGTTTGCTTTATTTAATTATATATCTGATCATCTGGGATCATGTAGGCGCTCAGTGTCCAGTTGGAAGCTCACTCACTTGGCGCAGAGTCAAAGGCTTTGTGTCTGAACGGCCATCAATAAAACCTTAGTGGAGTCAGATCGTCCCACAGCAGCCAAATGCAGCCTCTCAGAGCAAAGATAAGAGTGCGGCTCAAACGGGGGGCATCATCTGTTCGCTTTAGATTGAGAAAGCCTTAGATCATGGTGAATCAGCAGAGATTTTCGTCTGTTTAATGGAAAATCAAAGTCAGAATTTCAGATAAAAGTATTTTGGTGCTTCATGCCTCGTTGATGAAGACAGTGAGTTTGTGGAAAATACAAAAAAAAGAAGTTTGTTAACTGCTGTCAACTTGAAAAAATAGAAATAGAAAAGTGGATTGTGTTTGTACATGTAGCTTCTCAAGATAAGGTCAGAGAAAAAGAGGTACCCCATGAAAGTTTCCAAGAAAGGCGAGGCTTCCAGCTCGAACAAAGGAGTCAAGGGTAAAGTGTTGTTTTAACAAACCTGAAAGAAAAGTGACTCAAGAGTTGTTATTGGCCGACCATTGTCTCGTCTGCGTGAAAATCTGTTTAAAGTAAAAAGCTTTCAGAGTCATCACAATTTTTCTGTCAGCACCTTCTCTTTTACAATCCCGTCTCCAAAGACCCAGCAAAGGGACATTAGGGCATTTTAGATTGATTAACTCTGCGCGCTGCCAGATGCTCTAGTCTGAGTATCAAAAACTGTGCTTAAATTTCCGCTTGGCATCTGTTTTTTTTTAGCTTCAAACAGACTTTTTGTGACAACATCCATCAGCTTTCAATAAAGACGTCCATCTCGTTGCTAATGCACCGATAAAGCCCGTCGTATAACCGGACACTGTACTAAATTTTGATTAAAGACCTCTAACACTTTGGAGTCTGATGGCTGTCTGAAGAAAAGCCAGTGTCGTAAAGTTTTTATAAAACTCTCAAAATGAATTATAAAGCCCTTTCTATTATTATTGGTTATTTCAGTCCAAGAGCGGAAAAGTAGTGCGGTAAAATAATAAGTTTCAAAAGTGGAGATAAAAGCTAGGGCTCAGGAATTTATCTAAAATGCTAATATTTTCTCAGAGTATAAAAAGGGAAAATAATTAAATCCGGATGAACTCTGTTACATGCCGCTGTGGTGATAAGGTCGGGCTATCTATCGGTGCTGGCCTTTTGAATGCTAATAGTGTCATTTTTTTACTGAGTGAATTATCAGAAGCCACTCCAGACACAAGGGTGATAAGGACTTTTTGGACTCGTGTCACTTCAAGTTTCACATTTTAATAAGCTCTAATCTGCTGCAAGTTCCAGACATTCACACAAACTCAAAGAAAGTGAAGACCAGGCCCCTGATTAGCAAAACTAACCCATGTGAATACAAACCAAATCAAGTCTGGATTGTTTAATATAATGCCACACATGCTTAAAACTCGCTGGGAACAAAGTTTTAGTTGAGTTTTTATATTTAGGACAGTGTACGGTGTACCCTAAGCCGGAGCAGAGATGCTTGTACCAGACTTTAGTGTAACCATCTGTGGTCCTATATTGTTCATGTTTTGGTGGTGGTTGAAACCGGAGTACCCGGAGGAAACCTACACAGACACAGGGGGAACATGCAAACTCCACACAGAAAGGCCCCGCCCTGGATGGGAATCAAACCCACCTTCCTCTGAGTGGAGAAGCAGTCATTAACATTTCTCTAAATGGGACTGACACACCTGGATAATGTGGTTGACTGTGGAAGAACTGCAGGTTTAAGGTGGGACACAGCTCTGACCAGAGTCAAACAGAAACAGACACTCATTTTTTAGACAAAAACACATATATAAAACACATGCTGTTTTGTTTTGTTCTGTTCATGTCTCAAAAAGTTTTAAAGAACAATCTCAGGCTACTGTAGCTTCTGACATGTTCATGTGTTTCGGACGGTTCCAGATTAAAGAACATAACATGGGCTGGTTTTAAGTCTGTCGCGCGGTGTAGCCAGAAAATGTGCCTAAAGTGTTGTTTATTGTGCCAGTAGTAAGTGCACAAAGGATCCAAGAAGTTGACATGTATTTATAATTATCTAATCGAACAAAAAAAGGTTTGCGCTCAACAAAAACTTACCTCACCTTTAATATTTAATAAGGTCAAACAACAATAGCTTATACTTCACTGATGCTTAATGAAGTGTTACCAATGTTGTAAATATTCTAAGTCAGGAATGAGCCGTTACTTTTAGGTTTAGTTAAGTTTAGTTAGTCCTACAGTTTGGACCAAAGTAAGAGCAGTCCCAGGATAAAACATGCAGGTATAATGTAGACGTCTGCACAATCTATAAACTCATTAAAAACAGGCAAAGTGCAACTGCAGATAAAGCCCTCAGACCCTTCTGGGATTATTCCTGGGACTGTGTTTGCATATTCCTTCGCCACATTGACTTTTCTTCATATATTAAAGCCACAACTTTGCTTGAACTTCCATTTGTCTTTTCACTCTCTAAAGGTCCACGATGCACTTTGCTTTTGCGCTGAACTCTTGAAAAGTTGCTCATTTTCCAGCCTCGGCGAGCGTTACATGAGTTTCATCAAGACACTCCCAAAGAGTCGAGTCAGATGTCAGCGTAATTAGAGAAATGACTGCGTTTTTATTAACTTTCTCGCTACAAGGCACTACTCTCGTTGCGGTGAAGCTCTCTAAATGTCAGGAGGGAATGGCACCTCTTTGCATCAGAAGCCGTCCATTTGAATCTTGTTTTTTTTATTTTTGTTGCGTTGAAATGACTTTCTCTGCAGACAATGGCTTTTTGTTGTCACTGTCTAATCTCCTCGGAGCGTCTTCTCAATCACTTAAAGTCACAAAGAGAAACAGTGAAAAAAGAAAAAGCTGGATAAAGATGCCTTTCTGTGGTTATTGTTATTTGTGCTTGGCTGCTGTAGCCCGTTTTCTTCAACATGTCTGGTCGACCGTCTGAGTGTGCTCTCTAGAGACTCTCAGATTTATTTATTTGATAAAACAGAAAAACACTGATGCACCCTCAGGACCTGGTATTAGAATCATACTCAACAAAGATATAAACACTTTTGCTTGTTTTCTTTACGGATTGAAGTAAAAGCTGTAGGATTTCTGCTCTTATCTCTGTCTGTGTGATATACTGTATATTTGATCAAATATTAGTTGAGTCAGTTGCTTTTGCTTTACTTCTGCATTTTAGTGCAGTTTATGAAGAAATGGGAGAATAATCAGCAGAGTTTAAATTTAGATTCCTGGTAAAATGACGTTACTAACCCATTGAAGCTTGTCTAATGAGAAATGAGTGTAATAGATAGAAATAATTGATTATTTCATGTTTTTTTAGTAGTAATACATTATTGCTAAAAGTTGAAATGTAAGTGGACAAGGCAGGAAAATAAGAACATGTAAAAATAAGATGCAATTTTAGTTTATAAGATAATTTAAATGTGTTTTTCGGCTGTCCTGTAAAACCCTCAGACGCCACTCTGACATGAGCTTCTGAAATGTTGTCATTGTTATTTCAGATCTCATGAAATCAAGTCTTGCATCAGTCTGCCCTAACGATATAAGCCTTCGTAATGGTTGGTTATCTGGATTTCATGATAGATGTTAGTGTGTTTGGCGTGAGTTAGGTGTATAGTTTTAAGTCAACATTCTGTCTGATAAGATGTTGTCCTGGAAGCTGGAAACACAGGGATGCAGGACGATTTTAGGAGCTTTAACAATTGCCGAAAGTGTTGAAACTTCTTCCGACTCCTTTTTTTGGGCATGTGCGCTCAGGTTGTGGCTAAATATTTAAATATATTTAAATTTGTATTACCTTACTTTTCTGTGTACTTATTTTCTTGTACATTTGAAATAAATGAATAAACCAAACTAAACATGAAGTGCAGGATCTCGCCTGAAATCATCAGAAGGACCAGTCCCAAAGACTTACTCAGTTTCTAAAACAGTTTCCCTGACAGTCATCATACTGTCAGTTAGATGGACACACAACACAATAGCCCTGTTTGGGCCTTGAGAAAGTTTTGACAAATCAGAACACAGTGGACCTTCTGACCAATCAGAGCAGGCTGGATTCAGAGGGAGGGGCTTAAAGACACATGAGAAAACAAAGAAATTGAGAGAGGCTTTTTAAATTGGACATTTGCAGTGATGCATTTTGTAAAAATACTAAAAGTATATTATTTAGGACAAAAATAGAATTGAATTATATCTTGCTTATGGTTTAAATTTAACTAGTCAGTCCATGTGTTTTTCTACCATACTTCATTGGATTTCCCCGCAAAAAAACACAATTACACAATGAAAACATAACTTTGATAGCTCTGACGCAATCTAAAAATCCATTTCTTAAAAGACTGTTATATAGTTCAGGTATGTCATATTATATCCCTCATCACACATTATTAACTTTTGTGTGTTTTGTGTGTATTTGGAGGTTGACTACTGCAGGATGTTTCGGGCTACAACAGATTTACACTAGTACTTTGCATGCTTATGTCTCATTCTAAATCTGCTGATTGTAAATCCTCAATATTCTGGCTGTGTGAGGGAAACTGCAAAGGAATATAGATCAGAATTTTGAGGTATTCAATCACAGCGAGTCGACAGCCAAATGTCAGACGCCAGATGTTGCATATTGTTAGTTCGTAGCGTTACCTTGTTTCACCGTCTTTAAATGAGATGAACAGTTATTTGACACAAAAACAGACTTTTGGATGAGCCTTAATGAAGCTAAGTAAGGGATAGATATGCAATGACTGAGACTGTTATTTTTAAAGATATTTTACTCTTGGAAGTCGATGATCCCAAGAGAAATCAAAACAAACTCATCTGTTGCAGCTGAATTCCAAATGTAAATGTCACTACATGAGTGCACTCCAACAGGATCAGGGCCAATTTACAACACTTACATTTCATCTCAAAAGCTGCTGTTAAAAGGCTGGTTTGTCTCTTTTGGCTGCAGGCTTTAACACAGCGTCATCACAGAAAGAAAAAAAAGAACAAGGAATATTTAGCTCCATGTTTTTTTGTTAAGGGTCAAGGGTACTTGTGTTTTAAGAGGAGGCAGTGATGCTTAAAATCTCATCTAGCAGCTTAATTGATCTCCTCCAGCTCAAAAACATACTTTAACTGATTTGTATGTTAACGTCACCCAGTCTGCCATGGAACATTTAGGGGTTCAGTACTGGACGGTTTAGTACCGGTAACCTCTGAGAGGCATGTGTTTCTACTCTGCTGCGTCCTGCTTCCTAAACAATAATGTCAACATAGTACCACCAAAATCGTATTTCTACTTGAGAAATAAAACTTATTTGAAGCAGCGAGAGGCTGGAGGTACAGCTGCTGCAGAAAACATTTACCTAATTCTGTTTATTCCCATCTTTTTGAACATTGCATTCACAGAGCTGCAGCAGGTTCCTCTCATTTAGAGGCTCACGGGTTCTGCTTGTGTTTTAATGCAATGGAGACAATAAATAGAATGTTTAAATCCATAAACAGCTGTTCCTAATGCTAGCTGCTAGCTAGCTTAGTTGTTGGTAAAAAGTACATCTAGCATGTTTTCTGTTTGAATATGATGTTTATCACTAATGCCTCCAGAGTTCTAGTATCGGGGTCTTGTTCACACGTGAGGGAAGAAGGGAGCGTGAGGTTGACAGACGAATGCCGTGATGCAGTCGATGTCCCGATCGTGGAGAAGGAGCTGAGCTGTAAGGCAAAGCTCTCAATTTACTGGTCAATCTACGTTCCTACTCTAACATATGTTCATGAGCTTTGGGTCGTGACCGAAAGAACAAGATCCCAGATACAGAAGTCCGAAATGATGTTCCTCCACAGGCTGGCGGGGCGCTCCCTTACAGATATGGTGAGGAGCTAAGCCACATCGAGAGGAGCCAGCTGAGGTGGCTCACGTATCTGTTCCGAATGCACCCCGGACACCTTCCCGGGGAGGTGTTCCTGGGCATGTCCCACTGGGCGGAGGCCCCAGTGAAGACCCTCAGACGCCTCAGCTGGAGGAAGTGTCTAGTCTGGGTGTCTCTGCTTAGATTGTTGCCCACACGACCCGGCCCCAGATAAGTGGAAGAAGATGGATGGGTTTTTCACTAAAACAAGGTGTAATTTATTTTTGTAATAGTGTAATATTTCCATTTAATGTTTTTACTTTTTCTTCTTGTTTTTGGTCGAGTGAGGATTATCTTTCCTCCAATCACTGACCACTGTTAATGGTTTGCTTTTAGGGGACACAGGAACCTACCCAACCTCCACCGTACCATCCCAGTGAAAACCAGGCACAAACGTAGGCTACAATTAAACTCTGCTCAAAGTCACGCAGCATAAGTTCTTTTTTATGTGATAAAAGAAAGATAAAACCAAAAAGTTAGTTATTTTTTGGTTAAGAAACCGAGAAAACACTTTGGACCAGTGCATGAAGGTGGTGCTTTGAAGACCTCCGTAAAAGAGCTTGGTCCAATTCAGTGATCCAACACTTAGTCAATGGATAACAACTGTCACTGTTGCTCCAAAAACTATTGAGTATACACATTCAATGCTATATTAAATTGCTATATATTATTTGCGATAAATATAAAGAAATAAGTAATCACAACATCTACACTTTGGATCTTGATCTTACTCACCAATACGCAGCAGGGAACAGAAAAACTAGGGCCGATCAGATTTTCTGCTCGTTCAGCCTGAAGCCACGAGGCACTGAACCGTCGAACCACGTACGAGCAGCTCGAGTTTAGAGAAACAATATGAGAGGCTGGATCTAATTCGCTGCGTTTTGGTGGTAATACCTTTTCAGTGTTGGCCGCAGAGCTAATGGGAGCCCCTCACACTCTGCACCGAGGTGAGGGCCGCAAATGGGCTTTACGCTTTGTGGTTTCAAAATATTACTTTTAAAGGTGACTCACACACTTCTGGGTCTTTTTACATGTTCATTATTGAAGTAGTGCCTCACAAATAGACCCTGCGTTAAAGCATTTGATCAAATCCATTTAAAAGTGAACTACTTTTATCGTCTGGACTTAACCTTGGCCTTTAACATCCATACCTTAATGGGGTATTTATTTTGTAGAAATTTAAAACATAATCTGTAACGGATCAGTCTTTTTCATTCAAAGTTTTTCACAAATACTCCAAAAAGATCTATAAAATGATTGACTAACCTCTTAAATGGCTTTGAAGCAAATCTATCCAATACAGTGACATAATAGAACTAAAATTCTAAATTAGACACCGCAATGGAAAAAAACTCTGCGGTAAAACAAGGAATGTTAAAAACTCCTAGAAAAAATGTTTAGAAACAATATTTCAGTTAATCATTTTTCCCCTTTAGTAAAACCAGTTGGTGTTGTATTTTAAATTGTTGGAAAGCCTGATTAGTCATTTTTGCAACTAGATTCAACTTTTGAAGGTTGTGCGTTTGTGGAATGAGTAACAGCCAAATGTGTGGTTAGCGCCAAAATCCCCATCAGTTTCCTCCTGTTGGTATTCACTCTGGTTTTGAGCTTCATGTGCTGCCAGGTGTGTGCCGGTCACAGGTCTTTGACTTGAGCCGGATTGGCACCTAATTGACAGAATTTGTGCATTGGTCCTGCAAATGTGTTGAGTTTGTTTGTGCTCCAAGCATCGACGTGTTTGTCCTTTCAGGATAAGGTATTTATCCTGAAAGGACAACTGGAAGCTGGTGTTGCGGTACGCAGAGTAGATTATGATACCATTTCCAAACTAAGACTACTGACACATTTATTTACGGTGGTACCAACACGTTTTTAACTGTGTTGCTCATTCCACAAGTTGTACGTCGTTGTAAAGATGACTAATCAGGCTTTCCATTGATATAAAGTACAAAAACAACTGGTTTCATTAAAGGGAGAAAGGATTGACTGAAATAATGTTTTTTTAGGAGATTAGATTAGATTTGAAGAAGATATTTGACATTTAGACTTTATATCATAAAATAATGTCTATGTTCTCATTGGAAGAGCAGCAGAGTTCCTCAGGGGTCAGTAGTAAGACCTTTGTTTCCTTTTTCTACAGCCCAAGGGTCACCAAAAGCATTGACTGAGGCTGAATATAGACATGCACATTATGACCTTTGGAGAATAGTTCAATACAGAGCATGTGTTACTTTGCTCTATTGTGCAGCCCTAGAGGGATATTTATTAAACAAGTGAAAAACAATTGCCATAAAATGCTGGTTGTGGTTGGTCTTCGTTTAAAATCTCAAGACCCCCATGTCTCAGACCAGGCCATTTTTATTTAAGAGCTGTTTTTGTGCTCCGGGGTATGGCTCTTTAATCTAAGTTTTTTAAAGTCTGTTGTAAATAAGACTTGAATGAATGAAAATTCTATATGTCCTTCAGGTGCTTTTGTTTCAACTAAACAGTATTAGACACAAATACAACAAAGTTTTCCCTGCAACAGTGGATGAAAGAAAGAAGAAAATCAAGACAAACCCGTTCCTTCCTCTTCGATTATGTTTGGCGTTGAAACTTCTTTTCTCTCGCTGGTGTTGTACTCGAGAAGTTGGCTCCTAATTACCCGACAGTGAAAGTTTCTTTGATGCTTAAAAACTCCCATAAATGCTTTCAGTCAGCGCCGCATTAAAACTGACGACGCCTGCTAATTGGTATTAAACTCGATACGACTCACTCGTGTAGCTGCCTTTGTAATTGTGATTTAAAGGCCGATGCTGCCTGAATCGGTAATGGCACCAAATGAAAAAGGAATTATAAAATCACAGACATCAGCCTCGTGTTATGAACTGAATAATAGTGGGAAATTAGAATGGTAATATCATAACTCACCAAAGAAATGAAGAAATGTTACCCATTGCAATTTTGCTGTCACAGTATAATCATTTTTTTAACAAACTAATGCTCTTAATGAAAATTGTTCCTGAATTAATTCATAAATGATATAAATATGTGTTATATTCACCAAGTTTCTTTCAAAATAAAAAACAAAACTGACTGGATTATTGCAACACTTTTTCTTAAGAGTAAAAACTTAGAGTCGGTAACACCATTCTTGTTCAAATCGCAAAGCATTTTAATCTATTCTGTGGCTGTGACCAATGAAACTCACTATTTCTAATGAAGCATTGTGGGAAACCTTAAGGGCACTACATTTGAGTTCACAAGATACCACTAAAATACTGTGTAGCCTTGATATAAGGCACTAGATTTGGTCAACCGGGGGATTATGAAGCAAGTTTAGACACTTTTTAATTTCGACTGTAGTGTTGCAGGATTGGTTAAGGCACAGTTTAAGTAAAAACTTTAAGTCTATTTTTATCATCATTGTGGGGCCTTTGATACAATCAAAGTTTGTTGAATACTTCAATAACATTTCTCCTTGTTCAGTGAAATGCAGTCTCTAACCTTCACAGTTAATCTGTCTCTTTTTGAAGCCAGCTTTTTTAGATGTTTGCTTTATGTCCATATTGGTATCAATCAGACCGCTGTAATGTTTAGGAAGAGAGAGAAAAAAATCCAGCAGAAGAAAGGAGTCTGAGCACTCCACTATGTCTGAGGAGGAAGTGCGTTTCCTGGTCGGAGGTGGTGTTGTCCTGCTCTGGGCGCGATGCAGGAGGAGGAACAGACTGTGCCCTCACAGCGAGACGTCGGCAAATGGACACAAGCTGAGTGTTTCGACAGTGAAGTGTTCAAGGAAGGAGAGAGAAACACTGTTGTTCAAGGTTTAACACAAGAGAGGGGAAAAAAGTAGCCTGGTATACCAGACCGTTTTCCTTTTTCAAAAGCAGGACGGTCTGGTCCCTTTTTTCACAACGCATTCCTTCCTCTGGGATTTTGCGGACGGATTAATCACACGGCGTTTGTCTGCAGCAGGTTGTGGTTTGTTGGCCACGTCATTCACAAGTCACTCAACATTCAACATTTATTTCTGCTCTTGCCTTGGTTCTGGATAACCAGCAAAGTATAAAACTATGAAACCGCTCTGGCGTCCGCTCTACTGCTGGATGCACAACTAGGGACACTAATGATGCTTCGTCGTTGACAAACGGCTGTGTGGTTTTGCCTTTTTCTGCATCACGTTTCTCTGATTATTTAACATTCCTCTTGTAAATCCCACCTTTGAAATGGAATGGAAGCTTAGCCTAGGTTTGTTGTCTTTAGGATAGCAGGATAGTTAACGATAACGTAACCTCATTGACTGCTAAGACCGGGTCTAGTGTAATAAAGTCTAAATAAAAGCTGCAAAGGGACCTGAAACCAAAGCAAATGGCTAATTTGCATAAATCAAGTAAAAAAATGAATCACTTAAGCTGTTAAACTGTCTACATCCTACATCCAAACCTCCACAGAGCTGACATGTCTACCTGTCTGTGGCAGTTATTTATCGTCCTTAGCTTTGGCATTTTGCATTTGCTGCATGTTGGAAGGATCAAGGGTTTATTTTGTGATATGGCCACTGTGACAAAAAAAGCTCAAAATCTTTAACTCAAGTCAATGCAATATATTACCCAGTTCTTTTGGATTATATCAAATGCCAGTCACTTTATGAATGATCTGCAGTTATAAAATACATATGGTATTGTTGTATTCAAGACTGAGACAGTTTATCAAGTCAGAACAGCACCCTCGAACAAGAAAGCCTGTAACAGACCCACAACCAGCTCGTCAAACTTCTCATTAATCTCAACTTTTGACTAGAGTAAGAGTAAAGTGTACAGTGCTTTTCATGAGAGACTAAAAAATGAAAAGATCTGGATGAAGTCTGTTTTTTTGTGCAGCACTAATACATTTGTCTTTAGCAGTGTTTCAGTCGCCTGTCGTCTTGCTTTCTTCGAAATGATTGCCTCATTCTGTTCCAGTGCCCAGTGTGAACTTGTCATCGGGGCTCACACATAACAGGATTTTTATGGAAGTACTAACACGGTTCCAATTTAAAATTTTAAATTAGAGCGGCCTCAACGTTTTTCTACATAAAAGTAGTCGCTGCAAAACAATCAAGTAGTTTTCTGTGTGGCCTGCTCCAGTCCTTTGTTTAGTTTGTTTCAGTCTCTTTTGTATTATTGAATACGTATATTAATAATCTTTAAGAGTGTTGGTTTGAGTCAATTTGTGAAGTATTGCAAATAAAGTATGCAGCCATGGAAGCTTTCTTACTTAGTTCAGAGTTTTTAATTCCTCAATAGGATGCACAGAGTAATCTAAAGACACCTGTTTGTTGTAATGGCTTGTTCCCTCGTGTTGCTCTCAGGGAACCGTGGGCTTTGTTTCTTCTTTAGCCTCCGTCCGACTCACCTGACTGACTGCTGTAGGTGGCTGCGCTTAATGCTCGACGCGGGTTTGTGTTTTTGCTTTGAATGACACAGAAGAAGCAGGGTTTTGTTCAGATTTGTATTCGGTGCTGGGTCCGGTACTTGTTTTGTGAGGGTCACCTCTTTGGGGAGTGTTAGGGTTTAATACAAAACACAATTTCAGGCTGAGTGTCCGTGGATCTGTCCACATAAATATTGTGACCATCCCCAAACATGTCTACAGCTAAGAAAAATTACATCTTTTGGAAATTTATACTTTCAAACTGTAGGATTTTTGCCTTATTAGTCACAGCAAATAAATGGCTTTAAATCGATGCCCTTAGGTCGCACAAATGGAAAAGATAAAGACAACAAATCTAATAAATATGAGAAATATTGGACAAATGTAGATAATTCTGGCACACAAACAGAATTTTAGGATGTTGTGAAGGGATGTTGATTAAAAACCAGTTCCCTTCTTATGTTAAAAACACTTTTCAATGTTTCATTCACCTGGCATCTAGCTTCTGTACGATGATCGATGACCAATGTAACATAACGTCCTTTTATAGCTCGATTGTAAAGTACTTGTCCAGACTTTCTTTATTTGTTTTCTCTTTTTTGTAACCACATAAACCAAATTTTTAAATAAAAATTATCTGGTGCCTTGAAACATACTTCCTCAAATTACATCAACTGTCCAAAACCTCTTTAACTTTAATATATTAATGCTTGAATAAATCATATTTATTTAGTTTGTTTTTACTTTAAAACTAAAACTCAAGTAAAGCCGTTTGTGAAATCACATTAACTGAGGACTGCTTTGATTATAAACCCATAAAATTACAATTTATGAAGTAAATGAATTATTTTTCTGCCATGACTGTGTGAGCAGTAGGTCCTTAACGTTCACCTGAGGCCGCACTCTGCCGGAAAATTACTATGCAAATGTAGAATGGCAATTTCCATCATTTAATTGCAACATTGTTTTTAATAATCCAGGTGAATAACTTTGCGACATATTTATTGTGTTGAGAATAATGGCAGATTTGGGAACATTGGATTAAATATGATTGTCATTCCCATGATTCCTTTGAGTTTGTTTTTTTTTGTGCCGTGACTGAAGCAGCGTTAGTGTCTGTCTCTGATCGAAACTGCAGTGTCCTCAGGTTTGTTTCTTTTTTTTGGTGATTTTTGGACGTTTACTGTTTTCAGACCTGACACGAGTAACAGCACTTCACTTTAAGAGCTCAAATTTAACATCACGGTCGAGTCTGAGAGACGGAATGAAAAGATACAAGAGCGCTTTTTGAATTGAGTTGTTGAAATGTCAGGGTTCCCACGTTTCCTGGAGAATTAGAGCTGGTTTTGTGAATAGGATAATGGCACTGTCTGTGGTAATTCCAAATAAAGGTCTATGCTAATTAACCAGAATTGTTTTTGATGAATATATATGTTCGTTCAGGTGTGCTTTTAAAAAACAGCCACTGATCCATTCAAAATATAAGACTTGCATGATGACTTGTAACTTTTGTAACTTTGCTCACATTTTGCGCATCCTTCTTCTGCCTCTGTTCGTATCCACCTCTGGTTTCTCACGACAGAGAAGCTAATAAACAGACAGCGCTAGTTTTCTGGTGTTATTACAAATTCTGGAAAAACTTATCTAACCTTTTACAAGAAATTAACCAACAAAGTATTACGCATGTGTCGGCCTCACACTCCTAATTATTTAGCTGTAGCTGCTAAAGAGTCTGCACTGAGCTTTCCACAGAGCAGTTAGGCCCAGGTCACTGCAGCAGCCTGTAACATATGAATCTAATTTACTATTGAGAAAACACACCGCTCCAATATTATATTTTTGATTTGTTATGGGACTATGACAGGGCTTATTATAAGATATTGATGTTCTCACCTCCTTCTCAAGATTCAAATTCAAATACCTTTATTAATCTTTAATGGGTCATTTAGTTGTAATGTGTATTTAAATTGTTAAGTATTCATCTTCCACAGACTGATTGGTTGTACAGTCTTGTGTCAGTCAGGAAGAAGGAGTTCTTTTGGCGTTGTGTCCAGCTGCTCACTGATCTCCAGACAAACCCTGGCTACTCTCTGTTCTTCAAAAACCCAGTGCAGGGGAAGGTCCACGTTGTTCAGTATAACGTCCGTTGCCTTTGATCTTTTTTTTCAAAACAAAAAAAAAGTACAACTCAGTATTGCTGTTTAGAGTTCCACGTCTTTGCAGATGTATGTTGTTCAGGTGTAGACTGCTTACGTCATTAGAATATTGAGTTTGAGTTTTTTATGTTTATTGGTGATCTATGTTCTCTTTCAGACCTGGAGTAAACAGTCTGTGAGGCTATAATAAGCATTTGGAGCATGTTTTCTACCAGAGGCCAGTGAGCAGCTGTGGGTTTTATAGATTTATCTTTGGCCGCAGCTGAAGAGGTGCTCAGCTGCACGGCTCACATTGGTTTACTCTTGTTTTTATTTTTTATCTGAACACAAATCCCCACAGTTTGATTTTGTCCAAAAGTCTGGTGGCAATCGAATGTTATTAAGAGAAGATAATTGGGAATCAGCAAACATGCCCACTTACAAGAGGCACAGGATTTATATACATAATAATAATAATGCGTTTACCTCTAGACGATAAATAAACATTGCAAAAGGTGTTTTCTCATTTATCAGAGACTGATATGTGCGCACTAATCAGACTTTAAATGGCAAGAAAAATCAAACTTTGTTTTTATCTAGTTTTGATGAAGTAATATTTGTGATTTATAAAAGAACAGGTTTTTGATGCCACAATATTTATTTGTGTGTGTATAAAAGTTGTATAAAAAAGTGTTTAAAGTATTTTTTTTCTGTAACAACCACTTATACATGTTAATATATTTTTAACTTTTCCTCATTCTTACTCGTAAAACTTACACACATTTACACAACCAACGTTTTTTTTCTTGTCTCAGACAAAATAGCCCCGCCTCCTTTTCTCTAGGCTGAACACGATTGGGTGTTTACTCCAAACGTCTGGCTTTTGTGCAACAGTCCTGTTAAACATAACTTGTTCATTTATGTGTCATTTAGATTCTATTGTGATTAAGTAGCTCTCGAATGTTAGAAAACAACACGTGTGACAGCCTTATCTTCATCTTATCTTCTGTTTATCCCAGAGCAGCTGCAGGGCTCCTTCTGATGCTTTTTCTGCTCCACTTTTCAACTCCAGGTGCTAAATCAGATTCTGGGAGCGTGGGGTTGAGCTGTGGATCTGACAGTGATGAAATTTTAACAGCTACATGTAGGGTTTAACCCCTGAAGTGCTGCGTGGCCTCGGGCTTAGCTCTGATGGGCTCAGGCTTTTTTTACTGACTCCACTCCTTCCCCCGATGAGTCACAGAAAACAAGAAACTGGCATTGGGCTGCTTTAGTGTGAACTAATGTGCTTCATTTCAATTTATTTTTTATTTCTTAACAGATCTGTTTATTTAAGAGCTTTTTTTATTTATAGACAAGGTGTAGCATCTGCTGTTGATGGCTTTACTGAATACACCTAAAACTGATGCAATACAATTATCAATGGAAATAGGACTAAAACTTGTTGGAAGAGACACCTTCTATAAAGATCTATAAAAACCTGTTCGTCTTTAGCTTACTTTTATTTACTCAGAGACAAAATAGAGAAAAGAGAAGCAAAGTGAGAAGTTCAAAGAAGGATTTAAGCATCTGGTTTAGTTGCTGTGGTGAGTTAGTTCTGTTTTTCTTTAAGGGAAATAAAAGCATGCATGTCATCATGTTTTTATTGGGGGGGTGAGTTTTCTGTTACAGCAGCTTTATTTATGAATACTCAATATATACTTTATATAAAATAAAATACTCAAATGAATTGGGAGAGTAAAAGAAGTTACTGTCCACTTTTCCAGTTACTTTCTGTTGGAAACACATGTCGTAAACACAAAAGACATATTCAAAGTTTTTAGTGATATTTTATGGCTTATAGGCTTTAACACGACCAATGTTCCTCATAATTTAAACATAATAAAAATATAGTTTATCTCTCCAATGGCCACTGTTCTACATCTTTAATCTGTTCATATTCTCCAAGTGGCACATTTATCTTTTATTTAAGAGGATTTTCTGCTGTTCCGCCCTGTTTTACATGTTTCCCTGGTATTATTTTTCTCACTGCTCTTGAGGCGTGCAAACAGCCATAATGAATAATTTAATCCCCACAGGTCCGGATCACGGCAGCGAAAAATATACTTAGTGTCTGATGGTTATTAATGCTAATAGTGCTAAGCATATTTGGAGCCGATACCGTTGTTTGACAGCACAATCTCCCTGAAATTTATTGCACACGCACACGCTGCGACCCAGAATGCACCGTTGTTTATTTTCCTGAACGTGTTCAGTAATCTGCAGCATATTGTTTTGTGACAAATGCTTCTTTCCAAATTGCGTTGAGGAATGGGAAGCATTTGTAAGCAGCCACTAGCATTTTTTCTTACAATGGAAACATTAATCTAAGTCCATGTAAAGAGAAATATTCAAGTCTGAATGTGAGGCCTAATGGTTGGATTTATTGCAAGAAATCCAAAATAGCAGTTTGGGCCAAAGTTCACCTGGTGGTGTTTTTGGTTGATGCTGTTTGGGGGTCCTATTTTTCAAGTTTGGAGCAGTTTTGTTTATTTAGACTTTGCTGTGTTCCTGTTCTTTTGGCTCATAAAGTTGGAGGAATAACTTCACAGCTTCACTCCACACATTGGCAAAGTTAAATATTATTGTATATCATGTTGGTTTTTGCCATTTAATGTGACAATAACTATAATTATTATCGTTTTGGAATCAGGTGGCAAGTGCATTTCCACACTCCTCCTTTTCTGGGCATGTGATCAGCGACGGTAGCCCTGCAGGGACATGCTGTTGTCTGTCAAACCATTGAGAATAATTTACAACAGAGTTATTAAAGTTCTTTCAGCTCAGACAAAGGGGAAGCCTCTCTCGTGGAGGCAGAATTTGGAGAAGGTTTTGGACCATTGTAACTCTTAGTGTGTGTGGATCTGTCTAGCTTCTCTCTCCCAATTATAATAAGTCCAGAAGGCTGCTGTTTTACTTTTAACTAGAACTCCTATGGATTTTAAAGCCCTACTGTTGAAATGATCTGGTATCTTCCGTCACATTTGTTCAGATCAGCTGATCAGTTCCTCCTGGTCGTTCCAACGACAAGGTGGCCATTGTTTCATTAAAACACACACACATGCTTTTATTACATACAGGACTTAATAAATAGCTTTGGTTTAGTCCTTTATTTTTCCTTGGTTTAATCTTTTATACCTCATAATAATCCACTAACTCTGCATGGCTAAAGGGGTTCACCTTAAAGATTTAGAAACAAAATAATTGAGTTCATAAATGTCCTAAAGCTTCTGTCATGTTGTCGTGACAGAAGCACAGACGACTGATCCCACAGCTGTTCAACTAAAGATTGAGAACAATCAGAGAAGCCTGCAGTGACATATTTGAAATAACCGTACAATATATTTTTTTCATTGCTGTTGGTTTGATGGCTATTTGAACGAAACGGTGCTTTTTGTATAAACTTGAGAAAATGCCATTCTTCTTTTGTTCGCTCTGTTTTTTTCTAACCACACGAACACCTCACGTTGAGCCTGTTTCTGACCAGAGTTGAATCATAGCCAACGTTGCGTTTGGTGTCTCCAGCCAAACAAGAAGCAGGTCACAGCCGATTAGAGTCACACAGTGTGACACAATAATACAGAAAAAAACTAAAGAAAACTCCAGTGCTCAGTTTGTCCTTTTTGGGCAGACGAAGAAACAGGAAGTAAACTGACAATCTCTGGATTCTAAAGGCCTTTACATATCTACTTTTCTAAATCAGGTATATTTAATGGTTTATGCAAAAATGGAAAAAAGCCATTCAGACATTCTACTGAAGACATATTGACTGATGGCTTCCATTTTGTTCAGCTGTACACTTCCAAATTGTACAAAATGCAATCTACCTCAACGCTCAAAGCTCTTTCCATCAAACATCCTATTCAGCTGTTTTAGTAAAAATGAACTGACTCGTGTATTCACTCAATTGTACATTTATTGCTTTAGTGAATTACTTTGTATTGTTCCCAAAGCAATTCCACTTATAAATATTTGGTATCAAGGTTTAAACGGATGTTAGATAGAATAATAATAATAAACTGGGCTTATTTAAAACCACTTTCCATCACATCGACACCATACGACTTCAGAGAGCAGATATTTTCGGATGCTGTCGGCGGCTCTCGTGTCAGAACAGGTTTACGGCCCAGTGAAATGGATATTTGAAATAAGTCTAATCCCGCTCTAATCCCTTCATTCCATACGACTGTAAGCGACTCAACGACACAGGCAGATAGTGTTGGAGCTTATACCTCGTCCGGGCAGTCTTCCATCGCAGGTCGACATTTCTCATGACCACCCAGAGCACGAGAGAACCTCCCTGATGTAACAAGAATGGCTCACTTCTATTGACAATACAATCAGTTTCCTGGTATCTTTTCCCCTTTTAACCAATCAGAAGAGAGAACCCCCAAAAGCAATGCCATGTAACTAAAAAAAAAAAAAAAAAAAGAATAGCCTCAATTAATTTAGGTGCTTTCCAGACATAACCAGGAAGAATAACACATTTTGACGACAAGGTGGGGCTTGTTTAGGAGATACTCAACGTCCACCACAAGAGGTAGTTGTCCCATGTGACTCTGCAGCAGCGTTTGTCTCATTTAGTCTCGTAGTGAGTGTACAGCCTAGAAGTTAGTGCTTGAATGGCGGTGCTGGTAAACTCTTGCAGCAGGGTTTGGTTTATAATTCCCACAGTTCCTGCAGGTGCTTGCTGGAGTTGGGACAAACCATCAAGTAATCGCTTCTTTTAATCGATCCGGCATCAAGGAAACCACTTAAAGAGTTTATTTTTGCAAAACATGATCAGACTGTTTTTGAAATAAAAAGTGGTCAGACCTCAAAACATTAAGATAAAATCTAAACTAGTGCTGCATTTACTAGTAGCAACAACAATTCTGCAGAATTTTTCATTCATTTTAGTTTTCTTTATTTGCTATTAATTGTTAATTAAGTTAATTGAACTTAGTTTAGCAGGGACTACCCTCTTGAGATGACAAATGTCTTTTTAAAAGGAACCTTAATCTAGACTGAACTGTTATATAAATTATTCATTCATTTTTTTTCCCGCTTGGTCTCGTTAGGGTTTGCAGCATCTTTGGGCCTGGACAGTGGTTAGTCTCAGGCCTGACATTTAGACATAGACAGTGACAGAAGACCTTTCACTCTCACATTCATGCACTAGGGACACTTTAGGTTTGCCAGTTAACCTGTACATGCATGTCTGTCGTACCTGGAGAGCCCCCTCACTAACACGTGGAGAACAACTCCTCACAGAAAGGCCGGAGTTAGAGATGTTAAAGTCGGCCGTTCACAACCTTCTTGCTCCCACCTTAGTAAATGAATGATTTAATTTCCTTACCTGCACAGAAAGTAAATTAAATTAATAGTTTGAGCCACAGTGGGCGAAATGTAAAGGCACATTTCACAGTAATAAGTCATGTTTTTATGGTTTACATTAGTCCTTTAGGTTATCTTCATAAAAAAGGAGATGGGGTTATGATTTATTTTACTCTATGATGTGAACTTGTCATTACTTTTAAACATTTGTTGAGTCATGTCTCAGACTGACAGCTGTTCAGGGCTAAAACTGCAGTTGTGAACGAGGAGTTGTTGCCTGGTTGATGTGCTGTGCAGGCTTTTTATCATAGTGAAAGTGGATTAGCGCACCTGGCTGTACGTAACGACCCGCTCTCCAATGGGACCACCAGCACTACAGTAAAAGCCTGTAAGAGCAGTCACTAAGACCCTGTCGGGACCCGGACAAATCCATGGCTTACACCTGTGCCTTTGAACGGATAGAGATCACTGCAGGCTTTTGTCCTAATGCTGCTCTCAGAGATTACCGACAGAAACTCCGCTCTGTCTTCGGGAAGCTGCTATCGGAGGTCACCGAGGTCTACAAAAGCAGGGATTCAAGTGGTTTGACTCTTTAGGTCTTGGGTTAGTGTAGTGCCAAAATAAATTGCATTGTAAGGCGTAGGGCTCTTCCATGTAAACTGCAAAAGGTCCAGTAAATAAAGCTAAATTTTAAGTTTGTTCTCAAAATAGTAATACGATAACAAAGATGAGTGCTTCAGTGAATCCAATGAAAGGAGTAAATCAAAACAGGTGCTCATCAAGGATCAGGGAACAGTTGAATAGAGAGGAAGTGAATTACCAGTTTTTACATCGTGGTGTGAAGAAGCAGTCAAAAAAAGATGATCCGAGGTACGCCGTTTATTGGCTGCTTTTTAACAGTACAATGTAAAAACTGGCAAGTCCCTTCCTCTTTACTTAACTATCTTTTAAGTTTGTCTGTAGTGCTGCTTTGGTTGAGTTTGGTCTAACTTTAGTCTTGTATTTTGTGCCAATTAGCCCCAGTTGTGTCCTGTTTAGAACTGGTTTAGTCCTCTTTTGATCTTTTGAGTCTAAAATATAGTTATGATAGTGATGTCTATGAAGGTCTGGTTAGTTGTCTAAATTTTTTGGATAAATATAAAGTATAATGGGCCTGTGTTAAGTTGTAAGTCAATGACGTGATGGAAGACATAATAAAAGAGAACTTGTTTTGTTTCAGTCTGAACTTAAGCAGCCTAAACCTTTGACTCGGGACATGAGTTGAGTCATTTAAGAAAATAAATAATTTAAGAAAAACTTGTTCTAAAGAAAATACTTTTTAAAACTTTGACTTTCTATTGATTAACAACTGTTTTGATGCTTTTCGGTCAGGTATAAGATCCATCACTGAGACGGATCTTATCAAGACACATGACATTTGTATAAAGAGTCTCAGTCTTAGTCCTGCTGGATCTCAGTGCAGCGTTTGACACAGCTGATTATGTGATCCTGTTACAGAGGTCAGAGGACTGGGTGGGCATCAAATGGGTTGCGGTCCTATCTTGAAGACAGGACATACTTTATTAAAAATTGGAAACTGTTTTATGTGGGGCCCCACACACTTGAGTCACTTTCTCTAGAACCTATAAATCAGGTTTGAAGTCTGGGGGTAATTTTAGGCTCAGACTTGAACTTTAACAGCTACATTAAGGCAATAAAATCAACTGCTTTTTACCATCATTTTTACCATCTCAAAAACATGGACAGAATCAAGGGTTTTGTGTCTAAAGCCGACTTAGAGCGGCATTTCTCCAGCAGGTAAGACTACTGCAGTGGTCTGCTCACTGGACTCACTGAGCGAGCTTTAACATAGCTGCAGTACAAACAGAATGCCTCAGCTCGAGTCCTGACCAGGACCAGAAAGTACGACCACATTAGTCCTGTCCTCAGGTCTCTACACGTCCTGTCTCTCAGAGGATAGAGTTTAGAGCCGCTCTGCAGGTGTATAAGGCTCTCAAAGGCTCAGTGCCAAAGTACATCTCTGACATATTGGTCCCATATGAACCATCGATGACTCTGAGGACCTCCGGGACAGGCCTCCTGCTGGTGCCCAGGGTCAGGACTAAACACTGTGAGGGAGCGTTTCAGTTTATGCAGGTGAGACAGGCCTTTACTCTCACAATGTTCACGTCCAGGCTGAAAACACTTCTGTGCATTTGACAGCTGAAAGTATTTTATCTGCACTCATCTCTTTAAATTTATGTCTGTTTTAAACTTATCTCTCTTCTATTTGTAAAAGTACTGATAATTGCTTATTTGTGTAAATGCATAGTACCCATATAGTGCTTTTCAAGAAATCCCAAGACACTTTACATATCCATTATTCATTCACTCCACAGTCACACACTGGTGGTGGTAAGTTACTGTAGCCACAACTGCCCTGGTGGTGGTAAGTTACTGTGGCCACAACTGCCCTGGTGGTGGTAAGTTACTGTGCCCACAACTGCCCTGGTGGTGGTAAGTTACTGTGCCCACAACTGCCCTGGTGGTGGTAAGTTACTGTGCCCACAACTGCCCTGGTGGTGGTAAGTTACTGTAGCCACAACTGCCCTGGTGGTGGTAAGTTACTGTGCCCACAACTGCCCTGGTGGTGGTAAGTTACTGTGCCCACAACTGCCCTGGTGGTGGTAAGTTACTGTGCCCACAACTGCCCTGGTGGTGGTAAGTTACTGTGCCCACAACTGCCCTGGTGGTGGTAAGTTACTGTGCCCACAACTGCCCTGGTGGTGGTAAGTTACTGTGCCCACAACTGCCCTGGTGGTGGTAAGTTACTGTGCCCACAACTGCCCTGGTGGTGGTAAGTTACTGTGCCCACAACTGCCCTGGTGGTGGTAAGTTACTGTGCCCACAACTGCCCTGGTGGTGGTAAGTTACTGTAGCCACAACTGCCCTGGTGGTGGTAAGTTACTGTGGCCACAACTGCCCTGGTGGTGGTAAGTTACTGTGCCCACAACTGCCCTGGTGGTGGTAAGTTACTGTAGCCACAACTGCCCTGGTGGTGGTAAGTTACTGTGGCTACAACTGCCCTGGTGGTGGTAAGTTACTGTGGCTACAACTGCCCTGGTGGTGGTAAGTTACTGTAGCCACAACTGCCCTGGTGGTGGTAAGTTACTGTGGCTACAACTGCCCTGGTGGTGGTAAGTTACTGTGGCTACAACTGCCCTGGTGGTGGTAAGTTACAGTGGCCACAACTGCCCTGGTGGTGGTAAGTTACTGTGGCCACAACTGCCCTGGTGGTGGTAAGTTACAGTGGCCACAACTGCCCTGGTGGTGGTAAGTTACTGTGGCCACAACTGCCCTGGTGGTGGTAAGTTACTGTGGCCACAACTGCCCTGGTGGTGGTAAGTTACTGTGGCCACAACTGCCCTGGTGGTGGTAAGTTACTGTGGCCACAACTGCCCTGGTGGTGGTAAGTTACTGTGGCCACAACTGCCCTGGTGGTGGTAAGTTACTGTGGCCACAACTGCCCTGGTGGTGGTAAGTTACTGTGGCCACAACTGCCCTGGTGGTGGTAAGTTACTGTGGCCACAACTGCCCTGGTGGTGGTAAGTTACTGTGGCTACAACTGCCCTGGGGCAGACTGTCAGAGACGTGTCAGTCATTTTGTGCCTACAGACTCTCTGACCATCTCTAAACATTCTCACACCATTGCCACAGACACTGGAGACAAAGAGGGTTAAGTGTCTTGCCAAATGACACAACAAAAGTATGAACTGTGGGGAGAGCGGAACTCAAACTGCCAACCTTCTGGTTGTAGGATAACCGCTCTACCACTGAGCCACTAATTGTACTATACAAGTCTGAGCCTCTATGTCTAAGGTCTTAGGTTTTAGCCCTGGTTTGGTCACATGTTTGGTACTGTTTTATTTACTTTAGCCCAAATGTAGTCCAAGGTTTAGTAGAAAATACACATCTAAAATACTGTATGTCCTACTGTGATGTACTATTTTAGTTTTAATTATTGTTAATGTTTTCTCATATTTCAACAGTGTGGTTCTGGTTCATTTAAGGACCTAATGAACCGTTCAGACCACCATCTACATTAGTAATAAAAGATAGTAACCTTAGTATGTGTATGAGGCACTGACTCGACTTCTTTTTACCTTGCCGTTTTTTGATTTTCCAATTTTATTTCCCACCATGTAGGCCAGGGTTCTCCATCTTTTTTCCATTTCCAATTCCCCAATTCCCTCTCCCTCATCATGTCTACCCTTTGCAGCATCAGCTTTTTTACGTGAACACATTTTTGGTGAAGTCTGCAAGTGGCATCTTCTCCATCACTTCTTTTATCGTCACAAACTTTCAAAGAAGTTCAATTTCCTCCCCACAGACTGCTCTAGGGATGAGTAAGAATGATCTTTGTGGCCAAGCTGCGCGATATTGACTGGTATTTTTCACTTTGACACCTATATCAGCTGTTAACCGTCTTTTCTTTCTGCCTCAGGATTCGGAGCCATTAGGAGTGGAAATGGTTGGCGGGACTAAGCGCGGAGGAGGATTTTTATTTTGACCACATACCGTCTCATTTGCAGGTAAGACCACGCTCCTTTTTTTCTCCTTCATTCTCTTCCAAATTGCCTGGATTTTCTTTTCTCTTACTCCCACACACAACCACTTAATAACCTCCTTTCTCGAGTCAGCAGTCCACTTTCCCTCTTACCTCTTACCTCCACTGCTTAGCCATTCACAAGGCGACGTCCCCCTTTTGCTCCCTTTACGACTGCTATACAATTGAATGAACTTGGCAAACATCCTAACAAACAGACGAATAAATAAATAAATCGCATAACGAGATGTAATTCATCAAAACACAATCGAGAAAGCGTAGGGCAAAGTCAAACACAAAGTCAACATGGGAAACAAGTTGTGGAAAAACGACAAGAGGAAACGGGATAGGATTTGACGGCTCTCCCCAGGCGAATTTGCATGAATTATGGGCCAAAAATTGAGTCGCGGCTTGATTGTTAGTCTCTATTAGATGGTCTGTCTCTGGCTCTCGTCAGCAAAGCAACTGCGTGAATAATCATTGCACTCAAGGACAACAGGAAGCACTCCCAGAAATGAGTCTGAAGCTGGTCAATGCACTGAGACCCAGGCTGGGTCCAAAATCACTCAATAGTCTTTTTTTATCATTTTTTTTTTTTTATTAAGAGCAATTTTGTTGTCGGATTTGAACGTCTAGTGAACACAAATCCCCCACAGTGCATTATGAAAAGTACTGCTGAATCCACTCCAGAAGAACACCTGAATGGAACAGTGTCACTAACGAATCACCTGAGCCTTAAAGACTCTCACATCAGGAGTCACACTGTCCTTTCAGAGCCAACGACTGTGAGACCAGAACAGCCTGGTTTCATCAGGTTTAGTTTCAGCTCAAACCCCTTCCTCTAGAGATATAAACTCAGCTCTCTTACAGTTGAGCTCAGAATTCACTTGGAATCAGAGACAAAATGGCTTCATCTTGAAAACTAAGTCCAGATGCTTTTGCTTTAACCTTTTCTTTAAGATGCAGTGTTTAGCTCCACTTTTTGGAAACCGGCCCATCCTGCTTTGGTGGTAAAGAGGCTAAAGTTACAACTTATTATAACAGATTTTCGGATATACAAATATTTATGTTCGTCTATATTCTTTACATCTGACCCACAACATAAAATAAAATGAAAACATTGCTAATAACCTTTGACTTTCTTGTAATTCTGACTGGTTCCTGATGGTTGACTCACTGATGCTGCGCTGAACGGGCCAAAGACGGAGCGCTGGCAGCTGAAAACATGTCAGGTGTGATGTTATTGACTGCGTTGGGACAATTACGCCGCCACAACCGACCTCATTATCACGCAAATCTGTGCATCCATCAAACAGCAGCTCGACTCATTAATAAACCTCAGCGGCGGCCATTTTGACTTGTCAGACACAGGTGGAACTAATGACGCTAAATGTGGGGGTGATTTAGACATGTCCCGGTGTGTTTCCACTCGTGGCTTTGACGGGACATGTGACTGGGACACGTGGCGAAAGGGTTTCGAAAGCAGGCACGGGGACTTAATGAAGTGTAAAATGGCAGAATAAATGGCAGTAACAAATTAAATCTTCAGCATCTCCATGGATAACACTCATCAGTCATTATAAACAATTAAAAACGCATTGGCTCAGGTGGTAGAGTGGTTGTCCTGTAACCGGGAGGTTGGCAGTTCGATCCCCGCTCTCCCCAGCTGATACTGCCGTTGTGTCCTCAGGCAAGACGCTTAACCCTCCTTGCCTCCAGTGTCTGTGGCTCTGGTGATGAATGTGTGAGTATGCTTGAGGTTGGAGAGTCCGTAGGTTCAAAATGGCTGCCACGTCTCCACCTCCAGTGTGTGACTGTGGAGTGAATGAATAATGGACTCTGTAACGTGCTTTGAGATCCTTGCACTATAGAAATACAATCCTTTTATTATTTAGGTTTTCAAGATAAGTCTGGGTTTTGATTTACTGCTACATTAAGATTTATTTCTAGATTTACTGTAGATGTTGTTAGCCTACATTTTGGTTTAGAGATTGTTTTGTGTTTTTAATCTTGGGGTTAGTGCTGGTTTATTCTTTGGTTTAATTTTAGTTTAGTTCTAACTTTTAACCTCATTTATTCCTGGTTTTAGACTTGATTGGGTCTGATACTGATCTAATATTAGTCTTAAATGTTGTGTTTTGGTCTTGGTCCTGGTTTAGCTTAGTCCATCTTTAGTCTTGGATTTAGTCACAGATTAGTTTTGAGTGAGCTCAGGTTGAGTTCTAGCTTTTAACGTAGTTTAGTCCTTGTTTTTAGACCTCATTGAGCCCTGGGTCTAGTCAAGGTTTACTCTGTCTTTTGTAACTCTTTTTTATATAAATTTTGACATTTGCGTTACATTATATTGATTGCACACAATACAGATAATGCATCAGTCTGTGCCATTTTCAAACTGACTTAATCATGTCGTACAAAAGCAGTGTTTATATCACAGAAGACCTTTTTAGTCGTGTTTATTTATTTATGTATTTTTTCTTTGTAAATTTTTCATTTGAAAGGAAAAACTCTGTTGTTCTCTTATGGGACATTTAAACATCCTCCTAAAAACATCCTCTCTGCTCCCCTCTGAGATATATGTGTCTTTTGAAAACCTCTCTCTGGCAGCGCTGTGATGGCAGAGTCCTGTTGTTTCAGGTTTTGGGACTCAGTGTGCCTCTGGTGTAACGAGGAGACCTTTTTTGGTGCCAGACGACTCGCTGCACAGGAGAAAGGTCAGGGGATTGTGTTGGTATTCTGCAGCCGTGCGTTTTTTTGGCAGCGCTCACCATGGCGCAGCGGGCACTCGGGCTTGAAATGATGTTGCTTCCGTCGGCCGCAAGGCGATGGCTCCCATGCCACACAGCAGACGCACCGTGCCATAAATCCTGCAGTGTAAATAAAGAGCCTCCTCGCTTCACCAAGTCTCCAGACTTCCCTGTTTTTTCTTCCTGTTTCTTACCATTTTTCTAGCCCACTATCTCTCTCTGCCTGTTCCCTTTATCCCAGTGATGTAGGGGGTAAACAAAAAGCAGGCTGATGCATGGCTCCGAGCTTTTACCGCTGCTTGCATTAACAAATTGATTATCCGACTTTTGGATAACACAAACTTGCACACTTTGTTTTTCTTATCTTTATAACCTTACTTGGCTTTTTCTTTTGCCTATTTATGTCCTAACCTAGATTGTAAACGAAGGAGCAAACATGGAGCATCATGTTGAGTGGATAAAATTCTACTTTTGCACAAATGCTTTTTTATTTTACATAAAAGTCATACATCACTTAGCACACTAGTGTTTTATAATGTCACAAACGAGAACAGTTTAAGAAGGCCTAAAGTCACTGCATAATTTGGTCTTTTACATTAACTTTGCCACCGACCGTTTCTAACTACTTATCCTTCTATCTTAGGAGGATGTTCGTGTAAATGTTTAAAATTGTGAGAACCCTTGACCATGTCCTTTCCAGACGGTCTGGCCTTAGCTTCTGTTCACCTTCCATCCTTCGAGAATAAAACGAAGCGCAATAGCCTTGTCCCAGAAAGCTATTGGCTGCTGGTTAGACACAGTGAGTAGAACAACAAATGCAGACCATAGTGTTTGTGTTTGGATACTGTGTTGGTATTATGAGATGTATTAATCCAATCCCATGATGGATTGACAGGGCTGCTCCAAAAAATCTAGGAATTTGTAAAGAAAGTTGTATATTTGAGAGCACAGCAGAGTTAATACTCCATCTTTAGTGTAATGACTGAAGCGTTGGGGTTCACAGCGCCCCTTCTGGCCTGGCAGACATACTACAGTGTTCTCAACAGCTGAGTGTATCCTTGTGAAGGCACAGCTCTTTGACTAAGCTTCCTGCCAGTGTTTGCAATTTGGCGTTGTATAAACTCTTTCTCTTAACCAGAAAACACACCTGGATAATGGGATTCGACAGGCTATTGCTTTATGTATACAGTTAGACCGCTTACACGGCCTAAGTCAGAATGTTACTGTTAATATTCTTGAATGAATCCATGAAAACAGAATAAATTAACTTAGTTTATTTGCATTTATGGCTACAACCAAGTCAGGTTTAACATAAACCTTTTTTCTCTGTTTGAGAAAAACTGCAATTGGGACCAAAGGGGTCAAAACAAAAATACACACGTAAACATTATATCACACATATGAGGTCAATCCCCACCCCCCACCCAAAAAAAAAATTCCCAGTTCTGCTTTGTGTCTTTTGTGTGCTGTGTAAGAAGCCATATCTAATTTAGTCACAGTCGGACTTTATTAAAAGCACAGCAGGCAGTGACAGAGGTTTATCCCTTTGACAGATGTTTTAAAGAGGTTCTCATTGTCGGACCGCGGCCCCCCGTCTGCGGCCCACGCCACACAAACCCAAACAGTCTCTAATTAGAGAGCAACAGCTCCCTGCTGAGTCTGCACCACACTGCATGCATCCCTGTAACATTTATAGATTACACAACTGCAGACAGTGCACTCTTCTACAGTATTTCTCACAACAAACACGTGATTTGGGTTTGTCAGCAGTGATGATGCTGTAAGAGAAAACCGCTAATGTTTATTGTCCTCGTCCCATTTGCAGATCAAGGGGAGGGGCCAAGGCCGAGTCACTGGTCTTTATCTGAACGGAAGCTATTTGCATTTGTTTATCAAGGATTTTGTTCCAAGTTCTTTAATATATTTTCTATTTCTTAACATTATTCTAACCTTGAGACTCTCTGGGTTTTAAGATCCTTGACTCGGCTCATTAGCTAAAACTTAAAAAAATAAATCACCTTCTTTATTAAAGACGCATAAAGCTGATGATGAGAAAAGTATAAACTGTCTTTTATTAGAGCTTATATATTTAATTCAACAGTATGTTTGTAGTTTTTCATTCTCTGGAGAAAGAAAAGTGTTTTTAGTTTCCAGATTCGATTTTAATTAAGGTACAATACTGTGCAGTAGCTCTAATGCTAAGTGTCCAAAAGTGTCCAGTGCATCTCAGACATGATCCCAGGGCTTTGTAGTGCTTTGAAAAGGTGCCGATGTGTACTTTTGTGTGTGACTTCCTACTAATTACAGTTTTTTCCCACCACAAACCTGTCTGTCTTCCAGGTAAATGCATTAATATAGCACTTTTCTGCACCCTTCTCGGACATTTACATTGTGCTTCCACTCACCCCCTGGGGCAGACAGAGAGAGAAGCTTTTTCTTGCAAAATCTTTTTCTGACAAAAGGTTTTGTTAGTTTTAAATTGAGTTAGCTCAAGACATTTCTGTGTGGTTGACCAATGCATCCAACTTGTTTTTAAGATATATAATTCACATCCAGGCTGTGAATATTATTAACATTCCAAATCTTCAAACGGTATATATTTCAATTTTTAAAAAGCCACACAATAGCACCTCAAACAAAATTGCGCAGCTTAATAGATAGACAACATTTTTTTTAAGCAGTTCTAGTCCTTTAGTGATTCTTATCTGGACTCACTTTTGGCTCCAATAGTTGGACATATGTAAAGAAAATAATGTGTCTTGCCTCTTTCTCCAATCCGAAAAGAAAACCCCATCAAAATCTTTGGAGAAAAACTAAAAGTCATAGAAATGTCATTAAAAATTATGCTCTCTTGTGCGTATGAAAATCCAAATTGTACCCACAAAGTTTAGCTCTGGTTTTAACCCTCGTTTTAGTCCTATTTTTTATTACATTATTTCATATATATGAGACTCATTAAGAAAACGCTCACGACACATAAACAGCCAAACTGTAATGAGTTGAACATAATCTGAGATGCCTTATTGCCCATAGAAACACTCCTTCATTACGGAGTACGTCCTTAAAGAGGTTTGTGTGGATTTAAAGCCCATTACCTGCTGCATAAGGAACAATAATTAGGTTTGTTGTGGATGATTATATTTGTGCGTAATAAAGGCGGCATGCAATGGAGTTTTATTACGAAGCACGACCGCATTAAAAATCAGATTTTACTCCTCAGTAACTCCTCACCTCCAGAGCTGCCTTCCCATTATTTGGATCACATCCGTCCATTAACACGACCTAAAGAAACACGGCTCAAATCAGGTGGAAAAGTTACTCGCCCTTTGAGTAAAATGTGGCGGGAATAACAGTTTTAGATTGGTCTTAGATGTACTTTGGATTTGAATAGCTCAGTTCCAGCAGCACATCTGTCTGGAATCCTGAGAACTTCAACACAAATGTTCTTCCAGGGCTTCTTCTGTGAAGGAACAGGGATGTGTGACACTGACAGTGAAAAGAACATGTTCTATACCTCTTTATGACAGCTCTATTCTATATTTTTAGAGCATAATGATGACTCTGTAGATATTTCAGATAGATATTTATATTTGTTTTCTGTTACAGATGCAGGTATTGTTTCCTGTATTGTATCATACTCTTACAGCAGTTTCAGATCAGCCCACTTTCGCCCGTGGCATCCACGTTACTTACAGCGGAGGACTCCATCTTCAGTGAATTGCTGAGTGGGAAGATGTATTGAAAACAGTATCTGGGTGGTAGCAGCTTATATCAGTGGCTTTGTGTTTGGTTTACTCTTCCTACAACAACTATTACAAACTTCAGTGGTCCGGGATGTTCAGGACGAGCTGGAGGGCTGCTACAGGAACTATTGCATCTGTTATTGTGGTCCTCACACCCTAAGCTTCTCTGACTGATTCTTTTATCCCTTATACAATTTTGAATCACGACAAATAAGCACGTTGAACATTATCTACTCTTCAGGAATGGAGCGGGTTAAAATCTGAATGCATGGTCTGTTTGTATGTATGACTTTGTGAATGTGGAGCCTTGCCAGATACAAATTTCCATCTCAGCTTGAGATAGACAGTGAAGATTTATTTTATCTTAGTTTTGATGAGTTGCATTTGCTTTTCCAAATCTGAAAGCCTTGCCTCAAACAAAACATAAACCGCACCTGTAGCTAAAGGAATAGTCAGAGCAATAACTAAACATAAGACAGCTGTTTCCACTGGAGCGTTGAGCTACAGATCAGGCCTGTACCATTAATAACAGGGTCTGACGCAGCCCCCAAAAGCCTACCATTCTACTTTTGACCTTTGGTTCTGTCCACGTGGTCCGCTTTCCAGAAAGAACAAAAACATGTCCTGTTCTTGTGATGTTTTGTGAATTTAATGCATTGGACTTGTCTAAATAAAGAAAAACAGGAGCAGAACCTGTGATATTTCTGCAGTGAATCCAAGCACTAAGCCTCACACGGTTTCTTTTCGAGACACTTGTACTTTTGAGGGAATGTCTTCATGACTGACAACACAAAGTCAATGGGCTGAACAGAATCTGTATTGCTAAATACACTCTGTCTTCACATATGCAATTACCAAGTCTCAAACAACGACAAGAACAGGAAAATGTGCTGAAATGGTGGGTGACAAGTCTGAATAAATTGCAGCACTTAGCAGCCATTTTTAAATTTCAAATGTCTGTATGTTACAATGATTAGAGCTCTCCAGAGGTATGTAACGGCAAACACATTCTGCTCAGGTCTGACGTCCATTCTTCCTTTTTTCCACTGCAGACTTTACATAACAGTCAGTTTTGTGCCACAGCGGAGAGACGTTTGAAAGCTGTGTTCATTTGTGTCAGTCAGAAAACGGAAAAAGGAGACAAAAAGGATGGGTTTAATATAAGTTTTAGCTCAAAACTCTGTCAGGTTTAATTATCTCACATTATGCCCCAAAGCAAAGTTAAATCACGTCTTTTCTGTTTTGGAGACATTTCTATCTGACGTGGTAAATATTAGCTCGGATATTAGTTAAAGCTGCTGGGATTGTGTTGTCGCTCACACTCAAACACTACTCTTTGTTATTAATTTGTTTTACATTGAAATTGTTCTCGTCGGCAACTCAGAAAGTCCCACAGATTTACAGGGCAAACACATTACAACAAAATCAACAGAATCAAATCAATGAGCGTCAAAAAACCCAGAGATTCAGAAATTCTGTCCACATTTTCACAGTCTTCACCTGACGTGACAAAACCCATGTGGCTACCTAAGAAAGTTTTTGCAAATAGCTGATAGTTAAAGCCTGAAAGCTGTTTATACGTCAGTGTTCTTTGTCACCATGTTGTAAGTCACTACCTGCAGCCGCCACCAGAGTCATAAAACAGGCCCAGAACTGCTGTCCGAACCAGCCGAGGAGAAATGAGAAAGGAACTCCTTCCAAACTTCTGGATCACTATGAATGAAACGTTTGTTGCTAAATTAGTTAAACTATACTAACTATAATGATAATATACTTTTAATTTCTTCATGCGAGGTTTTAAAAGACCTAAATGTCTTATGATGCATCACACAGTTCTGTAATTCCAATCAGACATCCCTATTTTCACTAAAGAAGGCCTCTTCTACTTAATCACACGTCTCAGGTTTTACTCTAATCATGCACATGTAGACTTCAGAAGATTAATCCTCAGCCTCAGAAACTCTAACTCAGATCTGGAGAAGGTCCTGGCTACTGCTCTTAATGAGACCCCACTCGGGCTCATTAGGACCAAAACTCTGGATACATTTAGCTGAAACTATCTCAGTATATCTTTCCCACAAAGCTGTACATTGCACTGCTGGTTATACATGGTGCCGCAGAGAACGGTAGTAGATACAATGCAGATATTCTCAAAAAATGACGCCTTTACGCAAAGATAAAATCAGCAAAAGGTGTGGAGGTCTGTCACAAACTTTGTATTATGGACCACAGTCTAGACAATCAAACATTAAGTATTAGATCTGTCCAGCTCTAAGGCCTATAGGTTAATAAATGTCAAATAAAAGACATATGAACACAATAGTTTGTATTCAGTAACTGGTCACTGCAGCCGAGTTACGGTAGGATTTCTTTGCTCTGTTTTCTTTGGTTTGTCTTTGTCCAGATCTTTTTAAATAGTCTGTTTTCTATTTGGCTGCTCTAGTTTTGAGGGCTGTTGCTGGAAGCCTTTGGAACAAAGTAAACAAAGTCATACCTGAGGCCTGTTCAGGTTAAGTTTGAGCACACTCGGTTAGTTTTCTGTCTCCAGAAAGTGCTTTGGTTTTGAGCAGGTTTCATCGCCATGGTAACTACCTTGCTCTGGAGCAGGTGTAGTTTTAGTTTAGAGTAAGTGGACCAATCAGATGTGAGGAAAGTCACATGGTTCTGATGCTACATCAACTTTTTCTTCTTGGGCTTTCTTTGTTTGGTCCAGAGGCTACTTTATTAAACTCTGCACTAAACAAAATAGAGGACATTAGTTACACTTTGAAGCTACTTATGAGTTATGAGAGAGATCTTAAAACTTATACAATCCGCCTTTTTCTCCTGCTCCTCTTTTTGGCTGTTTCTGTTTCCCAGCAGAAACAGCCCCGCCCCCTTTGCCCTCCAGGTTGATTGCTATTGGCTGTTCACTGCACAGACACACCCAGTAATCATTGGTTAAGGGTTTAAACCTGAGTTGAAAGAGGAAGTTGATAACCAGTGTCATGCAACAGATGAAACCGAAGTTACCCAGTTTGGATTTGTTTGGTTTTATCAGAACTTACTCTGAGTTTGTTCAACCAGCTTCTCACAACAGCCCTCTGGAGTCGCTGTGAGAGACGAGAAGGGTAAGTGCCAGCATTTAAATAGTCTTAGCTCAGGTGGCTCCAATTGCTAACAACCCTCCTCTGCCTGCAGGAGGAACCGCCCCTGCAGAGGAGGGCTGTTACATTAGCCTCTTTAGCTTCATGTTTAGCGATAGTTTTTTATAATGGTACCAGTATCTTGAGATATTTTTCACTGTTGCGTAAAGACCGCCTGTATATTATTAGAAATGAATCTCTGTTAACATGTCTATAATCAGGCTCACTAGTCTCTTTCCACTGACACTGATCTTTTTGCACAGACAGAGGGGTATTAGTGGGAAATTCTGCACATGTCGGCTGGAAAGTGTGTGGAAACTCAAAGCTTTTGTTTTAGTCTGTTTTTAATACTGTGCATCTGTGTACAGACACTTTCCTGCCAACAGCCTGAAGTCCTTTTATACTTTAAACCTCCCTGAGCCTTGAACGTCCTACAGAAGTCGGAACAAAGCCTGTGTCCTCAGTGTTTCTAAAGTCAGAATGGGTTTTTGTCTCTTTAAGCACCTTTCCAGGCTGCGGGAGATAAATCGGAGTTACTGCAGTGTCACTCCGCTGTTTGCAGCACAAACGTTAGCTGCTGATGAATAGACATGCCGCCCTCGCACATATTTCTTTTGGCGTTTGTGTGGCGAGGCTGATAATGTCCCTGTAATGAAAGTCTGTTCCGGCCGCTAACGGGATTAAGGTTGAGAAATGAGCACGCAGCATTTTCCTGCGACGCTGCAACACTTTTCCGTTTCTACAGGCCGCCACGTCTCGTAACTCCACCACTCATCACTTTTCTCTGTTTTAGGGCCTTTTTAAACGGCCTGCTCCATTCTTTTATATTGTCTTTTTATTTAACCTGAATCTGTTACCATAGAAACCATCAGGAGTTCACACCTGTGACAATTTAAACACTGCATGGCATCCCTTTTATCCAATCAGAAGAGAGAACTCCTGTGCTGTGTGTTTAAACGATGAGCAGGTGCAGAGATGGATTTGACTCTACTCTGACTCTAAAGTCGCCGTATGGATGTTTGTTGTCTTAGTTCTTTAGTGGGGCAGTCCATCAGATTCACAAAGAAAAGCTTGGGTTACAGCCCGACTTGCAGCTTGTTTTATCGTAAACATAGAAGTCGGGTCATAAAGTGTTCTTTAAAGACTAGTGTGGACGCCTGCAGCCAGACTAACACCAGTCAACCGTTCATTCGATCGAAGAAGCGAAGAATCTGCCGCCTCAGTTATCTCTTTGGAACTGGAAGTAAATGACGCCAGAGGAGAAACTAAAACAGAAGTTCATCGTGTGATGGAACAGAAGGATAGAAGTGAGGATAATCTGTGAACGAGCGAACTTTGAGACCTTTATTTATTTAGTGTAAGTGTGTTTTACTGTCACAAGGTGAACCATGGAGAAGACCAACCAATGCAGATTTAAATGTGATAATTATGGGTCCATTTAAATATAGATACAGTAACGTTTTTAAATCTCATTTTGTCTCAAATATTAAAAAAAACACTGGGAAAAATACAAAACTATTATTTAAATTAACTTTGTTTATCTTGCTAAAGCTGCATTACCTGAAAAATTCTTGATGCAGCCCTCATTCCAGCAATATCATAGTGATGTTTTACTAAATTATTACACTACAGAATAAAATACATTACATTAAACTGAAGTTTAGAGCTGACCATAAGAGTTCAGTGTCAGACCAATGTGATCCTCGGACTTCTTTGTGTAACTACTATTTTTTTTTTTTCATTAACAGACCTAATTCTACTGTAAGTTCATTCATAGCACTATGTCCCTGCAGGGCTACCATAGGTGCTTCAGACCCGAGCTACAGAAAGGAGGAGTGTAAACTGTGCAAGTTACAAACATCAGCCACAAAAATTCAAATGGCTTTTTTAAAAGGTTATTTCTGTTTTTTTTTTTTGGAAACAGTGGGAGCTGACTGAACCGTTAAGTGTTTTTCCTGATTTCAAAGCTACTAAAAATCTGCTGAGGTCCCCTGTTTTTATTCCAACACTGCATTTCTCTCACATATTGTGTTTTCCCGTGGCCTGGGTCATTACCGGAGGCAGCTGCCTGTAACTGCACTGAAGCTGCTGTTAATTATGAATTAGTGCCAGGTATCGTACTGCTGTTACCACACAACTAATGAAGCTACTTAAAACCTAAAGCTAATTAGTGAGTTCAGGGAAAGGCAATGAGGGAAACAAACAGAGCGAAACACACTTCAAATAGGAGCTTTTATTTTTTGAAAGTTACTTCCGCCTAAAGTAAAATGTGTCAATTAAAACTATTTTTCACTCTATCCACAATGTCTTCCAATTATTCCCAGCATTAAATATTTAAAATCACTTAAAAACACAATTTAACGTGTTTAAGTATTTTGCAAATGTGGTGGTTTTTGATACTTTTGGAGCTAATTTATTGCCTCCAGTAGATAATTGTCAGCACACTCTCAGTTTGGAAAAGCAGACGTGAGCGTTGCAGCTAACATTACCTGGGAAGCACCTGACATTACGTCCTGGAGATGCAGTGGCGTAAAATTAAGCATAAGATAAACTACCTCGATAGCAGCAAAACAGACAAATCTTTTGTCAAACTCAAACATCATGACAGTCTTGTGAATATAAATCATAATCAGGTAAATTTTCTGGTAAAGATAAATAAATGACTCAAACCCCTAACTTTAGGTCCTAGTGTTAGAAACCAGTTCAAGCAGCTATCCATTATTGTTCCTGAAACTTTACTCTTCCACAGCTGGGACTCGGCAGAACCATTTCTCAGGGACCGTCTTGAGCTTTCCTTACTGCTGGCTCTGGTCCTTGAGCCCAGACAGTATTATTTGAGCGCTCTAAACAAAAACACGGCTAAGCTTTATTGAAGTGATCTGCGGTTCTGAGTTATGAGCCTTTTCTTGGTGAACAGTGTACTCGCTGAACATGGCGCTGACAAAGATGGAGGACAGGAATAATTGTATCATTGCTGGGTCTGAAGCGAGCCATCCATCATGGCTGCCATGTGTCCTACGCCGGCTGTGTATAATGTGAGCGTGCCGATGGGGAAACGTCGACAAAGAGAAGAGGTCTGTAAGAGCTGTGAAGGAGTATACTTTTGTTTTGACGCCACATTTGTACAGTGCATCGTGTCAGATCAAAGTGAACAGCGTTTCTCACACAATTACATTTGGTTTGTGGCTTAGATCTGTTCCGTTTAGCAGATTGAAACTGCAGCTAAAAGAACAAATGACTGCGTTGGCTGTGTTTTAAAGCATCCCTGCATAACTTTTGGCTCAAAATGATACAGCCTGTTCTCAGAATCATTTGATGTTCTTAGACTTAAGGTCAGTAGAATCAAGTCTCCCACTGACACAGCTCCTGAAACCTCCTGTAACTTTCCTGTCCCGGGACGATCATCCAAGACTTCCAACCACCACCAGCTACAGATTTACTGATGTTTAGATGGATCTGTCCAAACATCACAGTGTGGCTCATGTCAGTTTCAATAATGTTTTCACCTTGTTCAATAAAAAGGCAAAGACTAACCTCTTGTTTTATCGCGTAACAGGAGTCACACAATGATTACAGTGTGGACTAATGACTTACTGTCAGCCACAATCTTAAAACTGTTCGGAGACATGAGGGTAAATTAAAAATGTGCTGTCCCTCGTTTTATGCAGGACTAATGTAATTACAAAAAAACACCGCTGGATGTATTCTGATCGCAGAATCTTAAAGAAGCAATTACCGCCCGGATTGAATAGAGAAGATGGCTAGCAGTGCTAACAAGTAGCTTTAATGCCAGCCACACTTATTAAAAGTCTCATTGTGTCGACGAGAAATGGATGGCTTCCTTTTACGATGATACAAAGGAAAAGAATTACGAAGAGCATCAAGACCAAGGCATCAAAGCAATTAATTTGTGATAAAGAAGAATGATATTTCATTGTTAAACAGACTCGGGTGTCGTTAGGATGAAAGCGAGGCCAGTGTCACCTCTCACAGGAGCTGAATATTCATGAAGTAATCAGAAAATGAAGAGATGAAAAAGACAGTGTTGTTGAAGTAGTTACATCTGAAAGGTCATATCACAGGAACAAAGAAAAGAGGTTTAACGACGGCTAACATCAGTTGAGTTGATCAGAACCGAAGGATAATGGGGCGGCAGTGGCTCAGTGGTAGAGCGGCCGTCCTTCAACTGGAAGGTAGTAGCTTCGATTCTTGCTCTCCCCACAGTTCATACTGTCGTTGTGTCCTTGGGCAAGACACTTAACCCACCTTGCCTCCAGTGTCCGTAGCACTGGTGTATGAATGTGTGTGACTGTAGAGGTGTGTTTGGTGGTGGTAGGAGAAGGTTGAGCGCTGTTTGTGTGGCAGCCCCCCTCTCTGACTGCCCCAGGAGTGGACCCTCTCTGTCTGCCCCAGGAGTGGATGTGTGTGAATGGGGCGAGTGGAAGCACGATGTAAAGCGCTTTGGGAGCCCGAGAAGGGTGCAGGAAAGCGCTATATAAATGCATGCCATTTACCATTTACCATAATGTTGAGCACCAACAAAACCCTGTCATACTTTGCAACTCAAATCAATCAGGACTGGTTTCTGATGCATGCCACGCAACAATGAGGTTTATATTCTTAGAAAAGAATCAGCTGGTGTTTCAAAGAGTGCCTGAGGTAACCTTTAACATGTTTATCTACTGTGTAAAGGAAATGTTATTTAAAACAGGTCTGAGAGGCATGTTCAACAATTAAAACACAATACTATTGTGGTTTTAAAAAAGAGTTTTTGAAATGTATTAACGAACAGAAAGACCAACAGACTCAAAGACTGGAAAAATAATGGAACATATGAAACATTTTCTTACAAAGATGGACTCCTGTGACTTTGTACATGAGTATTTGAAAGCACATCAAAACAGTTTTCATCCATTCAGGTGGCCATTAACCCCACCCTTCCTCCCCAAGAGCAGCAAAACTGTTTTTTTTCCAGCAATTTGTTGTTAGACCAAAATTGTTTTTATTTTGAAGACCAAAATTTTTTTATTAAATAAAAAAAAAAAAGTAACACGGGCGATCTATTCTCTATATCTTAATAATTTTATAGTTCATACATTTTGCTTTTAAAAATGCTCCAGCTGTTCTTTACTGAAGTTGATTTGTCGCGAAAGCCTGGCGTATTTCCATAAAACATTCTGACAAGCAGACGTAATGCTATATTTTGATTATTCATGGGAACTGTCTTCTTAATGTGAAGTCTGTCTAAGATCTGTTGTGGAACAGCACTTCTCTTCCCTGTTAAACAAACATACACAAGTGCCCTGAGAAAAAAATAAAATCAGAAATTCAAGACGTGACTCGTCCACAAAACAACTTGTGAGCTCGGCCAACCCCACGGATCTGACAGAATAAATCTCCATCTTCAGACTGCCAGGCTTCAAACCCAAACAAGCAACGGGGCGCTACATGAGTCTGACTTGTTAACTTGTGATTTCCCTCGAATGTTTCTACAGTGGACTATCTCCGACACCGGCGCTCAATCTGGTAAAGCGTCTTAATTAGTGAGGATGGCGAGTGTCGAGGGGGACGTTTGATATATTTAAAGAGGGAAGTGGGTCGGCGAGCGATCTGATGAGGCCTGGTGCTGTGAGCCTGTTAAAATGGAGAGAGTGTAAAAACAGTGGCTCATCTGCAACAATCACTGGGAACAGGCCAAACTGAAGTGACACCAGCCTTCATTAAGTCACTCCTGGAGCCTTGAAGATCCTTTTTAGTTATGACAGCTTCATATTAGGTTTACAAAAGAGGACACAGTCTAGTTTTAGATGAGAAACTTCTACTAAAGAAAGGTTACAGTTGTTCAAAAGATCAGCAGCTACAAAGACGGGCTGCAGGAAAACAGACTATGGCCCTGCTCCAATACTGTCTTATTTACTTGTGTTGAAAATGCACTCAAGGCGTTAAGTGCAAAAGGGACCCAAAGTGTTTATGAGAAGAATTGGGACAATCCAGAACAGGCCCCTTTAGTTCTGGTCACAGCACGGCCAAACAGAGACAAACATGACACGACTACAGGTTTTTACAGAAAGCAGATCGTTTGTAAATTCTTATCTCACTTTTCAGTTCAGCCGTTTGTACGTCTTCGTTTGATCACATTTTGGAAAAAGGGATTGTGGATAATATCCCACAGCGGCGTCAGGTCTGATGCTCACCTGTGGGAGAGGTGCATAAAAAAGTGAAGTCCAAGTGAAGTGCAGCTGGGAATTATAAATGTAGACTTCTGCCATTTTCAAATGATCAGGTGCATCATTTAGGTACAACTTCAGATCTGTCAGTTAACCCAAGAGACTGGAAAAATACTGAGGTCTCTAATCTAGATACGGCTAATGTACCTGACACTTTGGGGTTAAATGTCATATTAAATAGTCATCAGCAGCTTGGTCCATTTCATTTTATGAGGGTGACAACTCATGAAAATCACTGTAAACTGTGCACATTAAAGCCGTCTAAAATTTTAACATCACTCCATTTTTATTACTTTGTAAATTTCTGTATGGCTTGCACTGCATTAAAAGGTTTTACATACCTTTATTTCATATTGGTGGTAAAATTTCAATTGTCCTAAAATTAAAACCATGTAATACACACCTCTTAATTGACCAACCCCTGTGGAATTCTCTGATGCAGCTTAACTTCCTGTGTCGCATTAAAGTGTTAACTACGCATTATATAAGCCACCAAACTATTCAGATACAAGTGCTTTACTCACTGTTTTGTGATTTTATTATGAAAGTTCCCTTTAGTATTTAGACACTTGCATGTGTCACTTCCTTTATTTTTTTATAGTGTAAGCAGTAAAGCTCCTAACGTTTAATCGCTCAGTCCACAGCTCACATGTTTAACACTTTTACTCTGGGCCTGTCCTATAGATCACAAACACCTTTAGAATCTACTGAAGTCCAGGTCTCCACCAAACAAAAACCTACTTTCTTAAACTTTACTGTTGAGGCACTACAAAGATTTTCACTTTGAAGTGACTTGTCTTCTTTCTTTTACCAAACTGAATGTGAAAAGATGAGTCAAAATGAATCAAAGGTGCAAACATTTTAGTAAACACTGACTCACTCTTGTTGAAATGAAGTATAAAAACTCAACCTGCTTCTATATGTGTCTGGACCTGATCTGGTTTCTGCCTCGTTACGAAGTCTGCAGCCGAGATGTGCCATATTTTCTTGTAAGGCTCCACAGCCCCGTATTTTTCTCTTTCTTTTTGCTTCTTTGAAGTTGTGGAAAAGCTCACTTCTGAAGACTGTGAGAAAATGTGTGATGCAGCTTAATTGCCCCTTTTTCACTTTGTCAAGTCTCAGCTGTGTTGTTGCAAATAAAAGCTCCTCCATCAAGACCTCGACTTAAGATTTCTGGCTTAAAGATGTGTTCAAAGCACAGGCAGTACTTTAACTTTCACTTTGGTGTACATGCATTGCATGATACTTGTGTATCCTTGTAATATGAGCCATCTACACGAGAGGTACTGACACCGAATCAAACAAATAAAAAGAAAAGGGAGTAATATTTATAAATGAAACTGATTGCTCAGCTAATTAGCCGAGTCTATTAGCTTTATTCTATGAGCTATTTATGGGAACGTACCAAACGCTAAACTTTGCTGTGGCTGTAAAGTCTGGGGCAGCTACTGGGGCAGCTGAACTTTTCGAGTCTTTACGGAGATCCCTGCAGGGACGAATAGTGCAGAGGTCCTTTTTTAAACGTGAAAACTCATCAGACTAGAGAGATGAACACAGGTGAGACTTTATTGTAATTAGAATTAGACTCCTCCACCTGCCCATCGCTCCAGTCAGCTCCAGAGACAACAGGCAGGGCACCATCACCTGCACCGATGTAGTCCACCAAATGTAGGCTAACGGTAGCAACACTTCATATTATTACAATTCTCAAAATCTGGGCTCTCTCAAAGACCCGGAAGTGCAGCTCAGAAAACTAAACTGTAGAACTGAAAACAGAGCAGCATTCGTCTGAGCAGAGGCTTGAGAAACAGAAGTTGGATTATCTCTTATGCTGTAAACTCAAAGTGAGAAATCCAGCTGAGAGCGTTTAATTGACATATGAGCGTAGTCCGATGATACTGTACATGTAAACGTATGTAAACGTATGTAATTGGTCAATGCAAACACACATTATTAATTATATATATATCCATAAATATAAGTATTTCAGAACGTTCAGTATCACTTTATATTAAATGCACCTAGTTTAGTTCTGGTTTGACCCGAGGTTGTTCCTTGTTTATTCTTAGATTTAGAAAACTTTCACACCAACCTTTTTGATCCAGTCTTTCTGACTTTCTGGACCAAAGTGTCGAGTTTGAAACCTACAGCGGACTGTGGTTAGTACCCAACACTCTTTGGTCCCGACCAAACTCAACCAAGGTCTGGTGCATTTGTGAAAGATAGTACGGACTAAAATGAAACAATAAAACACGCAAAGAAAAGCAATTGGAAGAGAAGGGAAAGTCTTTCTTGTATGACAACTCCCTTAGTCCAGTTTTAGTCTTGGGTCTAGTCCTCGGTTTATCCTTCATTTCTTAATAGTAAAACAGTATTTCTCATTAAGGTGAAAAATAGTCCCCTGATGTCAGCTGATGGAGTGTGAGGGTAAAATATGTCTGAAAATGCCTCCAACACTTAAAAACGTTGGTTTTCAGGTGGAAAAAAAAAGGCAAAAGAGTGATAGACAAGACACAAACTCTATAAACATTGTAAGAAAAAGTAAGAAAACAATGGCGTACACTCTATGCTCTTTGTGAAGACACAGAACAACCACAGCTTTAACCAGCCACAACAGGAAATACTGTAAAACTGTTGTCTTCTGGGATTTGTGTCCCGTCACAGTCTTTTTGCATAAAACATTCATTCCCCATATTTTCTCATGTAAATAGTATTCATATTTACTTCTGTCGCATTATTATTATTATTATTATTGGCAGAAAACCTGAAATTACCATCTTATTTCTTCAAGAGTGGGAGGTATGTTTACATCAAGTAAACATTTCATAAGTGCGTCAGCGCAGCCTTGTATAAATACGTTCCTAATCTAAATTCTCCACTCTGCAGTCTTTGTTTTTCTTCCCATTGGAGTCGTTCAGCACCACTGACATTTTTCTCTGTCTCTGTGCGTCTCTTGGATTAAAAACCTCTGCCGAACAATTAACTCCAGTCCCTGTGCAGTGGAAAGCTAATAACTAACAATCGCCTCCAAACGTGCCTCTTAAAGTTTTGCTTTCCACATGACGACACTAAATTTCAGTGACCTTGTGAGAAACGCAGCGGAGTGTTCAAACTACATGACCTTTGTGAGTTATCGAAGTGAGCGCAGAGGAATCAGTGACATTCAAGTGCACCCCGAGATCGTCCTGAAGTATCAGTCGAAACTGTGTTCCAATACAACATACGAGAGCTGACTCTAACCGGACGGAACACTAGGCAGAAGGAAATGGCCTGTTTGATGAAGGTTGTCTGTAATCCTGTAATTTTGGTGCTGTACTAAGAATCCGGTTGAACATAACTTAAATACAATTACATCGACAGGCGGTCAACAGTCAAACATGTGGCTCACGCTTTAACCTGCCAGAGAAGATTTAATGAACTGTTAGCAGGTTTGAGGAAACGACAATCTACCCAGAGCTTAACCTGGTTCTTGTGGTTAGCATTTTCATTTTTAGAAGAATTTCTCTGTGGAGGTCTCTGTGGTTTTGAGTTAGGTTTCCAGGAGGTAGTACCAACATACTCAATAAAATGCAATTCGATCAACTATGCATGGAGCCCATTACATTTAGGATAAATTATTTTGATTGGTTATGATTAGATCGAATGGAAAATGGTAAGAAATTAAGAAATCCCTGATCCATTTGACAATTATTTTTCATGTTAATGGCCTCTCAGTGTCCAAAAATCTTAAATGTAAGAATCTTTACTGAAGTTCAATGGAGGTGTCTTTAAGTCTAGAGTTTACAGAAAGTTATGCCAAAAAATATAGAAGTCTCAAGACTCAAATGCCTGTGGAAAACATTAACTAAATTAAACCATAACTAAACCAGAACTAATGCAGGACTAGATGGAGATTGTTTTAAAATGAGGACTAATGCAGGAAATTTTTATTTGTGAATCTTTGGACTGAAAAAATGCACCCAGTAATGGTAGCTGTTATTATTTGTGGCTTCCACTCGGCTGAACCTGACCAGAGCACCGAGGCAGAAAAAACGCATTGCAGCGTTTAACCCTGCGATGCACACAACCACTCAGACGTGCAGTCATTTTCACAAACTTATCCTTGTTCACGCTCAGAGGACACAAAGGGCAGAGTTCAAGAAGGATTCATCTAAACAGTTTGTAGATTAAGACTAAAAATCAACTAACCTGCCTTATCACAAAACAAGGACTAAACTTTTTTATAAATGTATGATTTTGCATTTAAATTGACAGCAGAATGTCCCTGCAGGGCTTCCATACATGTCTACTGACAAGCTGTAGAAAAAAAGGAATTTGTGTGTGGGACTCTTCTTTCCTAGCTCTCACTTTAAGAACACTGTAAAAATAGCCGTCCACTCTTGTGCTTTATGGGTTTTCACTGGGGCATCTCGTCTTCACATAAAGCCTCTCCAAAAAGTTGTGAGTGGCACGTAATGGGTCGGAAAACAAATGACATGAGAGGGGCGTGTAAAATGATTCAGATTCCCACACGGGTCACTTTATGTCTCGGTGAGCGTCTACGAAGAAGTCTGTGCTGCTTTTACAAGATGCTTTTACAGCCGCGATGAATCTGAGGTTGTTTCATCGCTGTGTGACCTCACATTTACTGCACTCAAACCAGAACGGGGAAACCCTTGAACAAGCGTCACAAAACAAGATGATACAAAGTGATATTTCATCATCACCAGACATCTGCTTTGGGCTTTTATTTTTGGCAGATTACACCTGCATCATTAGCTGGTCCAGCTTTTTAAAACTGTGCACTGGGCCTAAAATTGAATGATCTTATTTTCAAATGTTTCCTTGTGTTCTACATTGTTAAAATTTGGCACTTCAAAATATTTCTTTATTTCTCCTTTTTTTATAAAAAAAAAACAAACAAAAAAAAGTTCTGATCTGTGCAGTCACATAAATTTCACTTGCACTTGGTCCATCAACGTTTCCTCAAAAGCACCCACAGAGCATCATTATAACCCACCTGCAGCCTCTGAACAGGTGACGGCAACAAATGTGATTAAAGGAGAACATTGGGCTGTGTTTTAACACAGTATTAATGTGGGGCTGGAAGCTCAGTGAAAGATCATCAGCACAGGTGGAGAGGATATTTTCTTTTAAATGTATGCTGTATAATGTCACATTGTACTTTACACTGAAAGCTAAACAATTGAAGTTAATTGTTTAAAGTTAGAAAATGTTTTTTATCATGTTTGACGGTTGCTGTCTCGGATGTCTCGCACCAATCCTTTCACCGACACGATGCCATACAAAAATCCTTCATCAATCTATAACATCTTCCAGTTGTCAGTCATCCATTGGCAGTGTTTTCTTTATTCTTTTATTTTTATTTTTTGTCCTGATGTCTTAGCCATGGTTTTCTTGCTGCAACTGCACCTGTTATACCTGCCACTCCAAGTCTGCTTTCCCCAGTTGAACACGAGACTTGCTTACTACAACCTCTTTTAAACTGTGCTTGAAGCTGTTGTCCTGTGAGCCGCCCATCATGCAAGCTGTTGTCTCTCCGAAACCTGGGTCTGTCGGACCTCTTCCTGTCAGTTTCTCAGTGCCTGGGGAAAGAAACTACTCACTGACACCTTGACTTTCTTCACAAGTTCTCTGTAGGAAAGAGTGTTTGATTTTTATTAATAAAAAAATAGAAAAATTGGGTATGTCTACAGGCCTCACTGCAAAAATGACTGTCAGCAAAACTGAGTTAAGTTTTGGATTAGTCCTGGTTTAGTCCTGGTCAGCACCACCACAAAACCAGATTTGTACAAAAAGCACAAATCAAATGTCTCTGTCCTAGCTTTAGATCTCTAAATGCCAAAACCAGAAGGACAGTGTGGGCACAGGTCCTAAACTGCCACAGCTCTCGTCCCACAATGCATCAGTGTCAAGGCCGGACGCCAAACACTGAGATGACAAATGTCTCTGTCAACACAACACAGCAACGTGCTGCTGGGTTCTTACCGCTCAGATTAACTTTGAAGCTTGGTGCTGAAAGGAAACAACACTACGCTGAATACGGCACAGAGGCTGGACATGATTGACAGGAAGTCGATACCAAACTGGATCTAAAGAACAAACCAAGAAAAGAATGAAAAGGATATATGCTTGTGAAACTATGGAAGAATATATAAAATAAACAGCACCTATATTGAGAAAAAACAACTAAATCAAGGACAAAACCAGAACTCACAACCGAATAAACCAGGATTGTACCAGCACTGCTAGAGAAGCAAAGCAAGACTATACCAAGTCTTAAAAATAAACAACTAAACCAGCACCAAAACTGTGACTAAGCTCTGGGATAAAGGACAAAATCATGTCTAAACCTGAAAAAAAAACGGACAAATTATAGACTCTAATGAAACCAAGAACTAAACTCAATCAAATGAACACAACTTAAATCACAGTAAGCCCCACAAAAGCAGATTTACTGAGATTTAAAAAAAGGGAAGATTTTGTTTCAGTTCAGGACCATGGACAGCGCTCGTTCCTGGAGTTGCTGTTGTGAAAATCTCAAAGGAAAGTAAAATTTCTCAAGGCAGTTGGTGAAACTGTAACTGGTCTTTTTGGATTTAACATTAGTTCATAGTTACATTGTCGTTAGATGAGTGCATATAATTACATTATTAAAGCACTTCTCTGCCCTAGAGCTATAAAAGACATTGGTAAATAACCACTAATGCTGGCTCACACAAGTAACAAACAATAAAGACATGAAAAACTCACCTCACCGAGAAAACTAAGACAGTACAGGTCCTGGAACCGAGGTGGTGGGCCCAACCTTGAATAAAGACTTTGTCGCAAGCATTTTGTAGAGTTTTCATTTGTTTTTGATGACTGGAGTGTAAAATATTTGGTCATCTTCACTGTTTCAAAAACCAGTTAAATCCTTTAGCGCAGTTGAAAAAATGCTTTTCTTCAAGTCCAACACAGTGGTGATTTTCTGAGTCTATGTTCAGTACAATGTTTTTTACTCTCTTTGCCTAAACTGCTGTGAACGTCCTTCCTCACATGACTGCCAACGAGCTTATGCGAGCATATCTTTGTAGTTTGAGCTAAATTTGAAATGTTAAATTCTGAGATGTAAGAATTTATTTACTTAAATTTTTCAATCACCTTGTGGATTTTTTGGTGGATCTATCTTGAATTCATCTTATTAATCAGAATAAAGGGAAGCACTAACGTCTCAATCCATCTCCCTATAATCACCTTCACCGTGGCAGTCAGATGCTACCTACAGCCTGTGACTCTGATAATTGCTCTAATTAACCTCTCAGTGCCTTCAGAGCCGTAATGAGAGCCATCAGTATTAATTATGTATGTGCTATAACTGATGTTCACACTCACACAGCCCCATATCTGAGCAGCGATACTCAACATACAAGGCTCATGAAGCAGCCACTGCCATCAAGGCTTCAATGATCCCAATATTGATCAGAGTACAGACAGGAAAAAAGTGCTCATTTGGGGAAAACGGAAGAAGGCTTAACACTGAATAAATAAAAATGTATAAATAGGACATGAGCAAAGATGAATCTAGGACTTTGAGACAAATAAATTTAAAAAGTCACTTGATTTTGATATTTATTTTTTTATATTCTTAGACAAACTAGATAATGTTAAGTTAACCCTTACCCAAGTCCTGATCTATTTCTGGCTTAGACTGACGTAGCCTTGGTTTTGTCTTGCGTTTAACCATATTCAAAGGGTTATCTAGACTCAAAGACATTAAAATTATTACAATAATTAATTCATTTTCTGTTAGTCATTAGGTTAGATCCTCAAACATTTGAATAGAGACAAAGCAAAGAAAGCAGAGTGAACGGGGACCTGCTGTAACTCTGCTGTAGTACGACATGGCACCATGACACAGGACAATCCATTCATTTCTTTACCATTTTTACATGTTATTGTACCCTTAATGGTTGGTTGTTAGTAGCAGGGCCAAGTTGAGACAGTCACATTCATTCACTCGGGGTAATTTTAGATTTACCAAATGACACAGTTTTTTTTTTTTTTTACATCAGAAGCCGGAGTGAATCCATGGTTACACAGTAAGGACTGCACACAGAAGGAACACTGGCAGCCAGCAGTGGGACGTGTTGCTGTGAACCAGATGTGCAAACTCTGCCATTTTGTGCCTCAATACAATTAAACTCTCAAATGAATAAGTATTAAAAGACTAGCCTTTATTTATCCCCAATTTTTTTTTATGAGAGCACCACCTTCACTACATCCTTCACTACATCCTTCACTACCTCCTTCACTACATCCATAAACCTCCTCTTCGCTCTTCCTCTTGCCCTCAGCGTGCTCTTGTATCTTCACTGCTCCTCTTCTGAACATGTCCAGACCATCTCAGTCTGGTCTCATTAACTGTCTCTCCTTAACCTCTGACCTGAGCTGTCCTTCTGATGGACTCACTCCTGGTCACTCTCAACATCTTCAGCTCTGCTCCATCCAGCTTTTCCTCTTGTGTTTTCCTCAGAACAACTGTCTTTCTTTTATTCTTGCTGATACTCTTTTATCACACATTATCCTTTTCTCCACTTGTTTTATTGAGTTTTATGTTTGACCAAAGACTAGCTGTGTATTAGCTTCATGTCTACCATAAACCTCCACATTATAGAGTCTGTATTGTGAACCTTTTTAAAATTCCTGCTCCCTGCTGTATCCGCTGGTTGGTAAGTGTCGAGGGTGACTCGCAGCTTGTTTCATTAATCATGCAGGCTGCAGTGTGATTCTGCTGCTCAGGGTCGTGTCGCTCCCGGGAGAGTCCTGCCGTGCACTCTGCGACCCCACGCATATCGCATTAGCATCGCAATGACAACAGTGAGCGCGGCGAGGCCTGGTTAGCTCAGTCAGCCTGGGAGACGGTTATTAGTTCAGCACTGGCTCCCGGGACACGGCGGCTGTCAAGATTGTGGCAGAAAAATCCTGTCCTGCTCGTGATTTCAGTTTTGATATTCCTTACTGTTTCTTCGACTACAAATTCAAACTAGTCTTCTTGTAAACATAAGTCAATGTTTTCTTGTGTTTAGCATTGATGTATAATGGTCTCATTTTTTTAGAGACGGGTCTTTACAACATGGGTATTGTAGAGACAAAAAGATGCCAGCTCAAAAAATAAGATTTTATGTTGGTTTTCCAGTGATGAATAATCTGCTTTAACCTCATCTGTGCATTTTTTCGCCCTGATATTTCATAACCTAATGTGTTTGATCACAGTAAAACAAACTCCAGTCCAGTTCTCTCGGGAGTACGATTACTTTGAGCCAGTTTTGAAAGTGGTCCATCAAAGTCTATTGTATTTATTTTCCCTGAGGTTTTGTTTTTTTGGGTTTATTTGCTTTGATGGAGGGTCTAAAGGACAAGGGATGTGGTCTTAGAAGCAGCTGATGTGATATAATTAAATCATAACTAACTAACCCAGTTTGATCGTACGTAATAACACTGTCACACACACTATATGCATGCTTTCCCTGTGTATGAAAATAATTACAATAATTATCGATAACACTAAATACCATCTCCTTTTGTGGCACAGTTGGAACGACCTCCCTCTCGACAGTGCAGAGGTCTGGCAAAAAAAGAAAGGTTTGCAATATTTGAATTGAAGTTAAAACAAAATTGAAGATTAGAAACAGGACTCAACATTAACTCACTGCCTTTGTGTTCGGCTGGTCTGCACAGAGCTCCGAGACATTGAAACAGGAACAAACACGCATCATGGATTTCTAAAGCTCTTGGAGTATTTATAAAGTGCTTGTTGAATAATATCTCTGATGGACACGGCTGATAAATCTTATGTCCTGTAAGAATAAATAGGTCAGTTTGAACCTACCTGTGGAAACTTGGAAAAGTTGTACAAAAACAAAACCAGACCGTTTCAAGTTGTGTATCTAATGGTTATCTGTGATTTTAAACCGTCTGTTGAGCTCATTGTGTGGCAGCTGTGAGTCTTTTCCTACAGCCAGTTTATTTATAACAAGTGCACGCTGTCAGAACAGGGCGAGTTTAATAAATGGCCTCTGCTCGGCGACACCGGGGCCACGCACCCACAATAAATCAGAAAAATCAATACGACGCACCCCGAGGTAATCCGTATCAATGATTTTAAACCGGAATCAGTCCCTCGAGGGCCGCAATGATGAAATCCTCTGAGCTCTCCGTCTGAAAAACATCCCGGGGTTGAAAGATGGTCAAAGGTGGAGAAGAAGAACAGATTATTGATGCGTTCCCCAGAATGCCTTGCAGCAGGTCGCGATCTCTGTTGTGCTTTCTGAGGTTGTCAGGCTGCTCTCTCTTCCCTCTGCACTCTTCGAAGACATCACTCAACACTCGTCCGTCTGCTCACTCGCTCCGGTCTTTCATCCCGAGTCAGATCAACGCCATTTACTCGAGTCTGAGTCCTTCTCTTTCCAGGCTTTGACTTCACTTTCTCTTGTTTTGATGATAAATAAAAGAAAAGGACTCTGTCTTCAGACTTGAGTAAGTTGAAGACATAAAGTTAGACATTTTGAAAACTTGGTGTCAGAGCGATATTATTCTGTTCAAGTTTTTACTTAAGTAAGTAGACCTGAAGATGTAACCCTCAGATGCTGTTACCTAAAGGATCTCTGTCTGCCCCAGGGCAGCTGTGGTTACAGATGTAGCTTACTACCACAAGTGTGTGACTGTGGAGTGAATGAATAATTGATATGTAAAGCGTCTTTGCGTCCCCAGAAAAGGGCTATATAAAATTGATGTAATAATAATAATAACATCAGCCAAAAGTTTTAACATTGTCTTTAGCCACCATTTTCTTAAAGCACAAAACATGAGTTACCTTTTTAGAAAGAAGTCATTAAACATTAGCAACAAAGGTCAAAAAGGCATTTTTTTCTGATGCTTATCTTTATTTTTACCTTTTTTGTGGACAACTAACATAGGAACTCGGTTGAAAGTCTTGGTTTAATGCTAGTTTCATGGTTTGAACAACCATAAACCACACAAAACATTCAGACATTCACACTAAACCAGCGGCTTCCTCGGCAGAATCACTGCCTGCCCTTTATCTGAATTTCACACCACTGCGTCTCCAGGAAATGATGCCAAGTGCAAACCAGCTGCTGTGGTCTGGTTTCTGTTACAAAAATGCACATTAAACTCATGGCTTTTCACAAGTCATAAAACATATCTACTATCCTTTTAATATTTTCAAAAAAGGGACAATGTTTGCACCATTAGTTTGGCCAAATTGATTTAACAAATAACAAAAACATGTTTTTTTTTTTATCTTTTTATCAGTTGAACACTTTGCTTTTTAAATATGGTTCCGGTCGTTTGCCGTATTTAATGGTGTTTCTCCACAGCTCTGTTCAAATATTGTGAACCCTGCCAGGCTGAAAACATCTGCTCCTTCTGTGGCTAAATGTCGACAACTAATATTCAGTGAGCGTTTGAAGAAATGAGCTCGCTGTGAGGTGGAGTTGGTAGAAACCCGGTCTGGATCTATTTTAAACCCAGATTGTGCCCTAATACCCCTACACTCGCTCCACAGCCGGTGCCTATTTCAACTGATTTTTTATTTTTTTGCTCCAGATAAATGTTGGCATCCCATATAAGTCGCATTCAAAGGCAGTGGGCCCTGGGAGCGTTTGGCTTCACTGATACCAGACGGAGAACCAGCAGTGACTCAGGCGACCGAAAGGCAACTGTTCCGGCTCATTTTACCTGCCTCTGAAAACGGTTTCTGAGCGAACATCAGAAACAAGCGTCTCCTCTGCTTCAGGCTTTTTCAAATGCTGTTTAACCAATTTTCAGCCTCGGAGTTGACACTTTTGTTTCTCTGTTTTCAAAAATACCATCTACTGCTGTACACCAGCTCAGAGTCTTGTTGGTGTGTCTAAAATCTACTGCAGACCGTGGTTCTGACCAAACAGCTGCTTTTGGTCTCTGTCCGAACCAAACTCAATTCAAGTCTTGTTTGTTTATGCTTTAAATGTACATTTGACAATAGTTTCCGTCCAAATGCAGGAAGTTACGAACAAATAAAACACATGAAGCAGAGCAGTAAGACTTGTTGAGTGGGTAAATGTGGGTTTTGAGTGCTAAACAAGCATGTTACGTTGAAATTTTACTCGGAGGAAGAGAATGAATAGTTTTGTGTATTCAGGGAAACCACAGACAGATGCTGGCTCAGTTGTTCGTGTGAAGCAGCACTTTTTTCCTCAGGTTTGTTTCTGATGAGCATCGTTAGTGAACACAGTGACCTTACACTGTAACAGAAACCTGTCAGAGGAATCGATGTCACTCTGTCGGACCGATGTGAGCAATGACCACTGGCTGCCAACTCCACTTTGCTCCAAATCACAGCAGATTGACTGTTGTTTTTCGTTGCAGTGTTTTTACTGCGTGTAATGCACGAGTCGTAAAGCGTCACAGTTACAAATGTAGCTGGAGGACTGAGTGTGAACCACGCACGGGTTTTAGATTGTTGAAGTAAGTTAAATTGTCTTTAGCTGACACTTTCATCCAAAGCGACTTACAGCTGGAACCCCATTGGAGGCAGGTTCAGTGTCTTGCTCAAGGACACAACGACTGCATGAACGGGAATCAAACCACCAACCTCACAGTTATAAGACGACCGCTGTACCACTAAAGTAGAGAAGTAAAATTTGTTCAGTATTTGTAACAATTTTGTTAATCCTTAATTCATCTTTTGAAGAGCATTAATAATCACTATTACCAAAACATTATAGTAATAGTATTTTTTATTTCCTTAGTTTTTTACAATAAACCCGTGTATAATTTTCAGTGTCTTTAAATAACTCATTCATTAGTAAATGAGTCCTGGGTTCGATTCCCATGCAGGACCTTACGCTCACACACACACACACACACACACACACTCACACTCTCACACACTCTCACACACACTCACACACTCTCACACACACACACACACACTCTCTCACACACACACACATGCACACACACGCGCGCACACACATGTACACACGCACGCACACACACACACACACACACTCTCTCACACACACACACATGCACACACACGCGCGCACGGTCAGGAATCCCCTCTCAGGGCCATGACCAAGATACTGGCTCTTGGGCTACAGTGCTCAGGCCCCGCCCACTGCTCCTAAAGGGTTTCCCTCAGGGCAACAAAAAAAACAACACGTCAATCCGGGCACCTAACCCTAGGCCAGGTTTCTCTTTATTCTTTGGAAAATTTGGAAATTGTGTGTGAAATTGGACTTGGATCTGGAAAAACTAAAATTATTACTATAAGCCTTAACAAAAAATGTGTAATTTTGGAGTATTTATTATCATCCAAGCTTGATTACAAAGAGTTGCCCAAGTCGCTAGTGATCGGAGGTTTTGCTTGGACCGATTGCTCTCGGTTGACTTTCAGACCCTGATCTTTGATTGGCTGTCACTTTGCAATGTCACTCCTCATTATCATTATTATATTGAATTTCAGAGTGTTTCAGAGCTTGTCTCTGGTTGTGACTGTCATGGTTGTTGGCTGCTGCTGGTTTTGTGGCATGTTTCCAGTGAGAAATAAGTTACAGATCGGGTCGATGGGATAACTTAAATGATGAACGGCAGCGCTTCCTACTTTACAATGTTGCTTCTAATTTAAAACACTTTAATTAAATACACTTATTAACCAAACCGAATTAAAGATAAAGATTGTCTCCGAGTCCTGGCCATGATGACTTTGGGCTGGGGTTGGTTATTTATCGTTATCAAGGCGGAGATGTTTAGACGTTCTTTTTCAGAGCAGTTCTGAGGTCATGTCGACTGGAAAGATGTATTACGCCGTGAGGAAAGGATTCAAGCCTGGAGTCTACAAAACCTGGGACGAATGTAAAGTCCAAGTGGAAAAGTTTCCAGCTGCATCGTTTTTTAAAAAGTTTGGTGCAAATGACACTTTTAAAGGCATTTTACATAGCAGTTCATTTAAGGTACATTAATATTCATTTATAAATCGGTACTAGCCAGCTGTTCTATTTGTCAAATTAAAGAAATGTTAATGCTCTCTTGTGAAGCCAATTTATTTGTGGTATTATAATCCCAACCCTGATTTGCTGAGTTTTTTTTCCTCTATCTTTGCCTGTGCATGTTGAATTCGGACAGAAGGCTGTCCGGCGGTGCGTCAGGTGGGCATTAGCAGGCAGCGGACGCCTCGCTCTGCTGCAGTCTGACCTTTGATTTGTGATGAGGTGTAATTTTGCTCCGCGGCACGGCTCTCGAATATCGACGGACGGACGGCGCTCGGCCCGTTCTAAACAAACAAGGACTCTCGGGAGCACAGTCGTGACTCAGATGTTTTGATGTAGGTAGACGAGAAGTGTTGAATAAAAGTTCATTTTGTACATTATTTATGACAGAACTCATCCTAACTGGAATTAAGGTTCTTTTAATATAACCGTCTGGACAATACCTAGTAACTGTGAACAAAAGTGAGTATACTGCTTTAAAAGAATTTCATAAAGTACTTCTCGGTCTCGGTCTTACTGTCAGAAATTCTTGTGCCCCATTTATTCAAAACAGAAAGCTACTGCCTCCTTTTATGCTCCGTCCTCTGGCCATGTGTGATTTATCATGTCCATCAAGTTCTTATCATGTCAGGATAATAAACAAAGTGTTCCATGAAATAAAAAAAATAAAAAACACAGGTATGACACATGCTTGTTACAACAAGAGCTCACCTGAACAAAGAACCACATCCTTCTAAATCAAACCAAAACTAGCTCACAAACAATACTAAACTCACTGTCATTAACTTTTTATATAAACCTGCACCAAATATAAATCTTCTAATGTGAAACAAACCAAAATTCTTAGGTTTTAGTCTGAAATGGTCAGGCGGAGTCTCCATTTGGAACAATATGGCACAGTTTGGATTCTTTATTTTTTTCCCAACACAGACTGCCTTCACTGAATCAGAGACATGTTTTAACAGCAGCAGCGTTATTTGATCTTTCCAGTATTAAAAATTTTAAAGAAAGTAAAACTTTTAAAATAGGTTAAATAATCTGATCTCATGGTACACTTTTTTTGACATTTTAAATAAAACTATGTCTAGTGTTTGCAGAAAGGGCTGTAGTTGTAGATGATGATTTTTTTTACTTGCTGTGTGTCTTGGTGAAGAAAAACCTAGAAAACAACGTGACTGTTCTTTTCACAGCAGAGTGTTTCAGACACAAGCCCTCAGGTGGGTTTATCTCGAGAGCAGCAAATAAGAGACCTTTTCCAGCAGATGCAGCAGATGGGATCGCTCACAAATGCACCTCAGCCAGAGCCGATAGATGACATGGGCTTTTTTTAGCCGAGTATTTCCAGCTAAAGGTCAGGGGAAGCACTGCTTTATGGCTTCAACATTGTGTCTGTTTCACGGCGGAGACTGTGAGAGGAAAGTGAGTGATGTGGAGTGGACCTGGTCATTACAGGAGCAGGAAGTGTTTTATAAACCTCAGTCAGTGGAATACGTGCACTTATGAGCTCTTTATAAATAACGTTTGATCTTTTTTATGTCAAGGCATAAGCCATGTTTCCATTAAATATAACTCACGCCTCATCAACACGGTTCTTAAACGCAGCTAATGGGACCACACTTACATTTTAATACATTAATACAGAAACATACACTGTGCTCGTAAGACCTCACTGTTTAAGAAGCTTTATTAGATCGTATTAAACCGATTTGTGCCATATCAACCTGTAAAAGTAACTCTGAGTTGAAAGATAGGTTTAATTGACTAATATGAAAAATGGCTTGATGATTTCCTGGACACATAAGTATTAAAGTGACATTAAAGTGTTTTTTATCTGCACTTTTAAATTTTTCTTGTCTATAATCCAAACTCTGGTAAATAGTTTTTATCTCTGTAAAGCACTTTGAGTTACCCAGTGTCTGAATTGTGCTCTATAAATAAAACTGCCTTGAAGCCACATTCGCTCACTGCAATGATAAACATGTATTTCTTTATTACAGTTGAAAATAAGCCTGAGCTCAAAGGAAGATGATGTGCTATTTCTGACCTCGCTCTCAAACACATCCCCGTGATTTATCGCTGGGTTACGCTCGTCTCTGCAGTGACACCGGGGCCAGCCTCTTTATCGTCTCAAACCGAGTCGAAATGATTTGCAGACAACATTAGAGTCAGCGTGAAAATGTCGACCGCAGAGCGTTTTATGCATTAAACTCAGCCGGAGCGACCCGTCTCTGACCTGAACTGAACTCACCCCGAGTCGGAGCACAGACTGAACACATGTAAAGTCACGCAGGGCAAGTCGGGGCAGGTTGTGATTAAAATACATTTTCAACTGGAGCCGCCTGCTTTAGCTGCTGAAAACAATCATGGTTTTCACTTTTTAGGAAGAAATCCAGGAATGGTTAGGTTTGTACCTGGTCCAAAACATAACATTGTGATCCAAATAGTTGTTTAGGTCCTGTCTTGTACTGCTCGCATGTCGGGCTGTGGGATTTTCTCTAATAAATACAGAGGCCTACTGCTATTTAGAGATTACCAGTGCACATCTGTTTTATTGGTTCAGACATTACTGTGACCTCAGAATGTCACTTAGAGAGTCGTCAGTAGATTCAATCTTTGACATTAACTCTACATTGTTTTATTCATCTTTGAGTGAGTTAAAACATGATCTATTTTGTTGATGACATACTCGATTCAACTCAACTCCAGAGTCACTTTAGAGGCATTATAATAACTAAACCAGCAAAGCAGCCAACCACACAATTAACAGAAATAAAAAAGGAACAGGAAGAAGCTCAGTCTGATATGACCGCCGTCTTAACCGGAACTGAAACTGTAGCCCCTCCCACACTTCACTGTGATTGGTTTGGAATCCCACACTATTTCCATTTGGTTGAAGTGAAAATTAGGAGCTAAATTTAGCCCGAAACAAGACAAAATTATAAAAGGCAAATAATATTAAAAATAATTAAAATTGGCAAATAATCTAAATTGTTGCTCATTGAAAGGCTGTAAGTGTAGGAAGTCAGCTGTTCCTAACTTTTGCCTGGAACTCTGTGGACTAATTAAGAAAAACCCCAGACACTTTAAACGTGCGCAGTGGGACCCATACACTTCTTACATTTATCACTTTTACAACTAGTATGGATTACTTTGATGTAATGTAACTTTGGCTGACCCTCAAAAGACCTCTAGTGGGACTGCTATGATCATGGCCCCCGCCAAAGAGCCAATGGACTGACATGGTACTGGAACCGTTCTGCAGCTGTCCAGACTCTCAGTCCACTGTGAGGCTACTTTCATTCAGAAAGAAAAAAGGTTTCAGCGTTTTCGTCCCTTGTCCAAGAGACTTTGTCAGTTCTGAGTTCAACAGGTTAGAGCTGAGCTTACATCCCTCGGAGGGAAAAGTTAAACCTGGAACTAACTTTAACGACTCCACTATTCTCAGGCATTATGTCGTGGATGACTGAGAACCTCCACAGACCTAACATTACATTGAAAAGGAGCGTTTATTATTTGCTAATGCTATTTATTGAAGAGTGCTCATGGTGCACAGTCTGTCCCACTGCAGCAGTGCACTTTCAGACCTGCTTCAGAGTCTGTGTTTGCTGAAGGTTAGCTGCACTAAACCGCGTGCTTTAGGTGGACAGGATGGGACGGGACAGGACGGGACAAGACAGGACAAGACGGGACACGACAGGACACGAAAGGACGGGACAGGGCAGGACACGGCAGGACACGGCAGGGCAGGACACGACGGGACACGACGGGACACGACGGGACAAGACGGGACAAGACGGGACAAGACGGGACAGGACGGGACAGGACGGGACAAGACAGGACAAGACAGGACAAGACAGGACAAGACGGGACACGACGGGACACGACGGGACACAACACTTATTTTTAAATGAAATTATTCTAAAAGGTAAAACAACCACAAGAAAAGACGGTTTACAGAGACCTACAGAATATTAATGTTTCCAACAACTGCAGCAAATATTTAGCCCAAATAATTGTTGTTTAAGCATCAAAGTGATTTTTTATTGGTGCTTTGTATCTTAGACTTAAAAGACTTTTCTCAGACTTAAAATAAATGACGTGACTAAAAATGGTCTCTTACTTGCTGTAATAGTTTAGATTCACTGTGATTTGTGGATTTTTCTTTCACAGTTCTTTGAGCCACTTTATCCAGCTCCACTGAAAACTGTTGCCTCAATTTTCCACTGAACTGTCGGTTACAATCACATCCAACATTAGAAAACGGCCTCCCAAAAGGAACGTTTCCTTTTTCGGCCGATTAGCTTCAGAGCTCGGTTCTTTGTGTCGCAGTTTGAAGCCGGGACTGAAGGAGTTTACTCACACGTTGGAACTGCCTGACCTGAGTTTGACTTTTGGCCGAGAGCTGCGTCACCTGCTGCTGTCGAGAAACGAGTTCTGACAGCTGCAGCGAGTGGGCGTTCTGCTCCAGAAAAATAAAGGCATTTTCTTTCAGGTTTTTGGGTGAAAAGTACATAATGTCAATTCAACAAAAGGTTTTGGAGAAGACTTGAAAAATCAAGCCTTTTTACTTAAATTCATTCTTTACAAAAGCCTGTAGTAAATAGATTTGTTCACAGAAACAGTTCAGTATCGTGGAAAGGTCGAGCTCACAGATCTTTTTGGAGCTAAATGTGACAGGTACATGATACATTACACTTTTAAAAACACCACCATGCAGCATTCATGCTTTCATATAAACCTGACGAAGACGGGATATGGATGTCACAAAAGCATCAGAGAAGTTAGAAATGCATATGAGCTTTACAAACGTGAATTTTAATGTATTTTTAAGAAAGTGTGACATGGCCTTTGGTCCTTTTAGTAAACAAATGTATGGTGCTTATTAAAGGTCAATCTATTTATTTATTAGCTTTTTTATGTAACTTTAATTCCACAGTTATGGAACTATGTTAAAGTGATCAGAGAACTGTTTTAAACCTTCGCTGGCACGAGTCTTGTTGCCAATACGTTGGATTAAACCGTGTGACGTCCAAGGCTCTATTAGAAAAGGTATCTCAGATTTTGCAGCTGTTGCATTAACCCACTCAATTTTCACAAGGTCCAAAGAGTCTGCAACTGTACAGACCTGTATTTTTTTCCCAGTAACGCACACCTTTGCCGTGAGCCTTTAATGATTCCCTTTGAGGTGAGAACAAAGCGGCTGTTAGAGGAATTAGCTCTGCGGAGCATATGGACCTGTAAAAATCTGGACCTGTCAGCAGTTTGGACTTAACAGCGACGCATGAAAACGCTTCAAATCCACACTTTACTGAGAAGAGACGCTGGCACTGGTCCCTTTGGAGCTCTCCTCATCTGGTCCCTCTGAATATGAATGAGTCGGTCGGGCTGGACCAAAAAGCCAGGCTTGTTTTGTTGATCAATTAAAGAGCGAGGTTCCCATGTGTCTCAGAAAATCTGGACTTCCTATAAATGTATAGAGAGCAGTTTTCAATTCCTGGCCTAGTAATCAATTAGAATATTAAAATTCTGGGAATAATAAATATTAAAATATTTTGGGTGTTATTTCTTTGCTGTTATGTTAAACTTAGAAACCTGTAAGAGGCTAAAACGTTTTTGTAAAGAAACTATAACTGTTCTTTTAATCTGATACACTTGGATTTTAAAGGTTGACTGCAATATTCAGCAGGAGATTGGTCAATATTTGTAAGGTTTGTAGGTCTATAGATGTATCATAAAGAGATATTATTAGAGACATTTCCCTTTGTCCCACATAAACACACCTCTGTCACACATTAAGTTGACTTCCAAAGCTCCTTCTGATCACGAATGCTGCAAAATAAAAAGCTTTTACAATTATAATGACCCAAAAACACAGTGATGGAACAGTCAGAGGAGTATTAAACACACTGCACAGTCCAAGTCTAGAGGTAAAGAATTGTAAATCTACATATACAGTACATACTATATACGCGTCCAAAGTTCTTATCAAGTGTTTTTAAGTGGCTCTATGTGAGATGGAACACAGTGATGTGGAGGTGGGACGACGCTAACATGTTAATAAGACGATGTGAACCCGGACAGAGGCTGTAGTTTTTAATTTCATCTAAAGCAGATGAGTGGCGCCCCTCATTAACTCGCCTCGACCGCTCATTAATTCACGCTGCGCTGTAATTGGATGCTGTACGTGCAACGGCGGCCGCTGTATATCAAACTGGGAGGAGGGAACGCACCTCGGCTATTAGCCACTATAAGAAGAGTTTCTATTAAATTAAAGATGAGCTAAGGTGAAAGTCATTTAAAAAAGCATGTAAACACATATACCTTTTTTAAATTAACACATCAAATGAACTCTTCAGCAGCATGTACAGCAATAAAAAAAGCTGCTGTAGTTGAGAGAAGGATTGTTTTTAATATTCACAGATGCTAAACATTCTTGATTTAAAACACCAAAATGCCATAGTGCAGCAGAAACCGAGGCCAGAGATTTGAATCCTACTCAGTTTGGCAAAGATTTGGGAGTTTTTCTGCTGATCCAAAGCCCACATGAACGGCTCTAATTGGAGGAACAGGGGAAATAATTCGAGTCTGGGAGGAAGAGATGATGAGCTTAATGCACCGTGCTGACCACATGGTTCTGATTTTTCTCTTTTCAGGTGATTAGATAAATCCCCGGACGTAAGAAACTCCGGATCAGCACTCAACTCTGAGGTCAGTCCTTTTTTGAATGACGTTTGTGTGGTTTGAGTGTTTTCCTCTTGTTCAGCCCTCGTACACTAACGCACTGTGGCTTTCAGCCATTCAAATTCTTAAATGTGTTAGAATTCTGGAGGTGTGCCATTACATCATCATTCAGTCGTTCATTGCCTCAGCATATTTGAACCTTTCCAAAATTCACAAGAAATTCCGATTTTTATATTATTCTTTCTTAAATCTTCAAACATTTACCAAAACACACAGGTTGTTTTTAAACCTTTTGGACTCAGTACAGTTTCAACTGTCTATTAATGTAATTCAACATCTTTCAAAGTATTGCAGGTGAATTCAATTTTTTTCTGCACATTGTATGGCTTTAGTAATTGCAGGTTGTTTTTCGAGTAGTGTGGACGCTGCTGTAAAACACAGTGTTGTGGACAAAGCTTCACTCTTTGTATTTTTTCTGTTTTGTTGTTTCAGTGTAGAATCTTGCTTTGTGCTCAGCTCTGATTTGAGACATTTTGGTTTGTCCAAATGGTAACTGAAAGATTGAGTCCAGTGTTATCCACTCAAAATGTGGTTGATGGAGGCAGTTCGTTCAGCTTGTGACTCGTTAAATCTCGTTATGGTTTTGTTGATTTGCTTCAAGAGGATATTAGCTGAATTAGGGGTGTTTGAATTTTATGTACAACAAAATGCTAAAGAAGTCTTTGTTACGTCAATAAAGGTGTAAAAACCTTTGTGTTAGCTCACCTTTAGATGAATTTATGACAGTCCTGTTAAGATGAGAAAACACATAAGATAACAACAGTTCAGGCACTGCTTGACTCATGCAGTTCTACAGTGTTGTTCTAAAGATATTTGTTTATTCTTGGTTTAAAAAAATAGTCTGTTGCTTTAAAACATCTAGACTGTTAGCCACCAGTCCTTAACCTGGACTTGGCTTCAGACAATCCGTTGAATTTCCTGGCGGCGCTTGTGTTTGAAGTGAACGCAGCAGAGCAGAAACTCACAGCTTTTTCTCTCAAAGCCAAAGTCACAGCAGCATCTGTTTTTTGGATGCTCCTGACTTCTCCTGAAATAAATAAATAAAAAGAAAACAGGAGCCCAGTGCTGTGGCAGCCTTCCCACTTCCTGCGCAGGTGTTTCTCGAGGCCAGTGAACAACAGCTTTTAAAATCAAATCGAAGCAAACACTGAGCAACGCCAAAAACAATGGGGCCAAAGCTGCTGTGTTCAACAAATAACGACTTGTGAAGTTTATTTGCCAAAAAACTAGAAAAATACATAAATGTTTCTAACCAGGTTGTCAGCTGCTGTGATTTTACACTCAAATTAATCTGTAATTGTCTCTGTTCTGTTTTAAAATGACAGACGACAGGTCCTTTCTTAAGCGATTTATTGTGTCCAAATGTGAAAGAGACCACCCCGACTGCGAGAGGTAATTAGTGTTAATTAAGAAAATGACATTCAACAAGTCAGCACTAGAGCTCTCTAAATATAAATACACAGTTCTCATAAGTTTACTTATTTATTACTTATTTATTATTTTTATTTATTTTTTTGGGGCCGAGAATATGAACTTTTTTCAGTCATAGATAGTGGTTGGCTGAAGCCATTTATTGTCAGACAGTTGTGTTAACTCTTTTTAAATCATAAAGACAACAGAAACTGCCCAAATGACCCTCAGTGGCTCAGTGGTAGAGCGGTCGGCTTTCAGCCGGAAGGTAGGCGGTTCAATTCTCTCTCTCCCCACAGTTCATACTGTTGTCCTTGGGCAAGACACTTAACCTACCCTATCTCCAGTGGCTGTAACACTGGTAATTACTGTAGAACAATGAAAGTCACTTTGGATAAAACGTCTGATAAATGAATAAATGTAAATGTAATAAAAAGTTGACATACCCTGGTTTACATGAACACATGTTGACACAAACAAGTTTGAATGGCTACTAAAGGTAACCATCCTCACCTGTGATCTGTGTGTGTGGATAAAAGGTCAGTGAGTTTCTGGCTCCTGACAGACCCTTGCATTTTTCATCCAGTGCTACTCTGATGTTTGTGTTTGTCATGGGGAAAACAAAAAAAAATGTCAAAGAATCTGTGGGAAAATGTAATTGAACTGTATAAAAGAGGAAAGGGATATAAAAAGATATCCAAGGAATCCAAGGAATTAAGAAAGTGTTTGTGTTTCAAAACAAGTTATTCTGTTGAAACCAAACCAGAGTCAGGTAGACCAACAAAAATTTCAGCCACAACTACCAGGTAAAATATTCAAGAAAGAAAAACCCACAAATAACTTCAGCTGAAATACAGGACTAAAGATGGTGTGGCTGTTTCACGATGCACAATAAGGAAGCTTTTGAAGGAAAAATGGGCTTCATGGTCGAGAAAAGCCAACACTACACATATGCCACAAAAGCATCCCGCTGAGAATACACCAAACCGCCCAGGGACGAGCTTCAAAACTTCTGAACAAAGTCATTTGAGAGGTGAGACCAACAACAATAAACGTTACATTCTGAAGAGTCAACAAGGCCTATAATGAAAGGAACACAGTCCGACTGTGAAACATGGAGATAGATCTCTGATGTTTTGGGGATGTGTGAGCTACAAAGGCACAGGAAAAAATGAATGCAGCATGTCAATAAAAATTAGCACTCATCAGCCCGAAAGCTGCACATGGGGGGTACTTGGACGTTTTAACATGACAACAATCCAAAGCACAAGGCCAACTCTGTGAATCTTGATAAAAGAAGTGTCTAAGATTAGTTCACAGAACGGAATAACTTTTAAAAACCACAACCAAGTTTATGAGTACTAGGAATGGTCTTAACATTTGTTGCAAACACAAGAAAAGAATCAACACACCACATTAAGTACAACTAAGATAAATACAACAAGTTAAAAACACAACCTACTAGACTTCTGGTGTTGTCCAGGTTTAGTCATAGTCATCGAGCTGTGGTCTTGACTTTGAACTGGTTTAATCTGGTTTTAATCCTTAATTAAATTAGGTTTGCATTAAGTGGGCTCAGTCTTGGGTTTTGATCAGATGTAGGACTGTGTTAATGTTAACTCAAGCGGATAAACATGAGTGCAGTTGAAAATTAAAAATCACCCACCTGTTTATAACATGATGTGGAAAATAATTTGGCAAGATTTAATTATCAAAGTCTTTCTATTTTTGTTTTAACTCATGAACTCTTAAGAACTGCACTGAAAACTTGTCCATTCTAGTGACTCACTGAGAATATGTCTTCCTCTAACCTGTGAGTCTGGGTTGTTATTTTCATGCTCTAAGTCTACACTGTCTGGGTCTCTGACTTGTCTAAAGGTAAAAAAGAAAATCCAGAGTTATTCTCAAAAGTTATTTCCCAAGGGATGATCGCTGAGTCATTGTTAGCCTTCAGATTCAGGCCACATGTCTGGGTTTGTTGCCTCTTTGTGAATGCGTACAGTGAGTGTGGACATGCCCTGGAGCCTTGGTATTTTGGGCTTTTGTCTGTGTGTATTTCTGAGTTGAAATCTTCCTGGAAGCTGACAGCATAGGCATGAGTAACACAATGCTTTATATTTCATCAGCCTGCACTCTTTGGAGGAGCTTTCTGACAGAGAATATGTATGTTTTAACACCATCACATTAAAAGCTTTGCTCGGAGGCGCCTCTGAAAACAGCAGGCTAAAAGACGGAAGTGCGGCGATAGCATGCTAGCGGTGATTCAGAGACTGGGGAATAGGAGAGGTTTTCTGACAGGAAGGGAAAGATGTCAGGTTGGAAAAGCCCAAAGACATTGACTGACGGGTTGCGTGTCAGCCTCAGGAAACTTATTTCCAAATGTTGCGTTAGGAAACTCAACGGAGCAGAGCTTGCAACACAATTTTCAACATGAGTTAGCAGCTGATGTCTCAAAATCTGAGGCTTGGTGCAGTAAACAAGTGTTTTACATGACATCTTCTTCAGCCAGAATGACATCCAGATAGAAACACTCAAGTATTTTATTCAAGGTTTAATTTGAACAAAACCAAGACAGAATTTCAGTTTGTAATGGAGTATAACATTTTGTTATATTATATTTAGAATATTTAATATAATTTTGTTAAATTCTTTGCACATTTAAATTGACTTTTTTTAAGATTGGTAAATATTTTAAATATTCATAAATTTATTGTTTGTATATTCATTATTTGTTATGTTTTCCATTTTGTCGGTATAATAATTTGTTACTTTTAGGTTTTTTTTCTTTTTACAATTATTTACGTTTTTATATTTTATTAAGATCTTTTTTTGAGTTATGCAAATATATTGATTTTTTTTTAAATGCATGACAATTCTGACAGAGATTTTTATTTTAATTTTATTTTTATTATTTTTATTTTATGTTAATAAGAATCTTGTTTTTGGTGTTTTGACAACCACAACATTCCTTTAAAGATATAAGCATTACAATTATGCATTTTCATCTAAAAATATTTTTGAACCTAGATACATTATTGCAATCCACATTTTTCTGAACCTTGAAAAAGCTGATTGGATGAAAGCACCCTGGACAGCTCTGAATAAACCCCACTGCTGTTAAAAATGACAAATAAAAAAGATTCAACTCAAATGGAGGGCAGAGCACACAGACTTTTTCCTGCAGAAAAACCGTTTTGTCAGGAGTAATAGCCTCTGAGGCTGCGAGTGAAGAGCTATTAATGTTTAGTTTCATGAAATCCCAATTTGTTTTTGACAGAATAATGTTAGGGAGAGATTGAGCAGCGGTTTTAAAGCGCGGTGAGTATCGGAGGAGGACAGATGGAGCGATATAGAGGAACTGATAACCGCAAACAGAAATGGGACCAAATGTGGAAATAGGTGTAGAATGACGCCAAATCTTAGTCCTTTTTTCTAACTAGATTTATTTCTTTTAGCTTTGTACAGATTTAGTCCCGATTTAGTTTTAATTTAATAATGCTTTGGGTCTAGGTTTAGTCCTTCCTGCAGTTTCAGTTTAGGTATACTGCTGGTTTTGGTTTAGTCCTGGGATTAGTTGTAGTTTTTTAAGATTAGTTCTGGTTTTATTGCTGGTTTATTTCTGTATTTTATATTAAATTATGTTTTATTTGATCATAATTGTTTATAAAAGTTTATTACAGCATGGTGAGTCTAAAGTTTTGACAGGTTTTCAGGTCTTTTTGTTTTTTTTGTTTTGATTTGTTTGTTGTGTTTCTATTTGTTTTACTTTTACAAACTTCATCCATTTATTTTATGAAAGGTTATTTAATTATTTTTTTTAACTGTTTTTTTTTATTGTTTTTTTTTTCTCATATTTTTCTTTCTTTGGAAGCCTTCTTTCTTTATTTCAATTTTTTTTCCAATTTACAAACAATTTTTTTTCAAATATTGGTTTTATTTTAAAACTTTTTTAGAAAAAATAAACTGATTACATTGATTTGTTGCTGGCAAACTTGTTTGTCGGCTGTTTTGATTTCATAACAAAAGAAAAAAAAGATTCTAATTTGAATACATGCTTCTTAATTCGCTTAGTGTTTGTAATATGTTCATCTATTCAACTTTCAACATTTAACGTGACTTGATAACATGTAAAGAAGCCTAGTTTTTCAGTGTTTAACGTACAAATAAGTAAATCTTTACAGTAGCTCTCTCTACTGTAGCTGATTGTATTGATTTCCATCCACCACCCCAACCTTTCTTCTGTCCATCAAGAAAAACCACCAATAATACGATAACAAGGAAAATCCAGACTGATCTGCATGGAGACAGGCAGATGAGGGAGGAACAGATGACAACTGGCCATTTTCCAAAACAACCGTCAGCTCTCCAGCTGCTTCTGAAAGAAAAACCACAGCCCCAGTGCCAACAACACGACTCTGAGCAGGACAGCAGTGAAATATGGAGGCTTCGAGAGGATAGAGACGCTCGGAGAAAGACAGAAGAGCCCGATTCAGCTGCACAATACAAATGATACAACCATTCAGATTAAACAGCATCAAACTGTTAAAGAGAAACCTAGAGGAACGCAAAGAGTTTCCAGTTTTTGCTTTGAGAAAATATTGATTATAATTACACTAAATTAAATCAAAATAAAACTTGCACTAAACCGAGAAATATTCAGTTTATACAGCCTCATATGTAGCACTCAGTCAGATCTGAATGACTTTTACATCAGTCTCAGATTTCATCCAGCCTCTCGGTGCCTGTGAATAAAGGGGTTCAAAGCGAGTGGTGCTTTCTCCTGGCAACACTTAATTAAGACTCTTGTGGCGGCTTCAATAATAATGAGTTGTCTTTGACGCACTGTTTTAAAATGCAAACGGGTTTTAGTCTGTAAAGAGTCTCTCAGTGTGAACACAATGCACCAGTTTTACTTTAAAACTCTGTGACGCGTGTTCTTCTAATTAGAGCAAACAGTATGATGTATTACAGGGCTTTTGAGTTGTACAGATTTTTTATTACATATTCAGTTTCATTTGTTATTAAAAGAACTGCAGCAAACTTGTGCAGTCTCTACTAATATAGGCCAATGTCTTTCAAGGCTCACTTTTTTCTGGTGCTCTTTAGTTACTTTGGTAAGTCTGTGGCTGCCATACACTAAATTTATTTAACATTTATGTCCAGATACTAATCTTCAATTTTCTCAAACTATTGGCACTTATACATAGTACATTAATAAAGACTCTGTTTAGTACTTTAGTATTTGAAATAGGATTTTAGGTAAAGCTAATTTATATTAATGATGGTTAAATGGTATCTAGTTATTTTTAAGCAGAAAATAAAAATTGAAAAATGTAAATGTTAAATAAAATATAAATGGGAAGTTGTACTGAGATTAAATAACTTATAGTGAACGTTATAACTATAGTTATCTATAGTTATTACATAGATGTGCACTGTGGCTTTATGGTTTAACAGTGGTAAAGTTCTAAGTTACTTTTTAAGATTCCACATTTTATTTATACACTTTTGAGGCTTCTGCCCTAATAGCAACAGCAGTAACAGTGAAAATATTACATTCTTTCATTTTCTTCCACTTAGTCCCGTTACAAGACCCTAGTGACTGGAGCCTGTCCCAGCATCTCTGGGCCCTATAACAGAAAATATATATATTTTTTATCAAGATAGAAAGTAAACTGAAGAGTCTGTGGAGTACCACCAGGATCAGTTTTGGGACCACAGTCTCTTTATAGTATACATTAATGACATATGCAGAGGTTCATATGATTTACACGGTTACACTTTTGGTTTTGAGTTTTGTTTTTTGGGTATTTTTGTTTGTATGTTTGTGATAGGAACAAACTTTATTTATTGATTTACTATTTTAAAAATATAAAAGTTTTTGCCACAAAATGTTACACTGCCATTGTCAGCACATGATAAAATGAGATTAAGGGAATAAAAATAAAAATTAGGTTTGCTGTCTCCAACAAGAAGTGTGACTTTGTTTTTGTAGATGTAGGATGTTTGTTAATGGATTTTATTAAATTAACTTTAGGTCATATTTTTTATGTGTATTTATTGTGTTTTTATGAATGAGTTGGCAGTGTGTTTCTATCTACACTGAACAATAATTTAAATGCAACACTTTTGTTTTTGCCCCCATTTTTCATGAACTGAACTCAGAGATTAGACTTTTTTTACAAACACAAAATATTGTTCACAAATCTGTCCAAATAGTGTTAGTGAAGAGAGCATGATTATTGCACAGGTGTACCTTAGATTGACCACAAAAAAATTCCACTCTAAAATGTGCAGTTTTATCACAGCACAATGTCACAGATGTGGCGGGTTTTGAGAGAGCGTGAAGTTGGCTGACTGCAGGAATGTCCAGCAGAGAAACTGAATGTTCATTTCTCTGCCATTAGCCGTCTTCAAAGGAGTTTCAGAGAATTTGGCAGTACATCCAATCGGCCTCACAACCACAGACCACTTGTAACTACACCAGCCTAGGACCTCCACATCCAGCATCTTCACATCCAAGATCCTCTGAGACCAGCCACCCAGACAGCTGCTGCAACAATCGGTTTGCATAACCAACTGTCAGAAACTGTCTCAGGGATCTCATCTGCAGCTTGTCATCCTCATCGAGGTCTCAACCTGACTGCAGTTTGTTGTCGTAATCGACTTGAGAGGTCAAACGCTCACTTTTGATGGCGTCTGGCACTTTGGAGAGGTGTTCTTTTCACCGTTGAATCGCGTTTTTTTCTGTCCAGCGCACCGTATGGGTGAGCGGTTTGCTGATGTGGCCCGTGGTGGTGGGGTTATGGTTTGGGCAGGTGTATGTTATGAACAACAAACACAGGTATCTTTTATTGATGGCATTTGGAATCCACTAAGATACCGTGAGAAGATCCTAAAGCCCACTGTTGTGCCATTCATCCACAACCATCACCTCATGTTGCAGCAGATAATGCACGGCCCCATGTTGCAAGGATCTGTACACAAATCCTGGAAGCTGAAAACATCCGAGTGCTTGCATGACCAGCATACCTGGAAGCATGTTTGGAATGCTCTGGATTTACAACAGCATGTTCTAGTTCCTGCCGATTACCAGCAACTTTGAAACAGCCATTGAAGAGGAGTGGACCTTCCACAGGCCACAGTCTCTATACAAAGGAGATGTGTCACACCAGATACTGACTGGTTTCCTGACCCCCCCACCCCTGTACAGTGAAACTGCACATTTTAGATTGTCCCTTTATTGTGGCCAACCTAAGGCCCACCTGTGCAGTAATCATGCTCTCTCATTTACCTACCTACCAACCTTACTTTGGTATTAATCTTATAAAAATCCAGTATTTCCTTTTCCCTCCTCATATTCTCTTCCTGCTGCTAAGTTCAGTGCCAGTTTCCTCTGTTGCTCTCTTGCGCTGCTCAGTAAATCCCGGCTGACCTCCACCACTCTAATCTGGTGACAAAAGAGAGTCGCTATCTTCTGGGAAAAGGTCAAACTGCTAACTAATCCGGCCTCCCACACAAATGCGCTGTAAAAAGCCTGCTGTGTCATTGAACCGCTGTCTGGAGGTCACTGTACTCCACACGCCGCCGTGCCAGTTCTGTGTAGCAATTAATTAGCGTCAGCTCGACCGGCGCGGTGCATATGGGCCTATTATCATAAGGCCTCATGGGAGGACGGCTCCGGCGGCCATTATTCTGTGGGAAGTGACAGGGAACGCTTTAAAATGCCAACAGGCTTTTCTCTCAATGCCTCTGAATCCAGAAACACAGCAGAGACCGAAGCTGATAAGGTTTGTTGGTTATTTTTAACAGAAAGACAAGAAAATAGCGGTGGGAGGACTGGAAACAAACACAACATATACATCTTTACAACAACAGAACGGCTTTGTGTGAATGTATATGTTTAAGACTCCCACACGCTTCACCTGCAGAAAGAGATTAGAACTGTTTTCACGTCACAGAGAGATCTTTGATCCGGCATTTCAAGCTGAAACAATGTTACTGTTAAAACAGCCGACAAACAGCCGACAAAATCAACAGAAAATGTAAAAATTATATTGAAATACGCCATTTGTTTTAAACATTTATATTCATATTTTATATGTGTACTATGAATTATTTGACCAACCAACGAGAATAACGACAATTTGTATAAACTGAACCTCTCTCTTTCCTAAACTTTCTGCCGGAGGAACTTCTATTAAATAGTGAATTAAATTCTGTTGTAAATGATGCTTTAAACAGACCTGAATCTCGTCTTGAATCCAATACATCATATCAACTAGAGAGTTTAAGAGATTGTAGAGTTTCTGGCGGAGTAGGATCTTGATGGACACTAAACTTGAGGCACATGACTTTTAGGAGGAAAAGGCAAATCCTGGTGTCGGTTACCATCCAGGAAGAAAATGTGTAGCTTCTGGACTAGCCTGGTTTCTTCTGATGTATCGGGAGTCGGCTCAGTGTGGTTCAGTTTGGTTGAGTTTCTCCTGAAGAGCTTTGTGTTTCCAATCCTGGCTCGGGCTTGCTCTTGTTTTGTTCCGTTTTGTCCAGCTTTTGTCCTGGTTTTGTATTGATTTTAGTCCTGGTTTTAATCTAGTTTATTGTTTACTGCCTGGTTTGTCTTGAATAAGCCTTTGTTTATTAGCTTTGATTTCATTCATATTTTAGACGTTTCTTCTCAGTTTAGTCCTGCTTTAGTCTTAATTGTTTATTTAATCTTAAATTGTGGTTTAGTCTTGATGTAGTTACTTTTGAAGCCCTCATATAGATTTTTATTTTTCATTTTTTAAGCTGAATTTGTGGATGCTGCCTGAGGCTCTGTCCAGTTCAATCACAGGACTGTTAAAAGCAAAATACACTGCAGTTTTGTCAGATTTATTTTTCAGCAGATAAACAAAACAGTTGAGTTTGAGCAAAGCAACGTGCTGTGAATTCCAGATTGAGCCCGTTGAGCTTCACAAACTAAAAGAGAAACACAGCGAGGGGCGTCTGCCGGCGGCTGAGGAGCTGTAAACGCACCACAAACCAACAGGAATCAACTGAGACGAGCACAGAGCCGCTGCAATTAGACCAGGCTCAATGAGGGAGCGTTTCTGTCTCCGAGGCGCCCAGAACTTTTTATATCTTTGAAAGCAACAGTGTGGCGTCTGAGGCTCTGAATCGTACACTACTGGCACATCCATAGTATTTTTTTTAGTGTTGACTTTCTACATAAACCACGTTCTTTAAAGACCTGAGCTATTCCACGAACAGGGCCGTGTGTGGCATTGACTTCAGTAATTTAGATTTATTGTTTTTTTTAGACACAGTTGGTTAAACCTCAGTATTATAATCTAAAATATATCAGTAGTCAAGGTATCCACCAACTTTTAGTTTCAACACATGCTCAGTGAATACAATTTAAAATAACATTTGGTTCTACTTAGTTTTGGGGAATATCCATCGATCATTTTTAAAGGTTAACAGTTTTATTTCATTTTTGATGTGAATATAAAGCGATGGAAATTAATTTGCGTGGTCTTAAAGTGATTTTATTATGGAATAAACAATAAAGCCTCAGGTCTTTGTTAGTTTTGTTCATATCTGATGCAGAAACAACACGGATTACTCCAGAATGTTTTGCTCCCTGTTGAAACATTTATGAACCATTAAAAGTATTAACATTTAAAGTGCTTATCCTTGGTGGTTAGTGCAAATAAGTACAAATATTATTTACACAAGAGATATGGAGAAACTGTGAGCACTCATAAATTATGCATGGCAAGAAAAGCTTTATGTTTTTAAAGTCAGTGTTTAGTTCAAAACGGGGAAAATTTAACCTTTCTAATAGACATTATATATAAGGTTTGTAATGGAAACAGTGACAAAAGAGAGCGCGGCAGACAAGGGACAGCCCCTAACACGGTGGAAGATTGTAGCATCAGCTGTATCTATAAGCTGTGACGTCATCCCTGTTTCTACAAAATGGAGCTTTTTAAGTCTGGCTCCTGAAGAGACTGGCTCCTGAAAAGACTGGCTCCTGAAGAGACTGGCTCCTGAAGAGTCTGGCTCCTGAAGAGACTGGCTCCTGAAGAGACTGGCTCCTGAAGAGACTGGCTCCTTTAGAGATTGGCTCCTGAAGAGACTGGCTCCTGAAGAGACTGGCTCCTGAAGAGACTGGCTCCTGAAGAGTCTGGCTCCTGAAGAGACTGGCTCCTGAAGAGACTGGCTCCTGAAGAGACTGGCTCCTTTAGAGATTGGCTCCTGAAGAGACTGGCTCCTGAAGAGACTGGCTCCTGAAGAGACTGGCTCCTGAAGAGACTGGCTCCTGAAGAGACTGGCTCCTGAAGAGACTGGCTCCTGAAGAGACTGGCTCCTTTAGAGATTGGCTCCTGAAGAGACTGGCTCCTGAAGAGTCTGGCTCCTGAAGAGTCTGGCTCCTGAAGAGTCTGGCTCCTGAAGAGTCTGGCTCCTGAAGAGACTGGCTCCTGAAGAGACTGGCTCCTGAAGAGTCTGGCTCCTGAAGAGACTGGCTCCTGAAGAGTCTGGCTCCTGAAGAGACTGGCTCCTGAAGAGACTGGCTCCTGAAGAGACTGGCTCCTGAAGAGACTGGCTCCTGAAGAGTCTGGCTCCTGAAGAGACTGGCTCCTGAAGAGTCTGGCTCCTGAAGAGACTGGCTCCTGAAGAGACTGGCTCCTGAAGAGACTGGCTCCTTTAGAGATTGGCTCCTGAAGAGACTGGCTCCTGAAGAGTCTGGCTCCTGAAGAGTCTGGCTCCTGAAGAGTCTGGCTCCTGAAGGGTCTGGCTCGTGAAGAGACTGGCTCCTGAAGAGACTGGCTCCTGAAGAGACTGGCTCCTTTAGAGATTGGCTCCTGAAGAGACTGGCTCCTGAAGAGACTGGCTCCTGAAGAGACTGGCTCCTGAAGAGACTGGCTCCTGAAGAGACTGGCTCCTGAAGAGACTGGCTCCTTTAGAGATTGGCTCCTGAAGAGACTGGCTCCTGAAGAGACTGGCTCCTGAAGAGACTGGCTCCTGAAGAGACTGGCTCCTGAAGAGACTGGCTCCTGAAGAGACTGGCTCCTTTAGAGATTGGCTCCTGAAGAGACTGGCTCCTGAAGAGACTGGCTCCTGAAGGAGGACTGGTCTTTTCTCAGGAGCAGCTGAAGGCTCTGCTTCCAGATGTTCTTTATGAAACTCTAGGAAATACAAGGAACTATAGATTTAGAGAAGGAAAAGCAGCAGTTAAGAGAAATGCTGCCATTTTGTTGTTTCCATTTCCAAGGCTTGACATTAACGTCAAAATTGTGCGATGCTTCCCAGAACGACCATAGGTCAGAGTCTTACAAGAATGAGGAATTTGCACAATATTAGCAAAACACAAATCCTAATAAAATATAATGATTCAAAAATCCTCTTGACATTGAGCTGGAGCTCACTCTAAAACAGAAATTGCCCTGTTTCCGAGAGAGCAGTGATGTCTGTTAACAAAGTGGCCAAACCTCAAACATTTTTCATGAGTTATTATTATAGTTTAGTATAATGTGAATCTGTTTTTTGCCTTTTCCTACAACTTCTAACACATTGGCGATGGACGAGAAACTTGACCTTAGATAAAATATAGCATTATTCAACATGTATCTCCAGCTACACACCAGGATTTACTCTTTTCTTTAAATCTATTACTGGCAACACATTCAAGTTTTAGAGTCCTAATCAAATCTGATTTCTGTTTCATAGAAAACACACTTTTGTGACGTCACTGTTTCTGGAGCAGACGACTCTAGAAGAACACCTGAACGGAACAGTGTCACTAACGACTCACCTGAGCCTTTAACAACTCTCACATCAGGAGTCACACTGTCCTTTCAATGTAACTCGGTCCCATCAGAGTTCAGGTCTAACCCCTCCCTCTAGAGATCAAGCTCTGCTCTCTTACAAAGTTCAGATGCTTTAACTTTTCTTTCGCAAAGGGACCTTTTTCAGTTCTGTCCTGTTTGAAATACATTTTGTTTCTTTTTCTGGGGTAACGTTTTCAACTTTTGCTCCACTGCTCAGATGCCTTTCTTTGTAGAACTTTCATTGTTTAATGACCTGGATGACTTCAAATCTGCTCAGATACTGCTATAGTACAAACCAGGTCAAAAGGGCAGCTGTCTTGAAAAATAACTACTCTTTGTTGGTTAAAAGGTCCTATTCCTCGTTCTGCAGGAAGTAAAAGCGTAAAAGCGTGCATTAATCCCCACACATTCATTCCCCGCCGCTTTGCCTTCGACTCGCCTTGGGCAGCGCTGAATTATTGAACACGCTGTGTCCGGGGCGGTGGATTTCTGTTAGTGTCTATGATATTGGTAATGAGGCCGCTGGAGATGGCCTCGTGGCTCGCTCCAAAGAGGAATCGTATCTTTGTAATCTCTGCGCTGCTTTGGGACTCGGTGACACTGAACTTGAGTGTGGAGATGATGACTTTACTGACTGCTGCGTGGATACACCTCAGCCCCCGGGACCCCACTGCCTCGCTGCGTTCATTGTTTCTCATTACCATATGGATACTCGAGGACAATAGCTTACTGTACGTGTGTGTGTGCCTTTTAAGAAGCTCGTATTGATTTTAAAATGATGTATGTTCTTCCCAAAGTGGACTCGCTCCGTTACAGATCAAACGTCTATATGTCTTAGTCTTTAGTTTTCTAATTAAAACTTGAAAAACTACTTTGGTTTGCTAAAGCTGTCAATGCAAGTACACGTTTTAGGAACTTAGTGCAGAAAAACAACACTTAACAAACATTAGTCAAACACATACAACATAACATTAGGTCAGTGACGGTACAAACTGATGGAGCTGCAGCTGGACAGGACTCTCTTGGTGCTGTAAAATATTCAGAAAACGTCTGCATAATATACAGTAAGATACTGTATCAGTGGAAACAAATGAGGTAAAAAAAGACAATACAGGCCTGCCACTGCACTAAAGCAACACTTTTACTAAATATGTGAAGTTCACGAACAAATGAAATCTATTGAACGCTCTTTAACATGAACGATGGGAACTGAGACGCTGTTGCGAGCTGTAGTGCCAGGCCGTTTGTTTTTTTGTGCTGTTTTTCACACACAAATGCTCACACAAGCTCCTTCTTTGCTACCCTCACTGAATGAGACGGTGGAGATTGGAGAACATGCACAAGGAGAGGAGTACAGCAGAGAGCGGTGCTCATTGAATATGCAAATATTGTACAACATTATCAGAGTTGTCCACACTGCCTTCACGTGACTGTCTCATTTTAGTGGCAGCGGTGTTAAGGAGGAGGAGGACAGGACACGTTTTGAGTGAGTTTTGAGTGAACTGGGACAAAACTGGGACATATTCTATATAGCCTTCACAAATTTAAATCGAAATAAGCACATACTAAAACACTGTGAACTGATATATATAATAAATAAAAAAACCTACATTTGATACTGTTGTTGTGTCCTTGGGCAAAACACTTAACCCACCTTGCCTCCAGTGGTATTGCAGCTGGATAAAAGCGTCTGCTGAATGTAAAATCTAAATAGTGAGATGTCTAAATTTGAATTTGTTTGAAAGTGCCAAAGAGTTTTTTGAGTAGCTCTTTGAAAGGAACCTATCCACAAAAAGCAACTCCCTTAAAAGAGCCAATAATCCCATCTCCATTCCCAACTACTCTACATTTCCTTCTATATTTAATTCTCAACTGTCTAAGTAAACTTTTCCCATCAGAAACTCACTGAGAACTTTTTTCCTATGTGGCCAGTCAAAAGTGCTGGAAATGATTAATGCTAATGTTAATATCTCTTGGTCCTGGTTTCTTATTACTGTACCTGTCTGCTCGGTCCACAGAGCTCATAATTCAGCGCCGATCTGAACCATTAAACATATCCTTGCCTCAGACGTATTAGTAAAGGACGACTTCTCTTTCAGATAAAGCCTAACATTATGGCCCCAAACACAATACATTGTTCAAAAAAGGACCTTTTGGCGCCAGGCGCTGAGAAAGTTGGACAGTTCTCGTTTGCTCTGAAGAATAATTGTGTTTACCTCATAATTTTTATAATTTTTTTAACTCTGTATCAGACATTTAGTTGGGTGTCGGACTTAAAACCCTAGATTTGTTTGTAGATACTGAAGTTCAAGACTTACTTAATTATTGGTATTAAGACTAAATTAGTTAAAGTGTCGTGTCAGGGAGTGTAATCTTTGGGGACGTGTGCTCGTAGCAAGACGGGTGAGGGTTTTTAATCCCCAGGCTGTCCAATGACATGTACTGTATGTATAGATCAACTGTTGAAGCTAAGGGTCACACTAAGCAACCGTTCTGTGCCCAGGCCTAAAACGACCCTGAAGCCAGGTTTATTTGGTTAATGGGAGTTGTCCCTTTCAGGTTTAAGAACAGAACGCTTTGAGGGCTTCTGCACAATTGGAAGCTGCTCACGGATGTTCAAAAACATGAGTACAAGTGTAAGAGGTGTACATATGGCGTAATAGATGCAAATATTCATCTTTGTTAAAATGGGAAAGCCCTCTTTAAACGGAGGAGGTGGCCTCAGATTCTTGTTAACTAGTATTTACAACAGTGTTCTGAACCTCAGCTCTTACCAGTTGATCTCAGAAGTGATAAAGTAACATCTTCACCGTAAAAACTGAGGCCAGATGATTTTGCTTTAACCTTTTCTTTAAGATGACCTGGATGACTGAGAATCTTCACAGACAATGGGGGCAAAAAGTTCATGGTGGTCTAATGCGGCTGGGCTTATGTTCTCTTCTGTTTAACCTGGTCTATCGTCATTCTGATGTAACTGGGCCCAGGAACAGATTGTTTATGTGGGAGTTCAGGAAAGTGGTTGCCTCCCCTTTCGAACATGAGCACAGACCGTTTTAAATGGCTCTAGTGTGAGTATGTCCTTAAGTGCACATAATGAATGTGAGTGTGAATGCTTGTGTTTCAGTGTATGACACACATGTCGATGGAGAATGTCTGTAAAATTGCCCATTATTTGAAGAAGTAAGCGATATAACCAAACATTAAAAAGTACACTACAACCAAGCTGCAGATAGTGAGAGCTACACGTCCAACACATCAAGGCCACATTTGCCTCTTTCAGACCAACCAGACTTTGCCAAACCTGAACCTAACTGTTAATAAATAAAATGTTTTTTCTCCTTAAGTGCTCCAAATGAAGTCAGGGAGAGTTATGGAGGACATTCCATGTGTGCGTTTCAGCGCTAAAATGTCGACCCCACCTCATTCCCAAAGCATCTGTGACAAGCTCCAGCACTCAGCAATGCAACACATAGAGCTTGTTCTGGGAATATATTACAGAGAAAACCTTTCATTGTTGGTTCGTCAAACAAAAAAAAGAGGTGGAAAAGTTACTGAATTAAAAAAACAAAAGAATTATAACAACTTTTTAATAAAAAAAAAAACACAAAATTCATTTCATTAGATTTATTTACACATCTTTAACTTCTTTTATCTTTTCCAAAAGGGCATTGCAAAGGGTTTCAAATTGGATTCTAAGGTTTAATTTAACATCTTTCTCGAGAGACGTCACTACACTATACAGACTTTACTTTAACCACCTCTGCTATTTCGATCTTCAGAGAAAGTTCCCCTTTGAATTTGTTCTGTAAGTGACGTCCGGAAGCCCAGACTGAGCGAGGTGGCTGTGAAAGCACCATACAGCAGTGTTGATATTGGCTTTGTGGAGGATAAAAGCTTGTATTTACATGGAGTGTTGGTGGACCGGCAGCTGGGACCATCACTGGACTGAGAATCCCAGCTCAGGTCTGATCAAACAACAGATATCCAGCTTATATAGACATTTTAAAAACAGAATGGCTCCCTTATCGGCCGCCGCAGCAGCTCGACTCTTCACTGTGTACGCTCTTTTTAGTCCAATCAAGTTTACTTCAGCAGTTTCCCATTTATCTGACTCCTTTCACTGTATTTTTATTTAGAAAATAAGTTGTTTGGTGAAGAATTTTGGTAAAATTCTGTTAGTGTTGTGGGGAAATTTGTTGTTTGATGTTTCTCAAAATGGCTGGATATGTTATTTGACTCGCAACAAAAGGAAAAGTTGAAAATCATAATTGTTTGACTAGTTTTGTCTGGGGCCCAACTGTTTAACTCTCCACAGCAGATGATCAGGACTGAGAGAACAGTCACTTGGCAATGGGACAATGGTCTGTAAAAATGACCACCTGTGGTTCTAACGCTATATATTTAGTACAAAAGAAAATTTATATCAGAGCTTGGTAAAAAGAGCAGTTTAATTAAGCTAGAAAACAACATAACGGTAACTTAACAAGCTAAATATACTGATCCATAGTTCATAATCTGTTCCTTTGGGAAGAGCTCCCATTGAAAGAGTTTGCAAAAAAGCAGGTACTTTATGTAATTATGTTGTTGGTGATTGGATTTATCATCTGAGAGTAACCAGAGTTTTATTTAAACCAGATCAAGGCCAGGTTGTTTGCGTTTGTAAAATGGCCACTACCTTAAACATGCCAGACCTGTCAGCACTGCCACATTTCTTTAGTTTAGGCCATGGTTCAGCAAAGAATACTTTTCTTGGAACAGTACAAGATGGATTTTCGTCTGTTTGTAAACTCCCAAAGCTCGCTAGAATCCATCAGCAGTTCACAAAGAATAACCAACTCATTTTTGATGCGAGCTTAGTTCAGACCTAAATTGTTTTTTGTGAGAAATCTTTGGTCAGTTTGTAATTAGTCTGAAACAACAACTGGAACAGAGATCCCCGTTTATTGTGAGGTAGAACGTCCCTTTGCCTGGGGCGGTATTGGAGAGGTATTCTTTGGTGTAGCCGTGAAAAAACTGCTGATTAATACTGCACATGCCACTACGTTTTCAAGCCATACATGTCCTCTCGGATGAATTTCCCTGGAGAGGCTGCCTTAGATTTCAAATTGAGCAAATAATTAGGAGTCAATGGGTCAGGGCTGTTAGTCACTGAGATTGTCTACTTTAATGGGCTAAAATCTAATAATAAACAATAATTCTCTCCCACAAACAGTTATATTAACAATATAGTTAAAGTTCAATTTAATCTCTAAATGTCTTTCATTATGAACACTTCTATTTGTCATTTTGATCCAATATAGAAATACATACAAACGTTATTATTGTTCAGTCTGTTGTGTTTTGTTGGATTTTCTGTTGAATGCCTTGAAATTACTTTGGTAAATTGGTTTTGTATGAATCAAATGAATTGAGATCACAGGCTGTATCTGCAGATGGTTGAAGACTGAGCTCCTTAAAATTCAATCCGAACCATCTGGATCGGTTTTACAAGCCAAGAGTTCTTTTATTGGCTCAGACTTGGTTTTGAATAAAAATGTCAGAAGCCTATTGTATCTTCATAAACATATTTTACACTGCAGGCAACATTGTGTAAATTGAATCAGAGCTGTTCATGCCATTTACGATTATGTTTCAGTTTAATTTTGTGAAAATGGTGGTTTTACAAATGTAAAAAGCCATCACTGTCAAGAATAAGACTTCATTTATTTTATTTTTATTCATTACCTCGCATGGTTCTCAAGAGTGGCCATGGTAAAAAAAAAAAATACAAATAAAAACGGAACAAAAGCAAAATTTCAAGTGAATTTAAGACAGTATAAAAAATAAATGAATTTTTAACGATGACAAAAGGAAAGTTATTTATGTAAAAGAAATGTTATTTAACTTTTTATATTGTATTTTAATTTATTGCCTGAAAGGTGAGGTTCACTTTTGAGCTGTTGGAATAAAACGGTTTGTCAACATTTTATCAATGGCGCCCAGAAATCCTACTTGGAAAGTGTTTATTGCTTACACAAGGAAACAGCACGAGCTAGAAAAACTGAAACAGAGAAAAGTGAAAAAGCATAATTATGGTAAATGTATTCACAAGATGGGAATGAAATTTTGTTTAAACTAACTACTGTATCGTTACCCTCCGTTGTACTTTGACCTTTGACCCTGTGATGCTGCTGTAGTTTCAGTTCTGACCCTTAGAGACTGATTTAGTATGATTGTTGACCCTCTAAAGATGCTGTAGTTTGGAGTTTGACCCTCTGAGGCTGCTGTAGTTTGGGGTTTGACCCTCTAAAGATGCTGTAGTTTGGGGTTTGACCCTCTAAAGATGCTGTAGTTTGGAGTTTGACCCTCTGAGGCTGCTGTAGTTTGGGGTTTGACCCTCTAAAGATGCTGTAGTTTGGGGTTTGACCCTCTAAAGATGCTGTAGTTTGGAGTTTGACCCTCTGAGGCGGCTGTAGTTTGGAGTTTGACCCTCTAAAGATGCTGTAGTTTGGAGTTTGACCCTCTGAGGCTGCTGTAGTTTGGGGTTTGACCCTCTGAGGCTGCTGTAGTTTGGGGTTTGACCCTCTGAGGCTGCTGTAGTTTGGGGTTGACCCTCTAAAGATGCTGTAGTTTGGAGTTTGACCCTCTGAGGCTGCTGTATTATGGGGTTTGACCCTCTAAAGATGCTGTAGTTTGGGGTTTGACCCTCTGAAGATGCTGTAGTTTGGGGTTTGACCCTCTGAGGCTGCTGTTGTTGACTGTTGACCATTTGTTTTTGACTGTGTTTATTAGAGTTTATTAATAATTGTGTCTAGGACTGGTCATTGCTCTGAGTTATGACCTGCATTAGCTCTTCCTATGCGTTATATCTTCAGCTGACGTTAATAGTGCTTTCCCAGCTGCAGCCTTTAGTCCGTTTGCCGCCGGCCTGTTGTTTCTCTCTTGGCGTGATTTGTTTGGATGGCTCTGAACACAGTAATTACACTGAGGCCAAAACTAAAGGTCTGTGTGGTCTTTACAAACTCTGCAGCAGTTTATTTGTGGAGGAAATGTTATTGGACCACGCTCCGAGCCAATAACCAGAGATATAACCCAGTGAAGCTCTAAAATGTCAGCTTAAATAGAAACAGGTCTGTTTTTCCTTCACAGTTAAGGCTCAGTAAGCTAACGCCATTGTCTATGTAATCCAAGTTAAAAGTGTCATATGTAAAATATTATGTAGTATATCGCTGTCTATCTTGGACTAATGCGTTGTTGGACGCTCAAGGCCACAGATCCTCAGTATTTTAGCTGAACGGCTGACTCACTCAGGCCTGGAACCAATCTTGATGATAATCATGAGTAGATTCCTGGCGATTAGGAAACACTCCCACAAATGCATCTTGAACAGCAGGCAGTAACCTGGATTCAGTCAGCATGTGTATTCTCCAGCAGTTCTCCGTTTGTCTTCTTGGAGCAGCTGTAAGATGACTGTTTTTGGGTTATCTTTTTTTTTTACTTTGTTTTACTTTAGCCCGGTTATTTCAGGGACATATTCTGTTATTTTTATTGTTCTTATATCACTGTTATTGTCTTGGTAAAAAAAACACAAAAAAAAAACAGGTACATACTGTTGGACTGTGCGTTTTTTTTTTTTTTTTTCAAAAGAGAAGCTGCAGCTGCTGTAAAGTCATCAATAAGAAGAAAGATTTCCATTTGCATTTGGAAGCAGAGCAGAGAGAAGTCATGGATTACTGTTTGGATTTGCTTTGGAACAAGGATTTCAGACGGGAATGCACACGTCAATGAGGATGTGTTGTATTTTCACAACAGAGACTCGTGCTCCTTTAAAAGGAACGCTTTTTTTTTCTAAAATCAATGACCATGTGTTTACCTCTACAATTCATGACCATAAAAGTTATTGTAGCCATTTTTATTGAACATCAACAGCAAGATTTATAACATGTACTTATCTGCAGTCCTCATATTTGTATTTCCATCAAAGCATATTAAATTTTCTGAAAATATAAGTTGTAAGAGAAGAGAATAGACGTGATACTAGAGTCTCAAGGTTTTAAATTAAGTTTGAGCTGAGGAAATGGAGAAAGTTTTGTGTGGAAGACCAGCATTTACTTTTTCCTTTGGATTTGTTTGATTTGATGTTTTTATTTTTTAATGACTTCAATCTTAATGTGTGCAGTGACTGGTAGTCCAATAAAATAGTATATTATAGTCTGGTAAACTTTCTTTGCCAAAAAAATGTGCACAGCCCATGTTGTTAAAACACTGTTGTGCATTATACTTTACTGAATTTATTTTAGAAAAGGTTTGTTGTTTGGTCTCTGAATGCTTCTTTCCTTGGTTCGTCTTTGGTGGAGAACACTTTTTATTCTCATTGCTTCATAAAAGAATCAAAGCTTTAGCTGTAGGACTTCTAGGAGTTCTAAAGAGGTGGCACACAACCAGCTATCCCATTGAAGTCGGCTGCCAGTGAGCTACTTCCTCCAGAGGGTGGGCCTGGAGTCTAAAAACTGAAGAACGCCACCAGGGACATAGCTGCAGCAGCCGAGTCCAGTTCAAGATGGCTGTGGCTGAAAAGAGCCCACAGCTGGAACCCTTCTGCAGGTGAAGGCTAGTCAGGCTTTGATGCCCCACTCAGGCGAGGTGTTCAGGTTCAGGGTCGAAACACCTGAGACCCTGACCTTTAACACCGACCTCAAAGCCTTATCGTGATCCCACAGCTCCTACTGCAAACCCAACACCACGCTTTGTTCAAGGAGCATCTTTATTGTTGAGATTGTTATTAATTTGTGTTTAACAGCGACTATCTGCGATGGGATACTGGGAGAAAAGGACTGTGGGTAATGGGTGTAACGCTGCAGATTAAAGGCACTCCAGTGATGTTTGGCTCAGACTTGAATATGCTTTACTGTAAAAGTAACCTCTACTAGTGTGGAGAAGTTTAAGTATCTGTGTTTAAATATTTAGAGACATTTATAAAAAATAAAAAATAAATCTCAAATCCACTAAAATGTCTGTAAAGTACTTTAATTACAAATACTGCTAATAAAGCTAAACTGATCATTAGTGAATAGTGTGTAAGAGTTAAAGGCCCTGGAGTAACTGGACTGGGAAAAAGCTCCAAAGGTGTTTGTCTGAATGGGTTATTCAAAAGTGTCTTTGTTGAATTATGCTCAAAGCTCGATAAAGACATGCAGCTGGACTTTTATCTCTGTCTTTATCTGATTTTGCAGGAGTTTAATGTCATAAGCAGTTGAGAACGTAACACACAATTACAAATTTAAAGCACAGAAACACAAGCCAGAACAACTGCACTTTCTAATAAAGCATCTTAAACCATCTGAAACATTGTATGTGAGAGAACAAAACAACTGAAAGCAGAGGTTCTTATTGAAGGAAAAGGGACTGAGTTCTAAGTAGACAGTGACCCACTGTGTCTTTGCCGGTCGACGTGTCACTTAAACAAAGTTCTTCATGCTATTGTCATGTGTTTACATGTTGTCCGACTCTGGAGCAGCTCAGAGCACGTTGTTCGACCGGTCTACCGAAGCCGAGCATGTAACAGTGAATAACTATTAACAGTTCACAGGAGATTTTTAACCTGATAATTAATTAATAACATTACAATGATGGAGGAAAACTTTCTGTAACTTAAGGAGTTCTCTTTTCTGATTGGATGAAAGGACGGGATACCTTCACCAGTCAACTTTTCCAATCTGTCTTTGCCTATATTATATTTCAAAACCACATGCAGGGTTTTATTTGTCTCATCAGTCTCTTGACATTAAGTTCTTTTGTTGTAATTAACATCTGCTGTTGGTGCATTAAGGAGACTTCCCTACCGTCTGTCTGGGACTCGTCAGATCGACTTTTATTGATGCGAAACTAGTGTTGAGCTTAAGTGACAAATCCCATCTGAGGACCAGACAACGAGACGTGGCTCCAATCACCTAATGTCCCGGTTCGAGATGTGAGCCTTTGGGGAAGAACACGTTGTTATCGACTCGTGAAAGCCTGAGGTGTCAGCTTGTTTCCGGCAGTGCCAAGACGAGTCAGGTTTGAAGCCAAAAACACCATTTCCACAAAAATCAATGAGGCTTTTCAATCCCAATATGTCCCGAGCTGCTAGGACACGCTTAAGGAGGTTCTCACCTTAAACTGACACGGCTTTCATTTTTATAACACAGAAATAAACGCTCTGATAGACACAAATATCATAAAAAAAGTCAGATGAATTTTATTTCATACTATTCTTGTGTGACATTAATTAATCATGTGATTCTGTTTTAGTTAGGATTACTTTAGGAAACTAAACATGCAGCTTTAGCCAGGCACATAAGGGCTGTTGGTCTACACGGCTTGTCAACACTGAATCAAAGGTGGCAGAAAAGTCTACTCGGAAATCTGTTAATTTTAGCTTTACTACTTTTTTTATTTATTTATTTTTTGCTTTGTAGCTGATCTTAGTTACTAGACTCACCTAAATACCAGAATCAGCAAGTGTTTGTTCTTTTTTACAAGGCTGTAGTTCTATAAAGATAAAATAAAGAGATTTTCTCTAACGTTATCTGGTCTGAAGAGGTCTCTACAGAAAAGTTACAGTAGAATCCAATCTGTCTATTTCTTTAAGTTTGTCTCTCATTCTTACACTTTGTAAATAGTCTGTTTTTCACTTAGTCCAACGAGGCAATTGTAGGGTTCAACCTGTGTTTCCAGAATCATAAAGCTGGTTCACTTCATAAAACATATTCGGCAAACACAAACACCAAATCTGCTCCCAACCCGCTTAATCCAGATACTCCAAAGCCCACAAAAGTGTCAAGTTGTTCACCGTTACTTGTTGAGTATGTGTCGTTCAGCCTGTTCTGCTGTTCGTTGCACTGGCAGTACTCGCAGAAACACACGGTTAGTGGCATAGAAACATCACTGTTGTCATTTCTACTTGTTTTCACAAATGGTGCCTCCATTGTGGGTCTTGCCTATTGTTTCTGTCATAGCTGTTTGTCCGAACCGCCGGCATTATCTTACATTTGTTTGTCGATGTGTCATCTGTGTCGTCCACCGTTAATCCGTCTGTCTCGTTGTTGTCTGGTGTTTTTTTCTGTGTAAAGTCATGCCCAAAGCTGTAAATCCCTCCTGCTTCTGTCGCCCAATGAAAACAGCCAATTAGAAACTCCCAGTCTGGTCCGTGCAGCAACAACAACCTGTGCTGAATATGCATCGTGTCACAGATGTCATCATAAATAAATATGGTGTTTTATTTTCAACCATGGCCATATTCAAATTCCGGGTTTGTTTACTCGTCTTTGCAGCTGAAGTCTTATTTTTACAGCATTTCTATAAAATACAGTTGTAAAAAAAGAACAATAATTCAAGAGGTTGGCTCATTTTCCTTCCGTATGAAAACATCTTGAGATGGCTTTTTACATCATTTTAAAATCTTGATTTATTTTGAAGTTGAATCCCACACTTTGGGATAAAACTGTGGAGGGCGGGGAACCTTCAGTGATAAGGTGGTTCAATGGTTTAATGTTATAAAGGCCTGTATTTCCACAGCCTTGTAGATCTTACTGCAACTTACAAGAACTATAGACATACACAATTATCTTTTGTCAGTGAAAATGTTTAGCTATTGTATTTTGTAATAGCTGGGTTTTCCATTAGTTCTCGACAGACGTCTCCTCTGTCCTCATCGTTTCAGACTGAAACGTGTCACGCTTCAGCTCATCCAAAGGACAGTCTGTCACTAAATGCTTCTTATTGCTTAATGTCATATTCACTTTTTGCTGACGCAGCGTTCAACTTGAGTCGTTAAAACCTCTCTTTTGGAGCTGGGTACTTTTTGGCATTAGTCTTGGTAAAGGACACCTCAAACTGTGATTAACAAAGTGTCCAAAGCAGCTTACATTTACATTTATTTATTTAGCTGACGCTTTTATCCAGAGCGACTTACATTGTTCTACAGTAATTACCAGTGTTACAGCCACTGGAGGCAAGGTGGGCTAAGTGTCTTGCCCAAGGACACAATGACAGTATGAACTGTGGGGAGAGTGGGAATCGAACCACCCGCCTTCCGGTTGAAAGACGACTGCTCTACCCACTGAGCTACTGCCAAATAACGTCAGAAGAATCTCAAACACATAACAAGTCAAACCCCCTTATTTTTCTCTGGATTTTATTATTGGCAGAAAGAAATCTGTTTCATGATGTGAAGTTTCTCATAATTAATAAATCAGTTCAAAATAGTACTATTGTTGCACATAGCGACTATAATTACATGACACTGGGAAATTGAAGTTATTGCCATTGTGCATCTAAAACTGCTGTAAATGCTATCTCTGCTGAAACGGAGCGAACACGTCAGGGTAATGTAGTTCTGCGTCACACTGCTGTAGTTTCTCCTGTTTCCACTGAGCTGTGTCCAGAGAGAGACGTCTGCTGCAGAAACAGAGACGTCACACATGAGCCAGTCATATAAAAAGGTTCTTAAAGCCCCGTGTGTAGGGATGTAAAAGGCATTTCATTCATAGAGCTGAGCCACTTTCCTACATTTTCTTTATTATATGCCACATGTTCTGCTTGTGTTGAAATCCTCAAAATCAACACCAGATAGAGCCACAAAACGGCTCTGCTTCTGCTTCATCAAAAAATCTTCAAAACACTAGAGCAGTAAATTCATCACAATAAAAGTTAGACATTAAAACTTCACTTCCTGTGCACTTCCTCTACACCTTCATTATCAGACTCAGTGTCGAGAGGCTCCTCTGTTATTTATTGCTTAATTCATCATCAGAGGTTCCCCGGCGCGCGGGCTTTTAACATTCAGCACTCGAACGCCTCACGGACAATGACTGCTATTATCCTCTTGATACTGAGTTATGGAGAGAAGTGCATTTTTATGTGACGAGGCGGCGGTGCGGACAATACGAGGCCTGTCCATATGGGAAGGCGTATTTGAACTCAGTATGTGGACGGTCGTGTTCACGCTTCTCAGTCGTGGGAGTGTTTTGTTGTTGCTCCGATATTGGTTGACAAAAAGCCGGTTGTTTATTTTCTTTTTTGTGAAAGCAGACCAGACTTTTCTACCACGAAGCCTGCTGTGATGGATGTGACTGTGATATCTGGCTGAGCGATGTCCTGCTGAAATATTCCCTGAAAGAGACGTCTGGGTGGAACCACATGTTGCTATAAGAACTCAATATAGTTTTCAGCTGATGGAACCTTTCCAGACGTGAGCTGCCCATGTTACAGACAACATCAGACATAAGGCTAAATCATGTTCACATATGGCTTCTTCTTTGCTTGATATAATCTAAATAAAAACACAATATTTTGTTGTCCGTCTGTAAAAAGGAGCCAATGAAGAGACTTGAGAATGGCTGTTGTTGGTGCGGGTCAGGAGCCTCGCAGCAGAATTTAGAGACGAGTTGTAGATGGGCCAAGTATTTCTTGGTCAGACATGTGAACAGATTATGGCAGTCGTCTAATCGTGAGGAGACAAAAGCGTGGATGATCATCTCTAACTCGTTCTTGGGTAGCATAGGTCTGAGTTTGACCAGATTACGCAGCTGAAAAATCTAGTTCTTGATAAACAGTTTTGCATAATCTTCTTCTCTGAACCTTTTGATGATAATGTGTTCTGAAAATGATGGGGTATTTATTGTTTTTCCCACAATTTTTAACAGTTTTTCTCAGTTTTTCTAAAGAGTGTTGTATATACGTATAACAGTAAAGATGTGTTTGAGATTTTAGAGAAATATAGTCTCCTGTTCCAGATACAGTGAGACCTGTTGTATGAGTGAATAAAAGAGTGTTTAACCTGTTTTAAAAATGAAAGACCTGTGCTGTTCCATATGAAAGGCACAGCGCTGGGAAACAGCTGGACGTAACATCAAATACAAACTACAGAGTGAACAGAAAGAAGGGATGGCTGCGTTTTTGACTCTGAGCCACACAATGATGAAATGTGAGAGAGAAATCTGCATTCTTCAAATCCCTCTTTTTATTGGCCACGTGCACTCACTCTCGTGCACGCTCGCAGCCTCTCAGTGAAGTGCAGCCTCGGTTCTGTTTAGAGCGTCAGAAGTGAACAAAACGACAGGAAACAGGAAGTAGACAGCACTCAAGCAGGAAATGAACAGAACTTCATCAAAAAGTTGGAATTCTTTACATTGTGTATTTAATTCAAAAGCTAATTGATGACAACATGATGATAAATGTTAATGATTTGACTACCAGGACGTCTTTCTCAGGGTTTAACTCCAACACCTCAGGCCTGGCTGCATGAGTATTTGTAAAATGCTGTTAGGTCTGTGTTTGAGCCTCGTTTTTAAATTCTGAATAAGGCTGTTCACTTTTCTCTCGAGGTAGATCTCTGAGGAAACTTACGCTGAACGTCTAAACTGCTTCAGAGCACGTTGAAGGAGTGTCAGCAGAAGTGGCACACTTACATACAGCGAGCATTAACTTTGGCTAGAGACATTGTAAAAGGATATAAAGTTGGTTTATGATTGAGTTTCAATACAGTTCAAAAAGAAGCTTCATAAACAATACGTGTCTGAAAGGTTGACATTTTGCAGAAGGGGTTACTTTTAAAATGGTCTGTTCATTTCTAACTTTAAAGACAAAACCACTGTATTCCTATTTTCTCCATGTTCTGCAGCTTTTTCTAAAGACTAACGGCTGCCACACATGCGGTCGCACAGACGGAACAAAAACACACCCACTGCTGCTGTTGTCATGACAACACTCGAGTCGCGCCCCCGAAAACTTCAGGCCACAGTCCCACATGTAACTCGTCCAAATCCGTGGAGCTGAAAGTGGCAGGAAGCGATGAAGAGTGGAAAATGTGCTGATGTAAGGCTATAAAGTTTAATTTTAAGAGGCATTGTGTAAAATGTTGTGAGTAAAAAACATATCAAAACAATCGTAAACCCAGGCCTGAGTCATGACTCAACCAGCTTTAAGAGGAATGTTTTATTTTATTTTAATGCTGGGTTAGCTGTAATGAAAATATAACAGTTTTCTGGTCTATGAGTCACTTTAGGAAAACTCATCAAGCTTCAAGTATATTATTTGGTTTCCTTCTCTTTTAGTTTTGGTTTAATCCAAAATTTTATCCTAATGGATTAGATTTATATCGTTCTTTAGAGACTTAAAGTGCTCACATTATTCCTTCACTCCACAGTCACACACTGGAGGTAGTAAGATCTGCCCTGGGGCCATTTTGTGCCAAAAGACTCTCCGACTAAACATTTTCACACATTCATTCACCAGAGCCACGGACACTGGAGGTAAGGTGGGTTAAGTGTTTTGCCCAAAGACACGACAGTGTGAACCGGGAGAGCGGGAATTGAACCACCAACCTACTCTACAAACGCTTTTCCACCTGAGCCCCTGATGTTTGTAATGAAGAGCTCAGAGCTGGTTAAGTCTTAATATGATCTTGTTTAATCCTATCATAGTACCATAGTTTTTGAATCTGGATAAATCCTGGTTTAATCCAGATTTAGTCCTAGTTTAATCCTACTTTCAGCTAACATGTCCTACTTCTACTGTAGGTTTGGGCCTTTTAATGCTTGTGTAATCCTTGGTTAGTCCTTGGTTTTGTTCAGGATTTTGCTCTAGGTTTCAAAGCAAAGTCCAAATCAAAACCAACAGTGGTTTTGTTCTTTTTAAATGTGATTTAGTCCTGGATTCAACACAGACTTAGTCCGTGTTAAATCCCAGTTTAGTCAAAGTCTTGCTTCAACACTGTTTTATATTCAGTCGCTCTTTAGTTGTCTTGCATTTAACTCTGATGTAGTCCTGGTTAAATCCTGGTTTACTCCATGTTTTTCTTCGGTTTTGCCGTAAATTTAGTCCAGCTTTTGTTCTTGTTTAGTCCTGGTTTGTGCCTGTCTCGTGTCTGGAGCTAAAAGTAGCAGGAAGTCAGGGTCACAAGAGAAAGGCCAAAGGGGGCGGGGCTTAGACAGTGTTATTGGAAAAGCTGACAGCCCCAGCAGCCGAAAGAAGGGAGAGAGTCTGAGTGAACGGACTTTTACTCAGTGTCAGTGAAAGCCTCGTGATTCTTCAGAACTCCAGGTCATAAAAACGCTTTAATCCGAGAAAGGCTGTTCAGAGGAAAAAAAAAGGAATATATATTTTAAAAGGCAGGAAGAGTGGAGCAAACGGGACGAGGTAAGACGGGGGTTCGGCCATGTTTGGGACCAGAGGGGGGCGTAAAAGTGGGCCGAGCTTTGAGGAGCTGCCCAGTTAAAGTCTTGCAGATGGTCTGTGGTTTCTTTTGCAGATACGTTTGTCTTTTTGTCTCCTCTGTCATTCAAAAACAAAAGTACAGTAGGCCTCTCCAGTGACAAAGAGTTTGAGTGCTTTTTTTTGGAATTGGAACTAGAATTGGAATTAGAACAGTTGAACTTTTCAGTCATCCCTTCCTTTGCTTTTATTGTGTTACAACTTTTCTTTTTCAGTTTCTTTATCAGACAAGAGTTAGACACACCTTTTCTAGTGCTTTTTATTAAACTTAATCTGAAAAGAACATAGTCACTTGTGTAATACATTCAATTTTGAGAGTGTTTCGGTCCATTCAGGCGCTCCCCTTTCTATTTAATTTATTTTATTTTCATAATTCATTTTCTGCTATGGGCATGTGGCTGGAGTATGTCCCGTCTGGAAACACTCACAACAATAAACTCACTAGACACTGGCTTGAAGTGCAGGTTTTCACAATCATAGCTGTACACACAACTAATGGAGTTATGTCATGTCCCGTCTTTACAGGATGCATCAGATCTTAAAGTGGCTAATGTTAGTCACAAACTTGTTCTTTGAATCATAGACGAGGTAAAGTATACTTTTTTAGTCTTGGTCACATGGAACTGTGATCAGCAATAGATTTAAGCTCAAATACTTACTTTATATGATCTACTCTGGCTGTTTTTTGCACTTTTCTCGGTGTCTGGCGGCTCATTTCTGCCTGGCGTCTGTCTGGTGTAACGTGTATATTTGGTGTTGCTTTGGTTTGTTAATGGTGTGTAAAAGGGTGGTCCCGAGCGTCACTTCCCCCTCTGAGCCGCTCCTCTCGCACATTTGGTTTGAATTACCTCATTCCTCCTGAGACCCGTTCTATAAATACTTGACAGGAGCTGTTTGTGGACAGGCTGCAGCCACTGTGCACTGCTCTGGGGTTTTACACACGACTCAAACGAAGGAGGGGTCAGCTTCTGTCGAGGGGTGTGGGTTTTAAATGTTTAAAAGGAGTCTAAGCCTGGGTTGCACCAACACAGTTTCGACTTAAATCTCCATTGCACCCATACAGAAGGTCTAGAGCTGAAAGTGTGGAGTAAATGGTGTCCTTTGTCCAGAAATATTTGTCAAATCCTGCATATTCTCTTTGTCCAGCTTAGAGACGCCATTTCAGACATAGGCAGATTTGAGGAGCCACCTGTTGCAGTCAGAGTTACGCAGAGTTATATTGGGATCTGGTCTGAGCTGTAAATAACACTAACCTTCAGCTCGAGGCGCTTTTCTCTGTGTCCCACTGCTCGCTTCTAATGTTACCAGCTTTTAATCAGGAATCCACTTTTTACAGAGGCACAAATAGACACAGGCGGGTCACTCAGAAAGAAAATATGAGTGATGGTGATCCCTCTGAGGCCACAAACACTGTGTACGTTCATCTCTACACTACATATCATATAAGTTCAGTACAGTTTTTGAACTTGAAACGGTCGACTCTGTACAGGGCTTATATCACAAAAGATGTGTGACCAGCTTGTTTTGTATTAATTACATTTTGGCAAAATTAAAATTTTGTTGAATGTAAATATAGCTGTAGTGATTCTTTAAGTATAACACCTGATAACTGCAGAAACAGACGGTCTTCTCTCAAAAACACAGCTCTTATCATTAAATAGTTGCTTCATCTTGAGTTTTAAAGTTGAAGGCTGTGGCAAAGAAACTTCATTAACTTTCCTAATGTTTTGTTAATCCTTCAGTTTTCTCCTCTGTCTCTGCTTGTAGCCACCGCTCGTTGCTCAAGCATCTGCTGAATAGTAGACCAGAAAAAGCACAAAGCATTTATGTTCTCACTCTCAGAACTCTGTTGCATCAATCATCCTTTATTTCTAAAGCACTTTACAACAAACAAAGAAACCAAAGTTTACATCATTAAAAAATACAAATAAACAAAAACAACACAGAAATGAATAAAATACAAATCCATTAAAAAAACTGATACAGAAACTTTCTTGGTTTGTTCTAAATAAAAGTCAGGACAGCGATGGTCCGCAGCTCGATGGAAGGTTATTCCAGGGGCTAAGGCCTAGCTTCGACCGCCCACTGTTCGTCCCTCGACTGTAGGACCTCTAACAGAGGCTGACCTGCACAACACAGAGCTCTACTGGGTCAATGAAAGCTAAAAATCTCACATAAATAGAAATGTGCGAGATCATTCCTTCAAAAAACAACCGCTTGGTACTGGCTTTGTTCAGTACATAATGTCACCTGACTCTCACCTTTTGAGGAAAAAAAACAACATGTAGACTGACTACATTTGATTACATTTTCTATAAACAGTCTTTCTCTTCCCAGTCTATAATTTAGAGTCAAAACAGTCCCACTCTTTGTAATGATTGTGCCTTTCAAGAGATCTGCCTGATGTTGTCGAGCATTGTGTCTGGTGCGTTTCCTGGCCTCCCGCTGACTCGTGGATAGACCTGTCGACGGGGGCTCGAGAGAGAAAACAACAGTGTTCCACGGTTACAGTAAAGCCAGAGTCGAGAGAAAAATAGGGGATTAGATTTAGGAATTGAGGCATTTTATATCAGCAGCTATTTCCATATAAATGCTATTGTGTTGATATTTCACAGAAGGGGGCAAAAATCACCTAAACCTGACCAAACAGCAGGATTTCAAAAATGCCCTTCTATGGTATTGGTTTGAAGAAAAGCACATTGTCCTTATTGTCAAGTCCTGACTGGTGTAGCTTCTAGTCTAAGCAGAAAACCCTTCCCCAGGGACATCCTCCGACTCCAGCCACAAGACGAGTCGCTGCAGTGTATCCTGGGTTGGTCCTGGAGCCTCCTTCTGGTGGGACATTCGCGGAACTCCTTCAGTGGGAGATGTGCAGGAGGCACAGCTGTCGAACATCTGCAGCTCTTCTAAATGTGAGGAGCATCAGGTCTCCTCTGACCTCAGCACTCTTAAGGAGCACCAGATCTTTTCAGTTCAGTCATGACCCACAGCTCATTGGTAAAAGTAGGAACAACATCGAGCTTCTTCACCGCAATAGACTCGTATTTTTGTGGACAATCCGCCAATCTATATGTCAGTCTCCTTCTCCATTCTTCTTTTTACTCATAAACACGACAACGAGATACTTGATGGGGGTCTTCTTCCACCTGGAAAGGGCAAGTTGCCCTTTTCTGACTCAGAACCCTGGCTTCAGACTTGGAGATGTCACACTTCTCACTCTGCACCAGTATTGCCCCAGTACTTGTGCAGCTGCTGGAGTCTCATGAGATTTGAAAAAAAAACCACTGAACTTCATCTTGTCTTGCTAAAGGCATTTCAGTTATGAAGATGAAGGCTTGGAGGACAAGTTCATCTGCAAAAGCAGCTTGGCCAACCTCCTCCTCTTCCCCATCTCCTCGATCGAGTCCAGTGGGCAGCTCAGGACAGAGGGGCCCTTCTGTGCTGCTTCTTCAAAGTCTTCCTGTCCCAGTCCCACAGTAGTTTCTCTGGAAATAAGGCTGTTAACCAAAGTAACAAGAACTTTTTTTTTTCTCAAGTATTGTTTTTCAATTGTCCAATCACATTCTGCAGTGTTTGCTCCACCTTTTGGAAAGTGGACCACTCTGATGGAAACAAAGGCTTTAGACAAAACACATAAAACACTTTTTTAGATCTTTAGGTTATTTTCTGACTATCACTATGTTTGTGTAGGCTTCTAGAATTTTAATGACATATCAGTAAATGAAACTGCCCAGCCACAGGTTCATCCATTACCATCTTAGTACCATTTACTCTGGATGGGAGTTTGATCCAGCCATGAGACGGGTCAATTAGAGACTAACTTCTTATTTACCGAGATGCTCTGGCAGCGCTGCATCATTACGGCTTCCTCGGGCCTCGGCACAAATATAATTAGACTCCACTGGTCAATCAGCTCCACGGTGCGCATCAAAAAGACATGAATAAAAGAGTGAGTTTGAACTTGACCACAAACTTTAATCAAAAAAGATCAATTCTCCAGAATCTAATGTTGCTATGTTGTTTTTTCAGCGCACTGGACAATCAAAGTTTGATTTCCTTTTTCCCTGACAAACTTCATTGGAACAGCAACTAAATGATGTTTTTCCAAGTTGTCTTTCATTTTAAATGGTGTCTGTTGACAAGCCCCAGACCTCTCAGCGTGTAGAAAGTAATTGGTTGGTCACATGACTTTGAGGCTGATAAGAGCAGCAGTGTTTCTAATGTGTGCAAATGTAAAACTTTCTCTAAATGTTAATAGACTTGAGCTTAAAGTTTAGATACAAGTTTGGCAGTGAGTCTTGAGTGTCAGAGTTTGTTCCAGGGCATACCAGACCCTTTACTTAACCCAATCTTTAAAATAGTTTCGGTGATCCTTCCACGCTACACAGTATTCCCATACGTGTTTTTTTATCGTTTATGAGCTCTAGGAAAGTTAAGATTGGCTTTGAGTGGTCAGAACAGTTTTTTTGTTTGAATTCTAGGCCATGTTTGCTCCTGTTTGCGTCCATTGTCTTCGCTGTTGTGCATTGTGTCTCATGCGCCATTATTATCTGTAAGAAACCTCAGCATCTTTCCCCTGCTTCTATCTGTGTCTCCTCCAATTTTCCCTCTCATTTCTCCATTTCTTTATCTGTCTTTTTGTGTTTTGTTGTCTGTTTTTTTTTTTTTTCTGGCCCTATTGCCTTCCTTGCAGCGTACAGCAGGACCGATTGGCTGTTACCATGAAAATTGTTGTTCTTAATAGTGGCAGTCTCCCAACAACAACAGAGCGCCGGGAATAGAAATGAACGCTCAATGTGCATCGGAGAAGGTGGACAACTCAAACCGAAACACCAATAATGACGTTACAGATGAACGGGGTTTGCAATAAGAAGCTCTGATGATGTCAGAAACACTTCCAGTTACCTAAAACACAAAAGTGGAAGATTTAAAAAGACTTGTAAGTTCAGGGATATTTCGTGCTCTGAACAGACGACTGTGTTTCCATGTAATTTATTTATTTCACATTCATTAATGAGGGCCCATATGGTCACATTGCTCCCTCAGGAAAATAGAGTCTGGACGTCCTCAAAAAGCCAAACATCAAGTTTAATCAAGTTTAGTACCATCAAGAGCCTATTAATGATGTTTCTATTGACAGTAATGTGTCATCCATTATCCTGCCGTTCTGAAGCTTTGTTTCACTAAAAGACACCATTTTAAGTTTAGTAACTAATAGTAGTTAATGCTCTAAATTATGATCTGTGGTGCTTCAAACTCGGGGATAAATGGTGTCAGTCTCGCTCCACGACCTTTGACCCGGTCTCATCTGTCGGTTTAAAATAAACTCATGTCCACAGTCACTCAGGGAGGTGTAGTCTCCAGACAAACACTCTGACACTGTTGGACACATTCAATTATTACTGATAGATTGTTGTATATTAATTGTTAAATTATGTGCTTCCAACATATTCTGTAGTTTAGTTTTTTTCTTCTGTAGTTTTGTTTTAGTTTTTTTTGGTTAATGGAGCTTCTGTTTACTTTACATTAGTCAGACGATGTCTAAAGGGGTGGAACCAGTTCTTTTAGTTTGGTTTAAACAAGCTTTCTTCAAATAAAAAGCACTAAAGATGTGTGTTTTGAACAGAAGCTCTTTGTCTGAACTCATTTAAAAGCCTTTTCTTTGATACAGAAAAGTCTGCATGCTTTTGCTGGGTTTTATAAGTTCACATCCTTCAGCATTTCTTAGTTATCCTCTTACTTTGTTGCCATGGCGACTCATTAGAGCATAAAAAACTCATGTAATGACTCATACTGAGCCTAAGTTTTAATTAGCTTTATTAATAGCAATTGTGGAAAAAAGGCAACAGGTGGTCATATTCTAATCTTATCAAAGAACCTATTCTGAAAATATATATTCCCAAATATTTGTATAGGCCATAGTGAATTGCACACAACATGCATGTTTTTTTTTGTTTTGTTTTTTAATGACCCGCCCAAACCCGACCCGTGGGCAATGTGACGACCCGCCCTCACTACTGCAGAGCCCTTTACTGTCTGTAAAAAAAAAACGTGTGCACAATATAGCAACAGAAGCTACAGTAATGGAAAATAAAGATCCTGCTGTGGATGTGTTTATCAGATAAGATCGTGGACTCTTATTCTTATACTTTCTCACAATGTTTTGCAAAACCAACACATCTCTTGTCTAAAGTTGTACTTCCAAATGTACTTGTACGTCTGCTCAGAAATAGTTGACACCAAGAGTTTTTTTGTTGCTGTGTCCATTTTTTTTTTAGATAAAAGCTAAAACGACATCTTCTCACTTTGACTCGTTTTTTTAACAAGACCAGCATGACTCCATTAATTTTTAACACCAATAGAAAAACCCACCCAGAACAAAAACTTTATTTTGACTTTTCCCGCTTTATCAACAAAGCTCCTGTCACAACTCTAATATTTAATACATATTCCCACCCGTGATGAATTATTTATCAGAAAAAGCCTGTGTGTTTCCCAATGGAAGAGTCTCCTGCTGTTTTTGAAGCTAAGTGAGAAACTTCCAAGGATGTGTTTCTTGGACACTGCTGTTGGCCGTGAGATTAATATTTATTTACTGAGGTTTTGGAAAAAGAGCTTTTGAGTGCCATCTGGTTGAGCCACAGAAAATCCACAAGCTCGGTCGGAAAACTCCCCAAGGAGTCGTCCAACAGCGGAGGCTCACTGCAGACGGACGAAGCAAAGCCAGAAGACAGCGTTGGATGAATATTTTCTGGATCAAAGTCAATCCCAAAGTAAAACCGAGAAAACAGAGGAATCAGGGAGAGCTAACGGGAAACTACAGCTTCTCAAATGAAGAAGCAATGGGCTTTTTTCTGTTCACATTTCATTGCATAATATTCCTTTCTTTCATTACTATCTTGACTGAAAATGTAGCATCACTAGTGGCAGTTTTCCACCGATACAGGTTGGATCAGCACATTTTGGTTGAGTTTGAGGCTTGTTTCCACTGAGCTGTGTCCAGAGAGTAGGGTCATAATCTCACATCAATACATTAATCCAATAACCCACTCGATTTGGGTCAGCACTGTCTGCATAAACATTTCCTTTGCGCAGGAATCATGTCCATGTAAACAAGAATATCCATCGTTAGAGGAGATTTGAGGAGTTTGAGGAGACTGTAGTCAAACAGGTCAAAATGTTCTCTCTTTGTGAAACGGGGCTGTGTTCATATTGTTCGAGTTGAATAAAAGGCTACCACTGCAACATCACAGTGAGGAAAATATTTTAGTGATTAAAACAATTTTCTTAGGCTAACAAACTAGCATGAAGTAATTTAGCTATGTGTTTTTTGGTTTTGATTTGACGTCACTTTCTTTCCACATCATTTATTTGTTTTGCCTTGTTGTGTAAAGTGCGTCTACAGCGCGTGTATTGTACATCAGTCTAAAAGCCATTGAATTTATTTTTATTTTTATACATTTTTTCTACAGAAAACCAGGATTTAGTATAAAAATAGAAGCTGTTTTGTTGTGTTGCTGGTGGAGCAGGACATCGGTAGAACAATTCCCATCAATATTAGAGCAGATAAAAAGGCTTTAGTGAAGCTCGTAGTTGTGAACAGAAGTATAGGGTTTGCTAACATTAATAATTTGTTAATTACTAATATTGTGTATTGTATAGGCATCAGGTGTCTTCTGACCATTTCCATCACAGTTTTGTCAGATCTAGTTTGGACTTGTTTGCACTGCACTGCTTTGCTTATTTATTCTAAACTAAACTAAACAATAATCTTATTGAAGAAAGACGGCAAGGCTGACTCTGAAGGCCCTCAGTTTACATGGAAACAAATTCAAAACCACTCAACAGTCTTCTTTAGGGAGAACAATAAAAAGAGCTCTGAAAGCACATAAGCTTTAAAAATGATCAAAAAATAATCGACCGCAGCTCGACTAACAGTACAACATAAAAATCCATACAATTGTATTCATATGGCATGTCCCAACGGCTGTGCTAAGACCAACACAGAATGAGCTACAGTAAGCTAGTGTGTGTTGCTTTTTTAAAAGGTTTTCATGTGTTTTCTCAAAGCAGTTCTTCAGTGCAGTGAACTGACCGTGACACACACAAAGCACAACACAGAAGCTCAACCAAGACATGAGTATTACCAATGGAGAATAATGCACTTGCAAAGATTATGGTGAGGAAAATGTCATAAGAAAGTGCAGACCCCTCTACAGACATTGTGTTGTTGATTCATTGGAGACTATAAATTGCATTCAGGAAGAAAAAAAATCATAAAACGGTAGGTAATTGTAGCATATTTTGTACAAAGATGACTGTTAGGGTCCAGGGTATGGGTCTATTTCTGCTCTCTCTGTTTGAGCCGTAAAGTGTGTCACTCACTAATCTCTGGTGATGACTTCCTCGTCCCGGGACAGGACAGTTACAGGAGGTGTGTGTCCAGCTGAGGGCGCTGTGTCACTGAGACAGGCCTGATTCTACTGCCCTCATGTCTAAAAACCATCAACATCATTTTTTTACTTATATATATTTATTTTGGGGCTAAAAGTTACATGGTGCTATTTTAAGTTTTTCATGGTGAAAAGCAACCCTGTAGATATTTAGGGAGAGCCATAAAAATAAAATATTTTTAAACTAGCTCCATCCAAGCAATGTAGACAGAAAACAAGAGTAACATTAAACCTTTAGGCCGGTGTTAAACTCTGAAAGCATTTTGTTTTTGGAAATTAGCACACGAGTCTCTGTAAGTGTACAAGCTCACACAGATCCATCTTATCCTGTCAGCGCTAATGTCCACAACAAAGCTCTGACTGGATAAATATATATATATATGACCAGAACCTGCTCTTTGCAAAGACGTTCTGTGGAAGACCTTGAGATGGTTTTGAGTAATTCTCCTCTTAGATCCCAAACCACACTTCTCTACCGCTGCATCTCATAAACGCTCTTTGGCTGGCAGCCATTTTGTTTGTTCACACATTAGCGACGCTGTGCTAATGGCCTTCATTGGCAGCCTTTTGGTTCTGGTACTGATCCATGTTTCTGTAATTGTCACTAGGAACTGGCTCGGTCATTTAGCAGCAGGAATAACCAATACCATTTAGTAAAAGCTAATTTCTGACTAATCAGTTAGTTGTTCCATCTGGCTTTGTGTTAGAAAAACTGGCTGTACACAAAACACGTCAAATAGCAGCAAAATTCCAAGAGCAATCATTTTATTTTCCGTTCAATTCACTGCTTACTCTCTCTTTTTCTTTTGAAAGCAGGCTATTTTCACTCACAGCTCCACTTTTATACGAGAAGGCCATCATTTAGCTTGTAACACGTAGCCTTAAGAGCTTATTGGAAAGCTATCATGGCCAGTACAGCGCAAAGGGAGAGCCACAGCAGAGAGAGAAGTTATATTTCATTAGAGCAGTACATTTATTTGATTTGTGCTACATTCTGTGAAGAAGAGAGTTTCTATTGGTAATGCAGGGATGAAACTTTAAAATCTATTAAAAGTTCCTCATTGTTTTGATTTTATATTAGAGTCTCTCCCTCTCTTTGTTGAACACGGACCATTTAGAACAAAGATTGGCTGCACACTTAAAAGAATGAAGCAGACCCACACATTCCCAGCAGAGGAGCTAAAGGCATGGTCACTAAAGGCTCTAGGACTCTAGGACCACAGGATTCTAGTTTGAGAGTTTGAAGCATGACACTGTTAGTTCTTTGAGATCTGCTGGGGCCTGGGCATTTAAGGCTTTTTATGTGAGGGGGGGGTTTATACTGTAGCCTACTCTTCAGAAGGACAAGCGACCAGAAAAGAAAGGCTAGTATTGGAGAAATTTAGTGTCTAATAGATGTTACTGAGAGTAATGTCATCCATGTTTGCTACGTCATAACATAACTTGTATCTGAAATATTTAATACAATAAAACTACATTTTACTTTGTCTGGAGATACTTAAGAGGACATAGTTTGAAGACTGTTAGAAAACAGTTTATATAATATTAAATAATACATCTGACTGTGTCGATGTATATACTGCTGCTTTTTTTACTTTTAGAAACACTATTGTTTTCATTTTTAGCAATGTTTTTGACGTAAACTAAAAAAAACAAATGAAGGACATGCTCCATCTATAGTACCACACAGTTCATTCCTGAAACTTTACAGACTTCACCAAGCTTCTTCTGGAAACATCTCAAAGTGGTAAACCTTTAGCTGAGCTGTTTCTCACTGACTGGAGCCCAAACCTCTCTGTGGCACTGAGCAGGTGATGTTCGAGTGTTTTCAGCTGCCAAACCCCGTCCTCGTCTCTGTCGCCCGACACCTGGACAGAGCTGGCAGCGTCGGCGTGAATCTCTGGGCTCTTTTCTTCGTCTGCAGGGATTTACTGTTTGTGCCACTGCTGTCAAGGACCGCTTTTATTCACTTTCTTTGTGAAGCAGTCGGCTCAAATGAATATGTTTTTTGTGTCGGATCGGCCTTGTTTTTTTTTAATAAAGCAGTTTTTAAGACACAAAAAATGTACAAATTGAACACACAAGGCTAATATCAGTTGGAGGCCTACAAGGGCACTGCCTTGTGTTCTCTTTTAACAGAGCCTTTACTTGGTCTGTGGCTGAAAAACAAAACATACTATTGATGCTTCTAAAACACATTTATTTTTTATTTTGATGTATTTAATGCCAAATAAACCATTCCTAAATGCTCACATCTCAGAATAATGAAATACTTTAGTTAACCTTTGCAGCAAGAAATAAAGTAACTGTAGCTGGATATTGCTCCTAAAAAAACAAACTGTGACCTGCTGCTTTTATTTTGGTGAAAAAACGAAAAGCTGGTGGCTGAAAAAGCTGATTAGGAAAGCAAAATCTGTTGTTGAAATGGATCTGGACAGAAGGATGGAGGTCAAAACTGGCACCATTCTCGACAAGCCCAGCCACTCACTTAATGATGAACTGATGAAAATAAATTTTCATTCATAGACAAAATTTAAAATGGAGTGCTTCCGAAAGTCTGGATTTTCTGCTTAATTTTAATAAAGTATAGCTTGTCTCATGGTTATTCCTACTCAGTTGAAATGACTCCTATTCCTCATAAAATGACTAAAATCTGCGCTTTTGTTGTCTGTTCTGTTGTTATTTGTCAAAACCACCTTGTTTTTTTGAGCTAATTTGTCCTTTGAAAATATATTGACAGCTGAAATTCTTTACAATAACTCCTAGTCCTTTGGTCATTAACATAACTTTGTATCATGGAAGCTGGGGACCACATAATCTCACAGTGTGCCATCAATAGTCCCTGGGTCGGACTTTGGTGGATCTTTTTATTATCCAGTATTGTCAGTGACTGTTCAGAACCACCGAACCAGTCGCTTCATCTTTCTGCCAATGAACAGAAAAACTCCAGCGTATCCCACGATGAGTTTGTATAAGCTTTTTGTGCTGACGTCTGTAGCTTTTCCACACCCTCTCTGTCTCGTGCCATTTGTCTGAGTTAGCGGCTAATGTTGAGCACGTGTCCAAACCTATTGGCTTTGCCTGTGTGAGCCACTCGGCAGACAATGCATCGTATTTTTCCAGAGTTATTAACCCGTTATTATGGCGTTTGAAGTGAACAATGCTTGGTCGTCTTCACAGTGAGACAATTAGAATCAGCATTAATCGCTGCTATCTTTCCATCAATGGTCCGCCGGGGCATAATAGAGCGATAGCACACTTACAGCTCGATCAGTCAAAGCAATTGCTAACTAAGCTGTCACGCTTTGTGCAGGGGCTAAATGGCCGGTCAGTGTCAGGCTGTGAGAGAAATGTTTATGGCATGTTATTGCAGCAAATGATGAGATGTGCAGCATGTCTTATCTTTAAGTCTCTATTGCGGCTCTGCTGTGGCGGCGTTACAAATCTGCCAAATGGCGTCGAATGGAGGCCAAAGTGATGAGAGAATGAATACAAAGCAGGCCGAGCAGTAAGACAGCTGAAAATGGCTGTTTAAAGGACAATGCACAATGTCCCACAGTTTCTGCTTCTCAGTGTGGCCTGCTGGTAAAAATGATAGACTTTATACGTTAAGAGGTGATGCTTAGTAGGGTTTTGTACAGACTTAATTGTGCATTTACATTAACTTATGGTCTACATCATGATGTTTTGTAAATGTGCTGTTTTTTTTCGTGTTAAGGCTGTAGCTAAATGCTATTCTCCTACCAGGACTGTAGCTGAAGCTGACTTTCAATCTATGCGTTGCACAATGCACATCACTTTGGACTCATGTCTGATAGATTTGACTGAACCCTCGAAGACATCTTTGCCGTACCTGTTGTCTTGCCCAAGGACACAACAACAGTATGAACTGTGGGGAGAGTGGGAATCAACCCACCAACCTTTGGTTGAGGGACAACCGCTCTACCATTAAAAAAAAAAAAAAAAAAGCTATAATAGAACAAGAAAAAAACACAACACTATGTTGAATTGAATATGTACTGTTACTGTGTCTTTACTGGAAGGTTCATACTGTCGAAGTGTCCTTGGGCAAGTCACTGAACCCCACCTCGCCTCCAGTGTGATGCTGGTGAACAAAAAAAGAGTATAGTTCTTATGTGTTAATGGGTTAATGGAAGGTATCAAAGCATTTCCTTTTACAATGCTGAATGTAGTGTAATATAGTGAATACACTATTTATTTATTTTTTGTTTTCTCCAAAATCAGTAAATGTACATTACTTGGACCTGTAGCTTCAGTTTTCAGCTTTATATCTGCACACAACTCGTTTGACTTTCACAAATCCTACGTTTTACAGATACAAATGTATTATAACAAAAATCTTATTTGCTCTACAACAGTTTTCATTCTCAATCAAAGTACAAGCCTCTTCCTCTGACGTCATGAAGATGTGCCTCAGAACTGGCTCTATATTAGAGTTGTGTTTAATGTTTTAACAAAAGTCATCAGTTTGATTAAAGGGTTTAAAGCAGATGAAGGATGAAAACATTAACATTGTAATATTGCAACAGTGGTGCTCCGGAGGCTAAACTGTCTGGTCTGAGCAGAAGTGAAAGGTCCTAAAATATTCACACTGTGAGGGTTATAAACGTCAGGCCTAATATTTGTCTCGATCAGTGCAATCAAAAGTGAAAACGCTGCCTAAAGTCCTAATCATGTCCCTGTTTGTCTTTCTGCAGATGACCCAGGAACAGTGCTCTCATAGAAACAATGTCCAGAGTTCAGACACACCACAAGTCTACAAAGTGGGGATCTACGGCTGGAGGAAACGCTGCCTTTACTTCTTTGTGCTGCTGCTGATGATCTTAATCCTCATCAACCTGGCGCTAACCATCTGGATTCTAAAAGTCATGAACTTCACAATAGTGAGTCGACTTTTTAAATTTATCTCAACAAAAGATCTTCAGCTGGGATATTCATTTATGCTGTGGTCTGGTTTTGGGTGGATGTTACCTTTGATTTCTTTGGGGTTGGGACTGACCCCATCAACCACAAAAAAAGTCATTAACCCATCACAGTAACTGAATTTTAATGTAAAGGGTAAAATCTTGCTTAATTCTACATTTATTTTCGTTCTATGTGGTTTTGCCTTGCACCTAACTTCATTTTTAACACTGTCACTGATTACAATCAAAAGAAAATGGCTGCTGCTGTTACTTAACCTCACTTATGTGTAACATAACTCAGCTTTCAATTACCTCCAGTAGTCTCAGGAGCTCCACAGTCGGACTTTAATAAGCTGAGATGATTTCAAAGCGAGGTTGGCGAAGGTTTTGATGAGATGAGAAGTGGATTTGGCCTGTAATTCAATGAGTCACGTTCTGGACCGACTCATTAGATCATTGGACTGCTCTTTGAAAAACACTCAGATCTGCTCTTGTGTTGAATGAATTGCCTTGTGCTTGTCCGTTTCCTTGACTTTATACCATTAACCTTTTCAAAAAATCAATTCATTTTGCAAATAATTTAGCAAATACATTCTGCAGATCACCTTAGACTTTAGCTTTAGCTTTAACAAGGAAATGCTTTCAGCCGCAGTGCAGTCTCCCTCGGCAGATCGCAGGGACTTGACCTAATTTGTCGATTTGGCGTCATGTGACTCGGTCTAAAGCCTGAGTGTGGCATGTGTGATGAGAGAGGGCCATCCAGACCCTCCAATCACTCGAATGAATGTATTCCCAGAGCAGCACCAGCCCGTCTTTTGTTACATTCGCCACATCATGAAGCCAGTGTGCTTGTTGTGTTTAGACTTTTAATGGAAAATTGTGTATGATCTGGAGAAAAGAAATGCATCTGTGGGTTAGATTGTTGTGTGTTTAAACGTCCATCACAGTTAAAGTCTTTGTGTAGCACTCGTCGGTTTCCTGGTACACTTTAAATTATTCATTATCCGAGCGCAGACGTGGCGTGATAGTGTTGCTGATGTTGGGATTTAACTGAAAATGTATTGAACCATTGTTGATCTGATTCTTCTGCTGTTGCTTTGTGATTGTCGGCTTGTTTATGGTGGTATATGTATTTGTGGAGTAGGCTCTGCCCAGGGACGACGGATGAAAATAAGTTTTTTGCAATCTTTGTTAATACAATATATGTGTACTGCTCCCGGCACATAAACAAAAAAAAACAATAATTAATCACAGTTTAACTTATGATGCTTTTCTGGTAGAAACAGGAAGGAAGAGGTGGTCATGTGGCATTGGTTTTCTTAAATTCTACCGAGGGAAGTCAGAAACTGAGCGCATTGGAAATCAGGCTGTGTCACTTTAGACCTTTCTTAAACCAACCACTGCCCCGCTCCTGAATTACTCCAGTTCAATAGGGTTACGTCCTAGTTTGTTTCAGGTTTAGTTCTGGGTTTGCTCTGGATTGAGTTTAGGTTTGCTGTGGTTTTGGCTTGAATTTAGTCCCGAGGGGGGGCAAAGCCAAGCAGTTTTATTATTTCTGATGAACTTCCTTTACTTCCAGAGTTAGAGGGATCTTGGAGGAGGCTGTAGTTTCTCTTTGAGGCTCCACTTGAGTTTCTGCTGAAGCTTGGCTCGTTCAGTTCGATGGAGTTATTCTGAGTCTAAACTAGTCTTATGTCTCGATTCCTAAATTTACACCAACACCAGCTCCAACTTGGGCTGTAAACCATGCTTTTCTAAGACTCTCTAGATCCTGGTTTAGTTCTAGTTTAGGCTGAGTTTAGTTTGGCTTTTGTCTTGTTTAAAAGTAAAAAAGTTTAGCCCTGGATTTAGTCGTGGTTTGGTCCTGTTTTTGTCCATGTTTTTTTTATTTGTTTCTGTTTAGTCCTTAGTTCAGTTTATTTAGTGCTAACCCAGTCCTAAAGTATAGCCCTGATTAATTCTAGTTTCCTCTGGTTTTGCACTGTTTCTGGTTTAGATTAATCCTGGTTTAAACCCACTTTAGTGCTGTTTTAATCCTAATAACACTTGAATCCTAAATTTAGTCTTTGGTCGATTCCCCTTTTCCTTGTTTAGACGTGGTTTAGGTCCTAGTCCTAGTCCTCTAGTCACCCAGATTAGTTTCTGTGTTTTAGTCCTGGTTTAGTCTGGCTTTAGTCTGGTTTTAGTTTTGGCTTTAGTTCTGTTTTGTCCTGGTATGACCCAGCTCTAGTTCTGTTTTCTTCCTGTGAGTTTAATCCTAGTTTAGTCCTGGATTGATCCTATTTAGTCCTTGCTCAATAATATACATAGTTTTTAAATCTTATAAAAAACAACCTTTAATTTAGTCACTTTTTAATAAATATAAATGTATCTCGTTGTAAATATTAAGTCGTAGTCTGTCTCTGTAAATCAGTCTGGGCCCTGCAGCGGTCCAGTACTTCGGGGTCCCAGAGGGGCGTCCACTGAAGGGCCGCTCTGCCGACAGCGCTGCCTCCGAGGGCCCATCGACAGCGGGCTGGGGGTCTGACCTTCCCCTGTTCATCCGGGCCCTCGCGGCTCCCACAGAGCTCTGTCGGATGTTGTTTATTCATCTCGGCCGGTCTGGCGCACGCAGATGAAAAGTTTGTCAAGGTCAGGGCCGTCGCTCAGAATCTGAAACAGAAGAGTATCAAAGGAGAGCGAGAAGAGAAGAGGAAGTCTTGTTTTTTATACGATTGAACCTTGTGCTGCAGCTTGACTCTCGCGAGATTTGTGAGTTTACAGACTTGAGAAAATACATCTAGAATCGCTCTAAGCAAAGTATTCACGTCTGAAGCCTGGCCTTAGACGCGTGTCAATGATGTGGCAGCTCTGACGGCTCAGACAGTGGAAACGTGGCACTGCTCTGATTGGATTAAACTGTGGTTGATTAATCCAAAACCCTTTCAACGAGAGCCCTTTGGTTTTGTGAAGTTTGGTTCTGAGAAGCAGTTCTGTCAGGTTAGAAACTATAAGGTCCTACTTTCAATCGGTTTTTACTTATTTGGATTTTAATTCATATTCGGACGGTCTCAATAAGTCATTTAAATATAAAGTCACAGTTTAAGTTCCGGTGGACAAAATGTGTATATATATATATATATATATATATATATATATATATATATATATATATAGTACTACTATAATACTTTTTGTGAAAAATACCCTAACTTTTTAGAGATTTAAGCAAACCTAATCTCAATCAAGAAATGTGCCAAAGCAAATGAGAAAAAAATTAAATGAGGCTAGGAAGCTTATACTTATTAATAATAATAATAAATAATTATAATTATTATACTATAATGGATTATGAATTTTAGAAGTGAATAGGATCTTATTTTTGGAAAGCATATTTTATCTAGTTTAAATTGTGACTGACATGGTTTTTAATGTGTCTTTTATTCATGAACATTAAAGAGAGGTTGGCTCTAGGTTACGTCTAACAGGGACCCAAATAAATATATAAATAAACTTTATCAGTAATTTCAAATACACAGACAATTTTTCACGATTAAAAAAAAAAAAGTGCTTCTTTTATGTCACAAAAAAAATCTTCTATGGAAATGCAAAAGATGATGAATTGCAAGAATAAAACGTGGGTAACTGCAGCAGGGAGTACTCTTTGTGGACTGCTGAGCTAATGCGTCCTGTCGCACAAAGCGCCGATGAGCTGCTGTCCCAGACAAAGCGTCAGGTCCGACGTGCAACTCAGTCATTTTCGATTAACCTCTGAGTTACACCGTTTACAGCAAACAGGAAACAAATGAAGCGTGCCACGTCTGGGATTTTGTCCAGACTCCAGACGGGAGATGATATCTGATGGAGACTTGTTCGGGCTGATAAATTAAAACAAACAGGACGACATGTAGAAGAGTGGATAACTGTAAAAACACTGGCAGAGTTCTACTGGACGTGACCAAAAGAACAAAGCTGCGTCCCTTTGGTGCTCTTCAGTCCCTCAGAACCATAATCTCTAGATTATTCTGAGTTAAAAAGCTTCTATCTTTCAGACCTGGAACAAATAAATCCAAAAGAACTCTCTCTGTCTTTGTAGTCTTTCTCTGTGCCACTCTGTGTATCTGTCAACAGTTCAATGCTTCATTAAATTCTCCCAAAACATTTAGTTATTTTTTTAAAGGTTTCTTGTCAGAGACTTTGTCAAAGCATCCATCAAAAGCGTCTGATCCATGTCTGATGTTTCTACACTTCCACCTCCAGGGGGAGTAAATGGATATTTACTTAAAGGTTTTGAAAAGCGAATGAAGCCTTTTTGGTGAAGCTTAAATGATGAGCCAAAGCTTATAAACACAGATAACCTGGTTTTGTGAATTTTAAAAAACACACAGTTATTTTTGAACAGGTTTATAGGAAAGTTTCAAGAAGTACTCATTATATTTGTCACAAAAGAAATAAAAAACACTAACCTGTTGTGTTTTTAGAGAAATACAGTCACAAGGGCAGGAAGTCTGTAATCAATAGAAAATGGGTTGCAATTGAAACAGTTTTTTATGTTATCACAATTTTACAATTAAGAATAAGAATGGATTTATATAGAGCTTTTCAAGGCTGTTTACAGAGTCCAGTATTCACTCCACAGTCACTCACTGGACCTCCGAACATACTCACACATTCAAACACCAGAGCCACAGATTCTCTCTCACATTCCTTCACTAGAGACACTTTAAATTTGCTGATTAACCTGTACATGCATGTCTTTGGACGGTGGGAGGAGCTGGAGTACCTGGAGAGAACCCACAGTAACACATGGAGGACATGCAGACTCCTCACAGAAAGACCGGAGTGTTTGGGTCGGCCGGGTTTTGAACTCTCGACCTTCTTGTTGTGAGGCAGGAGTGCTAACAACTCTGCCACGTCACCCTATTATTATTTTATTCTAAAAGTCTCTAAAAGTTTGGATTCACAGAAAGGCTTTACGCAGGGCTCTGAATGCATCATATTTCTGAGCCTTAGCCCTTTGTTACTCCTGAAAACCTGCCCTTTTTCCGTGACGGCTATGAACGAGGCGTGATACGTGTCCACTTTCTGTGTTCAGTCATAAAGCGTTTGAAGACTGGCTCCAGATAAACATCCCCGGGCTTCTCTGCGGTGGATTGTTGCCGATTGATAGAGGCGAGAGACAGAACAGTCATTTTCTCTCTGATTGCGGTCCAACGTTTTGGCAGCGACATTGATAATCTTCTCACAGGTTTGGAGGAAAGATGCAGAGAACAAGTTTGTGATGATGACTGGTTTTTAGAACTGGAGCTACATTTTAGGGCAATACTCCAATGAGACAGTTGACTAAAAAAAAACTGCTTAAAAAAGATTTGTTGTTTAAAGAAGGGATGTAATTGTGAAAAATGATGCAATGCTTTCCTTTAATATCAAAGACCTTTGTTCTATTTGTAGCGAGGAGTCAAAAGCTCTCTTTTATCACTCAGAGATACTTAGCTTGTGGCTAAAAGTAGGTTTCCCATAATGCTTTCAATCACCAGCAGTTTCTTTGTTCTTTTAGGACTGAGTAGCCTTAATGCTTCATTAATTATCACATATTAGAAGCAGGCACCGCTGGCGCCCTCATCTGCTCTTATTAAATATTCGAATGTAATTAAAAGCTTAAGGACGAGGCCGTGCTGCACATGTGAGTGATCCTTTAAAAGAAGTGGGTACGGGTCGGGGTAACCCCTTCAAGAGGCATGGGTTTCCTCTGAACTGTCCAAAGAGACATCTGCTGCAGAAACAGAGACGTCTTCAAAGAGACAAAGTCCTGTCTCTATTTGAGAAATTAAAGGTATTTATAAACCTGGATGATCTGAGTAAATCCTGTTGTAGCAGCGAGAGGCTGGAGGCACAGCTGCTGCAGGAAATGTGCTCCTGTTTCAGTTTATTCCCATCTTTCTGAACGTCACATTCACAGCTGCAGCAGGTTCATTCAGAGACTCACAGGTTCTGCTCGTGTTTAATGCAATGTTTAAATTTATGAAGCCAGAGCTATAACACGCTAACATTTTGTTGTTGGAAAATTAAAAAAACATTTTAAAGTACAAGATAATGACAACATGCCAGAAGCGACCCTCTAACCTCACACTTTGACTTCGATCGCTCAGCCCAGGTTTTAGTAGCAGGTCTGAAGGGAACCAGCAGTCCCTTTCTCGATTCAAGTCTTGTATCTCTCCAGTGAATTAGTCCCAGGACGGACTTAAACTGCTCATCCTCCACTGCTTTCTGTCCGGCCGCTTTAACAGCCCACACCGCTGATGAGCTCCGAGTTACTGCTCACTGTGGGGACAATTAAAACCGCTCTAGCAATCCTTTCCAAAAAGTTCAACTTAGAAAAAAAATGAAAGATAGTGGGGCAAAACAACCGAAAAAAACAAAAAAAAAACTGTCTGATTAAACTCATGCGATTCATTTAGTGGACTGAAACGTTTAATGAGCGTGGGGCAAAAGGCGGTGCATTTGAAGAGTGTGAAATAGAGTTATAGCCAAAGACACTAATTACATCTGACAGAGAGTGAGCTAACTTCATGAATTCAGCGCTTTGGGGATGACTAATAAAACGTATTGTCCCTAATGGGAGAATTAGCATGCTGCAAGGCGTCCATAATTGCAAAACACGGGGATTTAAAAATGGCGGTGCATAAAGAAATGACTAACAATGGGTGGCACCTCGCTGCCGCTGAGATATTTGAAGATGGCAGTGGAAATATTTACACGTCGTCTCCCGATGTTTATTGAAGGTTTTAATCAACAACAGCTTCAGAGAATGTCAAAGAGTCAAGTTTGGCTCTGACACTTGAAATAATGGTTTGTAATACAGACACTAGATCAATAATCAGGATAGATTCATAGAGATATATTATGCAGACATTTATGTTTATGTATTCAAAGAAGCAGGGATGGATAAAGAGTTGAGACGAGTGGGTCAGAAACAGAGAAGACACAGTCAAACAGTAAAATGTGAGAAATAGAGATTGATAAAGAAATATATACTGCATTTTGATGATTCTTGTGGTTTGACTGAATGTTTGACTCTTACAAACATTTAAAAGTGTAAAATTTGTGCTGGTACAAATGGCAAAGGAAACTTGAAGAGAGATTTTCATTTTCGGTAGAAAAGATGGACCAAGGCGAGTGCCTTCAGTCTAGATTTATTTACAGAGCACTTTGCAAACAACATGCGTCATATGTGCTCTGTGTCTGTGGCTGAATGATAAAGCAACGATAAAAGCACAACTAAAACGCATTAGACTCAAGGATCTTCAACCACACGAGGCTATTTGCTTTACAGACAGCAGAAAACAACAAACATACATAAAATAAATGACTTAAATTCAGACATGATTCAAAAAGAGTCCTTGAGGAGGCTGCGTCTGTTTAATGGGAAAAGGACAGAATCGTTGATCATCTCTTTGATTATGTCTCAGTTATGAACGTAAACCTCGACAAACCTGTTCTGAAAACACATCTTGATTATCAGAATTTTTCTTTTGATTATACAGAACGTTTGATTTTCCTGTCAATAAATTCTAAAAAAAATCTATATATATATTTTTAAATAATTATTAGATGTGTGTGACATTTATTGAAAGTAGAGTGTTGCTCAAACTGTGAGATAAACATCTAAGGCTCACTTTTATTTAGCGACAGATACTCTCTCAGTAAAATGTGGCTGTGCTTTCATTAGTTTCTTGGTTTTAAACCTTTGCATAAAGTTTAGCCGATTGTGGTAACTCCACAGTCGGGAAACTGTGACACGGAGCCCCTCCCACACTTCACTGTGATTGGTCAGATCTGTCTGTCACTCATTCAGAGCAGAAATAGAAACACACAGAAAAACACTAAGGACAAAACCTTCTTGTTTCGTCACAGGAGAAATAAAACTGACCCATCTTTCCACCTTTAGACTTTCTGTTTGTCAGAAAATACATCTGTCATTTACAGTAACGTCCTTCTCTTTTTTAGCCTCACCTCATCACGCGCTGAACCGTGCAATCATCAGCGCTTCAGCAGAAATCAGGCCCGTCTTGTTCTTTACGTTACGTTCTTTATCTGGGTCTTCCTCATCAGAGATCAACCTGATTAGAGCCACACTTTAGAAAAAGAAAGGAGCCCTGCCGACCGTGGGCCCTCTGAGGCTCATAAACTCCAGCCCGGGTTTTATTGGGACGAGGAACGAAGCTAGGACTAAATAGGTTTTTCTTTTACTGGCTTAAATTTTCTACATGACTGTTAACCCAAAGCTTCATTTTTATTCACCAGAAAATACACTTTTATTTCTTATTTGTTTTCTTTTTGTATTTTAAAAAAAATCTCATATTTTGATTATTTTTTTGTGCACAATTTATATATATATATATATATATATATATATATGGGTGCATGTGGCAGAGTGGTTAGCACTCCTGCCTTACAGCAAGAAGGTCGTGAGTTCAAAACCCGGCCGACTCAAATATTCTCGGCTGACTCCGGTCTTTCTGTGAGGAGTCTGCATGTCCTCCACGTGTTACCGTGGGTTCTCTCCGGGTACTCCGGCTTCCTCCCACTGTCCAAAGACATGTATGTATAGGTTAATTGGCAACTCTAAAGTGTCTCTAGTGAATGAATGTGAGAGTGAATGATTGTCTGTCAATGTTTGTCTCTATATGTTAGCCCTGCGACTAACTGGCCACTGTCCAGGGTGTACCCTGCCTCAGGCCCGAAGCTGCTGGGATAGGCTCCAGCCACCCGCGACCCCTACCGGGACAAAGCGGTAGAAAATGAATGAATGAATGAATGAATATATATCATTATCTTGTGCACACCTTTCTTACACCTTTAAACAAAACATGTCTGAGTTTTTATTTTTATTCTTTTAGATGGAAAAACTGCAGATCTGGTGTTTTCTTGCAGTCTTGTGTTTTATTGCATAAAAAAAAACAATTACAAAAAAGTAAAAAGCTGAGCACCTAAATAAAAAGTGCAGTGTATTGTTTGAATCTGGCAACAACTATAAAGTGGACATCTATAGCCTGGAGTATAAAAGTATATACTGGAGTCAGCTCTTGTCCATTTTCAGTGCGATGGATGGTTGGAGAATATAGCATCATTCTTTACCTTTCCCTGCCGAAAGTTATTTTTTCATGGTGAACTTGTCCTGAACTTTCTCCGGTCGTTAATGGAAGTAGTCAGCAGAGCTCCACCACTGCGTCGTAAACAATTACAGAGCCGAGTTTGAGTTCAGCTCACGGGGTGAAAACTCCAGCGAAAAGTTAGACAAAGCTCCAGAAAGAATCTCCACATCAGCGATTTCACAGAGTGGGTCTTTATTACAATCAGCAGTGAATCCAGCTCACGTCAAACCTCTGCTGCAGCTGAGTATTCTGTGAATGTCTCACTAATTCATTCACAATCTGCTCTGACTCTTCTCTCTGTGTGAAGAAAATCCAAACTGAGGTCTGCACCACGTTCTGAAAAACCTGGAGTATACAGTATGTGCACATATGTAATTGTGGTTTAGATCTGTTCTAGTTCAGGTTTAATCCTGGTTTAATCGTTCATAGGTTTATACCAAGTCTTTGTGTAGTCCTGCTTTAGTCCCGGGTTTTCAGGAGTATTCTTGGTTTAGACGAGGGAGATTTGGTTTTGTTTATCCCTACTTTTAACCTGGTTAAACCTGCTTTAGTCCCGGGTTTTCAGGAGTATTCTTGGTTTAGACGAGGGAGATTTGGTTTTGTTTATCCCTACTTTTAACCTGCTTAAACCTGCTTTAGTCCCGGGTTTTCTGGAGTATTCTTGGTTTAGACGAGGGAGATTTGGTTTTGTTTATCCCTACTTTTAACCTGGTTAAACCTGCTTTAGTCCCGGGTTTTCTGGAGTATTCTTGGTTTAGACGAGGGAGATTTGGTTTTGTTTATTCCTAATTTTAACCTGCTTAAACCTGATTTAGTCCTTTACTCCTGGTTTCAAGTCCAGGTTTGGATTTAAATAGGACCTGGTCTAGGGTAGGTTTAGGTTTAGCCTTTCTTGGTTACGTTTGGTTTGGCCACAGGTTTAGTCTTGCTTGAATTTTGGTTAAGTCTTGATTCAGTCCTGGTCTGGTCGTGGTCTAGTCCTGGTTCTGTTTTAGTCTTGTTATGCTTATTCTCAGCTTAATCCTGTTTTAGTAAAGTTTTAGCTTTTTTGGGTCCTACATATTTTTATTTTAGTGACATTATTTGTACATTTTTTTCATATTTCCTCTGTCTGTGTGGATTTAGTGTTGAAACTCTGCCTTTATCGTGTGATGTTGTGGATCTAATGAGGCGTCAGGTGGCTCAGACCGAAACTGACCCTGACCCTCACAAAAAAAAAAAAATGTTGTTCATTGTATGGTTTTGTTGGGTGTTTCATAATCTAGGATGGATTATGAAAATTGTAATAAAATAAAACAATATTAAGATCAACACAAAATAGATAATACTCTTATTACTAGACGTTTCTTAATGAAACACAATTAGCTGCTGTAGGCCAACTTTAAATAAAGAATGTTGCTGTTTTGGTATAAAGCATTCACGTTGCCATCAAACAAAACCACAAGGCTGCACAGAATTAGCCAGGATTAGTTTGATGATGCCACTTTACAGTAGCAGTCCCTGTAGGCCAGCAGGGGGAGCCGGTGAGAGGTTAATTGTTCACAAAGTCCAAGTACAGTGTGAGGTCAAAGTATAAGTGGAGTCTGACGTCTCTGGTTCAGTCCATTCAGTGTTTCACTCCTGATGTTGTCTCAAAGTCAAGCCCAAAACGCTCACCTGAAAGCTCATATCTGTGGAATATCATTGTTTGGTGGAAGTAATGCATAAAACATGAGCTGTACTGTAATGTAGCATTCACGGTGTGTTATAAACCTGTCTGTTAGAAGTGACATTGTAACAATGTCATTGTTAATAAGGTTGGGACCAGCGCCTGCAGCCGTTGTTCGTTCAGAGAAATAAAGCGAGCTGCGCGTGGATCGAGGCCCGAGGTGCTTTGAACGTGAACCCATTGTGTTTGATTTGCATACAAATTCTCACCTTCACGTGTTTATTTTTCATTCTTGGCTTCAGGTGTTAGATACAGTTTGTTAGATTCTGTAAAATAACAGCCATTGTAAGTCTTCTACTTTTACAATACGTTTCTTTCTACGTTATACATGCTTCTGCAATAGTCTTGGCTTTTCTTTGTTCACATCTAAGTCCTTCAGGTTGGGCTAAAATGACACGTGAGTTTGAGGGAGCTTTTATTTTTATTTCTATGCTAGCTTTAGTTTAAAAAAAATTAAAAAGCACAAGGATATGTGATGCAATATTAAAATTAATGAGCTGATTATCATTGTCTGTTCTCTGTATTTGACAGCAGGTTAAACAGTTTTTACACCTGTCACAGAAGAAAGGTGTGGAGGAGTGGGAGGCAGTGTCAGGTTCTGACGTTTTCTGATTAAAACAAAAGTCAGGGCCAATTAGTTGTCACTGCACACTCTCAGAAGACAACATGTACCATCTGTAGTCCCTACAGCGAGCTGCAGTATGTGACCTGGCTCGAAAAATGGCTACGCCTATAACTCGTGAGACTTTTGTCATCGGTGCAGAGGTAACATTAACTGAAAAAGAAAAACAAGGACACAAAAGTAACCAGAATGCATTGCACACTCATCACCTCTGCACTGACCTTTCTCATCTCAAACAAACTAACAGAATGATCAGGTTTATTTTAGGTCCAATATCCTTGTCCCAGAAATAGTTTTAAACACCCTCTCAGCTTCTCATTTGAGCTGCTGTTCCTGGGCAAAAGAACTGCCCCCCCACCCCCCACACACACGGTCTTAAATGAGTCTTGAACCCCTCTGTGAAGTCAGCAGGTCTTACAAATCCTTGGTGTTCACTGGTTCTGTGTGCAACTGTGACAATTGTGAAGCAAACTTTGAACACAAATGCTTCTGATCCAGCCGAGCAATAAAGTCCCCTGGAGCCATGTTCTACCACAGCTTTTCTGACGGGAATATCTTTGACTGCATTAAGTTCAAACTCAGCCCACATTATCAGGACAGACAACAATGACAACAGAACAATGTCAGCGTGTACCTGCAACAAATATTGATATTATTCATAAAAGGGATGATCTTTGAATTTCATATGTTCTTATAGAAAGATGCAAAAGTGCCCCATCAGCAGCTTTGACTTACACTTTCCCTGGTGATCCAGTCGTACGAAGAAAGTCTTCATCTATCTGCCCAACTTTCTGAAAGTCTGGAGAACCAACCATCAGTCTGACACGCAATTAAACAAATTTTTTATCTTTTACTGGGTTCTGTTGAGCTTTAAACGTCTTGGGAATCAGCAAGGCTCTTGGGAGTCAGCGAGGCTCTTGGGGGTCATCGAGGCTCTTGGGGGTCAGCGAGGCTCTTGGGCGTCAGCGAGGCTCTTGGGCCTCAGAGAGGCTCTTGGGCGTCAGCGAGTCTCTTCGGCGTCAGCGAGGCTCTTGGGCATCAGCGAGGCTCTTGGCTCTTGGGCGTCAGCGAGGCTCTTGGGCGTCAGCGAGGCTCTTGGGCGTCAGCGAGGCTCTTGGGAGTCAGCGAGGCTCTTGGGCGTCAGAGAGACTCTTGGGCGTCAGCGAGGCTCTTGGCTCTTGGGAGTCAGCGAGGCTCTTGGGAGTCAGCGAGGCTCTTGGCTCTTGGGGGTTAGCGAGGCTCTTGGGCATCAGCGAGGCTCTTGGGCGTCAGCGAGGCTCTTGAGAGTCAGTGAGGCTCTTGAGAGTCAGCGAGGCTCTTGAGAGTCAGTGAGGCTCTTGGGCGTCAGCGAGGCTCTTGAGAGTCAGTGAGGCTCTTGAGAGTCAGTGAGGCTCTTGAGAGTCAGTGAGGCTCTTGGGCGTCAGTGAGGCTCTTGAGAGTCAGTGAGGCTCTTGGGCGTCAGTGAGGCTCTTGAGAGTCAGTGAGGCTCTTGGGCGTCAGTGAGGCTCTTGGGCGTCAGTGAGGCTCTTGAGAGTCAGTGAGGCTCTTGGGCGTCAGTGAGGCTCTTGAGAGTCAGTGAGGCTCTTGGGCGTCAGTGAGGCTCTTGAGAGTCAGTGAGGCTCTTGGGCGTCAGCGAGGCTCTTGAGAGTCAGTGAGGCTCTTGAGAGTCAGTGAGGCTCTTGGGCGTCAGTGAGGCTCTTGAGAGTCAGTGAGGCTCTTGAGAGTCAGTGAGGCTCTTGGGCCTCAGAGAGGCTCTTGGGCGTCAGCGAGTCTCTTCGGCGTCAGCGAGGCTCTTGGGCATCAGCGAGGCTCTTGGGCGTCAGCGAGGCTCTTGGGCGTCAGCGAGGCTCTTGGGCGTCAGCGAGGCTCTTGGGCGTCAGCGAGGCTCTTGGGAGTCAGCGAGGCTCTTGGGCGTCAGCGAGGCTCTTGGGGGTCATCGAGGCTCTTGGGCGTCAGCGAGGTTCTTGGGGGTCAGTGAGGCTCATGGGGGTCAGTGAGGCTCATGGGGGTCAGTGAGGCTCTTGGGGGTCAGAGAGGCTCTTGGGCGTCAGCGAGGCTCTTGGGGGTCAGTGAGGCTCATGGGGGTCAGTAAGGCTCTTGGGGGTCAGAGAGGCTCTTGGGGGTCAGTGAGGCTCTTGGGCGTCAGTGAGGCTCTTGAGAGTCAGTGAGGCTCTTGAGAGTCAGTGAGGCTCTTGGGCGTCAGTGAGGCTCTTGAGAGTCAGCGAGGCTCTTGGCTCTTGGGGGTCAGCGAGGATCTTGAGAGTCAGCGAGGCTTTTCCTGTTTCAAATCTCCAGACAATGAGGACAGGTTACATCAGACCAAGATCTCTTTTTAAAATGTAAAGCCAGGAGTCTGACACAGCACGTTCGAGTTCGGCTGATAAGTCGAAACTACTTGGCTCAACTTAAGAGAGAAAACAACCTCAGCATGATCTTTGGAGAGGCTGCCATTAAAAGTATAGACCAGCTTTAAGAGAGTATAAGAAGAGGGCCGTGGGCAGACAAAGGGCTTGAAGAGAAGAGAATGTAAAAAGAAGAGAACTGGGAGATAAATGAAAAGAGGAAGGTCAGTGTTTAATATAAAGTCTAAGGAGTCCCAGAGGACACACTGTTCAGACACTGCTGTCAATTAATATTTAAAACACGGAAAAGTGTGAAGATAGCACCAGGGAATAGACTGTGTTAATCATTTCTGAACAAAACAGTTTATCTTTTTGTTTCTGAAAAAAAACAATTCATTTATGTTATGAAGTAATTTAGAAATCTCAGAGCCTTTTTTGTCCAGTAGCATTTGGTTTTGTGTTTGTTTTTTTCATTATTTCTCTGTTGTTTTCTTCCAATAAAATGAAGAAAGCTCAAGGCCACAGCACAGAAATTACAAACTAGTTTGATTGACAAATTTTGAATTGAAGAAAAACTGAAACAAACCAAACAGAAGAGCAACAAAACACGTGAGGTACAAAGGTTTTAGTTTGTGAGTGAAAAAAATAGGGGACTATTGTCTATAACAGTATTAGAGGGAAATAAAAATGTTGGGCAAAAATATTTAGGTCAAAAGTCATGTCAAACTTTATGTAACGCCAGAGACAAGGATTTTGCTGAAGCCTGAAGAAAAACAGATAACTTTTGAGATGTTTTCAGTGGGAAGCAAAAAAAATACATTGGCAAGCATTTTTGTATTTATATATATTTTTTACTGTTTCCATAAATTGTATCTGTGCATGGAAGCTCGGCAGTTCAGTTTGGCACATTTGACCTTCTTCTTTGTCACTTTATAGTTTTATTTGTATCTACTGTATCTATTCAAGGAAATCATTTAGACAGGAATATAATTTATCTTTATCAGTTGTCATGGTTATGTGATTCTTTGACTCTCTTTTAATTTGAAAAACATCTCAAAATAAGAGCATGACACAAAATAAATAAAAAAAATGATTCCATTGACACACATTAATTTTGTTTCTGACTTTGTAAACCATACTTTCTTCTGGAAGTGGAGAAGCTTGCTCTCTGTTCTCTAACTTCTTACAACTACAGCCAGAATTTATCCAGAATAACACCGTTCTATTTGAGGATCTAATTGCATTTCTAGTTTTCAAAAAGGCAACTGAAGACCTTTCCAAACTCTGCTCAGATGTGTTTTTGGGAGACCTTTCTTAATTTCTGCTCTTGTGCCATGTATTTTCCGTTTAAGTTGCTCCGTCAGCTCCAGGCCTCGCTTGTCTTGTCGTTGTGTCAGCTCCTTTCAGATAAACAGTGTCTGTGTCCCGCTGAGGCGATCGATATCTGCACTGACTGTTCGTCCGAGTGTGGTGTCCCGCGTCACAGGCTTTTGTACTCCCACAGCGGGACGTCCCATCATAAAGACCTCCGGTGGCCCGTCCATGACAAACTGTCCCCGCTCCTGGCTGCAGACAGATGAATTACTGGTTATGAAAGCGGCGCTCGATCACAGTGAGAGGCCGTCTGAGCCACTCTGCCTCTGCGGTCGGATGAGACGATTATCCTCCCTCTTTGTTCTTAGTAAAGTGATGTTTTAGAGACAAATACTGAGGAGTCACATGCACAGCACCTCCTTCAAATCTTTTTACAGACCAGAAATCCTGGTGATAATCCGGTGAAATACTGTACATCATTTTTTATTAAACATTAAAAGAGAAGTAAGTGATATGTTTTTGATAAAAGAATGCTTAAGTAGTACATTAAAACACAGATCCCTGTTTTAGAGTGTTTAATCGGGAACTCATCTGCTTTATAACAAACACACAAGGAAAGGACAATATTAGAGCAGCTTAGCAAATACTATAAGAACATGCTATAAAAAAAAACACAACATCAAGAACCGACTTCAAGACAAAGCACAGAGACAAGAGTCGAAGCAGTGTGAAGAACCACACTTTCTCCACAAAGATTCAAATCAATGATGTACGTAAAACTGATTAGATGCATTTTTTTAGTTTATAAAGCATTTTATTCCAGGTCATGAGTGGCATTGTGATTGTCCAAACGTTTAATGGATTTACTGAATGTGTTGGTGGTCAGGGACTGGTTCTTCTCAAACTGGTGAGAAGGTTCTAAGGTTCTCCAGTTTTCTTACTGAACTGAAAGTGCCAAGGCTGATGTGGTGGGTTTTAGGACCTGTGCTTCCTCATCAGAGATTGTTAAACTGAGATCTGCCTGATGAGATTAGCACAACACATTCTAGACATCGAGGTTTCACAAAAGCAAATTGTGGTAAGGTGACACACATTCTGTATACCGCTTGAGGACTGAGTAGAAATGCGTGAAGGCTATAGATTTTTCACATTCCATCACTAAAATATTGACTTAATCACAAGAGACAATTTAGTTTTGCTGCCTCTAAAGTTGTCTTATCAGGAAATATCTCAGCTTTTTTCATAAACATTAGTTTAGCTAATCATAGGCGCCTTTAAACCATAGATAAGCCTGAATAAAGTACAAAATGTAAGAGTTTTCATAGCTATAAACCTTCAGAGATGAGTATTAACAATAATAATATACTGTTATTTAAAAGCGTAAAGATCTAAAAGTCTCGAGTCTTTGAAAATGTCAGCTTTGTCTCTTTTCTCTCTTTGGTCTCTGTCTGTGCGCTGACGTTGTGTTTATTAGCAATGTATTTTTTTTATTTTATTTTTTCGAAAAGGCCCAGAAAGTAGAGATCAGAAGGCAGGGGGTTAGATAAAGCTGACAACTTCCAGCCCCACTGCTCTACTCTTCCCCAACACCGATAAAACGCACTCACAATTCAAAAAAACGGAGAGAGATGCTCTGTCAGAAAGATTTCCCAGCCTTTGAATGTATAAAAGCCGCAGTTTAAAACGTGAAATTGGATAATGCTGCTGCCACATGCCGACTTTAACATAAATGAATATATATGAATAGCTAAACAGGTGGACAGATTGGAAATTTCTCCACTTTGCCGTGAATCGGATGTGAATAATGGCCGTCGACTCTTTCTCAAATCCCCGAAGGACGCTGAATAAATACGTTAACGGAGACGGATAAAGCCAAGTCAAATCTTTATATCTCGCTTTGGGTCTTTCCCATTAACCTTTATTCAAATACAAAAGCTCTGACTCCATGGCTGTAATGTGTTTTTATTCACAAACTCCACTCTCCTGTCCACTCGAGTTCAGACCTAAACCAAGAGACACTTCAAGAAATTCAATGGACGTAGTGGAAAAGATCATTTTAAACTGCACTTTAGTCGCTGAAAATACATCTAAAAATGAAGCAGTGTTTTTAGAAAAGTGTGTGTGTCAATGAGAAGCTTGGAGACCGAGTTGTTGGCGCTCTTGTTTTACCGCTGAAAGGTCGTAGAATCAAACCTCTTTCATCGTGGAGCCTGCTTGACCTCCTTGTGCTACTGCGAGTTCTCTCTGGGCACTTTAGCTTCCTCACACCGGCCGTGCATTTCACTCGAAACCTTTTGATGATTTTTAAATGACTAATGCATGCCATTATTTCAACACGCCTGGACTAACTGTACTGCTTTTTTCTTTAGACGCTGGCATTCATCAGCCCTCCCCCGTGCGCTAATTAGTCAAGAAGCAAAAAAATGCCCCCATTATTTTAAGATGTTATTGTTTGCTTTTTAATGAGGTCACGGAGGTCCAGGGATTACCTCCAGCTCGTTGTTCCTAGACGAGCCTTCCCTGTAATCAACCCTAAACTGTGTATCACACTTTACTTTGGTGCAAATGAACCCGACTGATTTACATCGATTTATTTAGGAATATTAATGGAAACGCTTGGACTTTACAAGATAAAAGCACATAAACACCATAAAGTCAGAATAAAACATCCCAAAAAAACAACTGCACTTTCTTATGAACGCGTCATGATCTACATTAAACTAGTTCTTTATTGTTAAACTTATTACGTGAGATAACATGCCAACCAACAAACAACAGAATGACCAAAAATATTAATATAATATAATGTTTCTTAGTCGGTGGATCTTCATGTTTTCCTCATTTGCAGTGATGGTCTGACTAAGCCACATGCCTGACAGTAATAACCAGTGGCACATACGTACCTTTAACTTGTCACTCTGTCCATTCTCACTCTCTTCATCTCTTAGTCTTAGTCCACAGACTTAAATGCCTTTAAGTCGAGGCCGTCCAATCAGAGCCGGCCTGGGATTCAATTACATAAATCTACAACAGAGGACAGATTTTTTTTATTAATGACCTCTAACGTGAAGTCAGGAGCTTCAATCAAAGACAGCAGAACAAGCCTTGTGTGACCTTTATGAACTTGAGCAAACACTATGTCATGAAAAGACCTACAGTCACTAAGCTGGGCTTCACAAAAGATAAATGCAGAGAAATCCATTTAATAATGTCATCTGAGGCGGGACTGTGCCATATTATTAATAAAAAACCAGTCCTGGACAGAACTGTGCACCATGTCTCTGCGTCTGCTTCAGTGGATTCAAAAAGAAACAGGTGTTCCCTCTGAACTGTAGGGCCCAGTGTCTCTGACAGTTTCCTATAAACCTTCTGCAGCGGAGACAGAGGCGTCAGCAGCAGATGAACTCCATGAAACGCGCTGTTGAACAAAACTGCTGACATTTAATTTACTGTATCAGATAATATAAAGCTGAACCAGATTGTCAACAGGGATCAATTTTTTTTTTTTTTAGAATCAGGACAAATCTGATGGACCTGAGACAATGTTTTACATATATAAAAATATATATATATTATATTATATTATTATATATAAATATAATGTTTCATCTAAGTCTGAACTGCTATAATGTTCTTTACACCAATGTTAACCAGTATGTCCTGCCCAAACAGTCTCTAGTTTCTATGAATGATCAGATTAATAATGTTCCATGCTCTCTAAGACCTGTGACAGTGACTGAACTTCAATTGTCTCTGTTACAAACTGCTCCAAGACTCATAAAAACAATACCCACTGCCAATTATCTCCCAGTAATGACTCGATAATCAAAGGCTAATTGGACCAGACTTTTAACTCTGTCAGTGGTCTGTCATAACACAAAATAATAATAATAATAATAATAATAATAATAATAATAATAATAATAATAATAATAATAATTTAATAATAATAAACCTCTGGGGGCTTGACAATTTGAAGGTTAAACAAAAAGTGAATCCAATTTTTGAAATGTTGCAAAAGTAAACAATAACTATAGATTTTTTTAGGTCTTTAGTGTTGGTAAGTTCTATGGTAACTTATTTCTGGTCATTTAAAACCTATCCAGCAACACCCAGCTTTACCACACGAGTTAATAAAGCTTTTAAACGATTATGTTATCATTTTATTTTAAATGATTTGTAGCTTTAATGTTGTATTAAAAGCAAGAAAATGATGTTTAAAGCAGCAGCCTGCTAACTAAACTTTACTGATAACTAGTTTCTTCACAAAGGCATCGTAGAGGAACTACAAATAAAACATCTAAATATACAGCCTTACTCCATCTCCTTCTTAAGAGCAAGTATCTCCGCCGAGCTGCTGTTAAACATAATTACTACCAAAAAGATTTTCTTTTTTAATGCCACAAATGGTTAAAGAAGGACTTTATCATAATGTAAACCTTCACTACATTCTGACTTATTTACAGCTTTTCCTCATTTCTAGAAACATTACATAGCTCTATTTGATTTGGGAGATAAACGTGTCCTACTGATGGATGACGCGGAGCAGCTGCTCGGGCCTCAATCAGACGAGTGCTGGTTCACTGTGGAGAGCAATCTCAAAGCCAATTTCACTGATAGTCATCGAGGGCTGTTGCTACAAGCGCGGGCCGTCCCACAGGCCTTCACCTGTGGGACACAGAACGCACCTCCTTCATCCCCAGCTCCAGGACACGGCGGCAAACTTCTGCCTCTCGTTGCTGTTGATATCAAACAGATCAGTTTGGAAATGTGTTGGCCCGGAGCAGGTTCACGTTGTTGGACAGAAGAGGTTGGTTGAGCAAGTTTTTGAGCAAGATTCTAAATGCTTTTTTGTGATAAGGAGAGAAATCAGCAAAAGGGGTTAGTCCTGATGTTTGAGTGTAGCTTAGTCTATGTCAACAATTAATCTACAAATCTTCCCCTGATGAAACCTGACAAACTCAAAAAAGTGACTTTTAGTGCATCACTCACATCACACCACAGGTGAATAAACCAGATGAGACCGACGAGGAAGGGCAGAGGGAAGTCTGGACTGCTGCCCCCGCGACTTAAGAAGGAAGATGGATGGATTCACGTAAAGCGGTTTATTTCAGATGTAGCACTCCGAACTACGACTGTGCGTTTGATCCACACAATGATGTTTTTTCTTTTGAACTAGTTTAATTTCAGATTTAAATCAGCGTTTAGTTGTGGTTTTAGTTTATGTTTACCTCTTGGTTTAGTCTGGTTTAATTCTGATTTAGTCCTGATTTAGCCCTTATACTGAGAAAGGTCCTAGATTTGTTGTGAATACAGTATTTGTAATGAGCAAGCAGACTGAGCGTGGATTGGAGGAAAAGGTGTATTGTTTGTTCTAAATGGTGTTTTATTTTCCTCTGAGGATGGACTCGCAGGTGGCAGCAGCTCCGTCTCATCACCTCTGCATCGAGGAGCTGCCTATGAATCATGCTGCTGTGGTCAATTTGTGAAATGAACCAGAAATTACTTTGAAAGATGTATAATGACTGTTTGCCACCATGCAGCATCTTTATTTGTGTCTTAAACAAATCAGTTTTTCTTTAATGAATGTTAGTTTGGTATGTATCTGTGTATGTCTTGATTTTCTTCTCACTCAGGCTTTTTGGGCCTAGAATCCCTTAAATCTTCTGTCATGTGTGTAGATTTATCCAGCTTTAACTTTAAACTAAACATTAACATTACCTATCTGTCAGAGTTTGTTTGAAGCTTGGTTCAAATGTGTGTTCCAGGGAACGACGAAGGCTTAGCAATATTGTGATACTTCTTCTCGGGACATATTTTTAAAAGTTAACAGGTCTGAACAACAGTCTGAACGGATGTAGCTTACTATTTAAACCTTTAATCTGTCCACAGTTGCAGCTTTAATACAGTCAGGTATTCATCCACCTGACAGTCTGTATGTCAGGATTTATTCATTCGTCTGTGGCGGCGTCTCAGCCCGGCGTCAGAAACAGGTTTTGTAAATAATGTGGCATTGCGGATTAGTCCTATTTACATTAGTGCCGTGTAAATCTTTGCCTGGAGCTGGTTTAAACTTTGTTTGGAAGCCTGTGTGACTTATAAGACTGCAACGACAGATATTTGTTACTTGTTATTTTGAAAGAGGTGGACCAGAGTAATTTTCTTTGTGGATTATTACTTACATCTAACATTGAGATATATGATTCGTGGCTAGTGTCACATGCCTCGGTCACTCATCAAAACAGCAATGGACAACTGTTCCTTCCTCTCTGAGCACAATGGCCCTTTCTGATTCGTTTCTTAACACTCGCCTGTGTTTGGCTGTAGTTTTGTAAAGAAGAGTGGTCCTCTCTGAGACTCAGGTCTGTCTTTGTGCATTTAAGTTTTAAACACCACAACGGTGAGTGAGAGGTAAACGGAGCCGACACTCAGTATGTTTACCTGCGGGTAGAGAAATTTTAATTATCGTCTTAAATTTGAAACTGTATGTAGACGTCTTACTCCTAATTCAAGTACTTGTAATCACAGAAGAATTAACACCTTACGCCGACTGAGGTTGGACACAGCTCTGCAGCAGCTCCAGCGTCACACGGAGAGTAACACACATAAACAGACAGGATTCTCTCTGGTGCATGTAAACTCGGACAAAGTCAGCAATGAGATGGTCAACATATTCCAAATAAGGTCTGCGTGTAGAAGTACCGACTGGTTTACCAACTGCTGGTGTTTGACAGTAGACAATAAAACCATACATGTCCTTATCTACATCAGATTAGGTGGATCCGTGAGACCCATAATGCCCTGTTTTGACAAGTCTATAGAGTAGTGCCTTGATCAATCTATTTATACGTCAGAGCTGTTAAAAAAAACCCAAGACCCTGATATATGCTTCTCTTATGGAGCCCTGATGTCTATATTTACTCAAGGCTGGAGTGATGCATATTGACACAGACGCTCGATAATGTGCCGACAGTTGCCTTTTTATCGACAGCTGCGACTCCCAGCAGCTCTGAGAAGATGGAGCCCAAAGACAGACTGATAAGAGGCACGCGTGAATGGACACAGACAAAGACCAGGCCATATATCACCAACACTACCCAACATTGACGCCAAAGCAAACACGAAGGGTGCATTTCGAGATCGCTCTGCCAGTCGTGAGCGACCCTGGAGCCTGTGTGTAACATGAGTAATGGTGTGTGCTTTACGATAGATTTACGGCCTAACGTTCCCCCTGACATGAACGAGCACATATAAAGTACAGGTCTTATTTTATCGGCTGTACGGAGCACTGATCTAAATCTACAGCGTGACAAGGATCTGTGAGTGAGGCTTTGTAACACTTTCATACAACATCATATAAAACCTATAATGTCCCTTTGGAACACATGTATATGACGGATTTGTTACAATAAGATCAATTACAGTGTGACATTGTGATATGTATAATTCATTGTATTTTGGTGACGTTATGATGGCATTAACATTAAAACCTGATAAAGATGAACCCAAAGGTATTTTATTTAAGGATGCTCAATAACATCTACAGAGCATCTTTATCCTGTGCAGCCTCTGTAGACTGGCTTTGGCTGTAGTTAGTCCTGAAATAACCATCTGTGCATGAACCAACCATTGAACATTTGTTTGAGAGATATATAAAGTGGGACACTGTCTATAAATATCATCATCTTCTGTCTTATCCTCTTTGATGATATGTCTGACGTGATATTTACCTGTATCACAATGACCAGAGCTTATCGTTGAGAAATGAAACACACACTGTATATTTCCTGTAAACTCCACTCTGTGCCCAGGTGAAGAATGGAAGAAATCTGGACATTAGCTTGATTTAAACTCTGCAAAGAGATCTAGCTTCCTTCAAACTGCTAAACTCATCTTCTCTGTGCGCCCGCCACCAGATATTCACTTTTAAAGATGAACACCGGGCTCACATTTCCAGAAACAAACTGTCTTTTATGTCACTTTAGTATTTGAAAGTGTAAATCCTGGAATTTCATGTTTATTCAAATCATGACCAGACTTTTTGCTGCATTATACTTATTGGATGGATGGATACTTAATGTCATGTTTTAAAAGCATCAGAACTTTTTTCTTATATTTAACGTGGGAAGAATAGTATTCATAATATTCACAAGTAACCTATAGAATCATATTTCCATAAAACCTCCAGCATATCCTTTAATACCCTATTTCGAGCTTTGCTAAAGACAGTTATTGCTGCTGTAACCTGCACATGCAGCGCCCTGGCTCATTCCTCGGTGCTAATTTCCTGTTTGAAGCTCTGAACAGTTTGTAATTCACCTCACAGCTCGCCCTCCTCTGGTTTTAATCCCTCTTTCCACTCGCTGAGTCGCACTCGTTTGCTGCAACAAGGACCAGACTGATCCGCTCTCAACCTGAACACCTCCGCCGTCATTACTCCAGGAGCTCACTCTCAATGCTTTGAATTTAGTTTGAAACTGGGAGAACATGAGTCCTGGAAGAAAGGAAATATAGAAAACATAGCATTTGTTAGCGACAGCTGTTTCTGAAGTTAGACAGAGATGGCGTCTTATGGCTTTTCTACTTTGTGAATATAAAACATTCTATTCTCTGTCTCCTCTGTGTTAAACATAACTGTGAACGAGTGAGGTCTGGAGTTTACAAAACTGGGAATCAAGTGAAAATAATCTTCTTCTACTGTTCAATACAGCAAAAACCTCAACATTTAATCTCTCTGGACCAAAGTGGCAACCTTAAACCCATGTTCAACCCATGTTTCCACCCTGTTTTACATTAAATAAAGAAATACAAGGTTCTGGACTAACTTAACACGTGTTAAATAAGAAGAAAAAGAATCAATATTAAAGACTGAACATAAACTAAACCAGGTCTAAACTAGGACTTAATTTTGATGAAGATTTTTAGGCGAAAAGTAAGTCACTCTTGGACTCACTCTGTCTTCACACTCAACCAGCTAAAACCTTTAGACCATCATTTAAGTCACTCTGCACAACTTTTCTGTTTGATCTGGCTTCTTTCCCCGACAAGAGACTGTTCTGTACTGTTCTGCGCTTTGTTTTTCTGTCTGTTATTTTGTGTTTAATCTCTGTGATGTAAGGCGCCTTGAGTGTCTTGAAAGGCGCCTTATAAATTCAACATATTATTAATATCTTCCCCGTCTTGTTGAAAGTTTTTCACACTCAGTGACAAATACTGTACATCCACTATTCAAAATTGAATGCTTTATACAATGTCTTTATCATTGTCCACATTTGTCTGGATATATGACCTTAGAAAAGAAAATCTCCATCTTAATGTAAACTTAAACTGTCATCATAAAAGTGGAAGCGCTGTATTTAAATATTAAACAGTTCTGAGGTGAACTCCAGCCGCGGGCCTCACTCCGCCGTTTTTCCCCAACAGTCTGTTCTTCTCTTTTACATTTCATGGCCTCTGAATCTGAGCTTTAAAGTTGAACTGTGTCGACGGCAAGAGGAGAGTCGTGAGGTGAAAAAAAGACAAAGGTTTGGGGGTAAAAAGTGAACGGGTGAATAAAATTGTGACAAAGTGCACAGTAAGTCTCTGTAGATGAAAGAGGGACGGGACAGAGGTGCACACAGGACACCCCTGAGGTTTTAGTGCTAAATAATTCATGAGCAATCACTCGAATGCATCACTGTGAATGAAAACGCACAGAGCAGAGCAGAACAGAGAGATTCAGACGAGGTAGAACCGAGGCAAGAAAGGGAAAGAAAGTGCGAAGGCGTGCACAGTGTCTCAAATTAAATGTGAATTCAATTTCTCAGTCAGCTGGAGATCCTAATGTGACTGACGGATTTAGTGGAAGTCGGATCTGTTGCAGCATGTTCTCCGTCCGACGCCACTCTCAGGGGAAAGATCGATGAGATGATGAAGAGGCAATGTTACAGGAACAAAAGAAACTAAGAGCACTTTTGAATAGTACATAACACAGGTACTGGAAATTAAAACGCTTTATGTTAAACGGTAAAAACTCTAACCCTAACCAAGGACCCCAAACAGAGCAACGACGGGTTTTGGGCACAGCGTCGATCCAAATACTTTAAAGAGAGAAGGAAAACTTACAAAATATATCATCAGCAGAAGTCTTATTTATGTTACATTTTATAGAAAGACTGGCACAAAAATGAAATTTTGTGACACATACAGGGATTGATTTGGACTCATCTATTCTTTAAATCTCTTCTCAATTAAAGTCATGGAACTAACTTTATGACAAACAAAACATTTGTCTGATGTAATTCTCTGCAGTAGCTTCTACTTAACCCCAGCCTCTCTGTTTATTTAAATTCCACTTTCTGAGAAAAGAACCTCCGGGATGAATGAGGTTTGTCCCAGCGGAGGCTCATTTAACGCCGGTGAAAGCTTATGCTGTACTCTGTAATTTCAGTGAGTTATTTTAAGGTGGCAGCAGAAGGAGAGTGTAATTACAGAAAAGTGGATAAATAAATTAAGGTATAGCAGCGTTTGTGTGGCGCCTACAGCAGTGAGTTGGATAATCTAAAGAACAACTTCCTCCAGAGGCGGACTGGTTAACATCCTAAAACATCCTGTATTTCCTCTGTAAATGTAGGTTCTGGTTTAATATCCTTACTTTAAGAAAGAGAAACGTTTTAAGGGTCAAAACTCAAACTAAAGCAGCCTCAGAGGGTCAAACACAAACTTCAGCAGCCTCAGAGGTTAATAACCCAAACTACAGCAGCCTCAGAGGGTCAAACACAAACTACAGCAGCCTCAGAGGGTCAAAACTCAAACTAAAGCAGCCTCAGAGGGTCAAACACAAACTACAGCAGCCTCAGAGGGTCAAAACTCAAACTAAAGCAGCCTCAGAGGTTAATAACCCAAACTACAGCAGCCTCAGAGGGTCAAAACTCAAACTAAAGCAGCCTCAGAGGGTCAAACACAAACTACAGCAGCCTCAGAGGGTCACAACTCAAACTAAAGCAGCCTCAGAGGTTAATAACCCAAACTACAGCAGCCTCAGAGGGTCAAAACTCAAACTAAAGCAGCCTCAGAGGGTCAAACACAAACTACAGCAGCCTCAGAGGGTCAAAACTCAAACTACAGCAGCCTCAGAGGGTCAAACACAAACTACAGCAGCCTCAGAGGGTCAAAACTCAAACTAAAGCAGCCTCAGAGGGTCAAACACAAACTACAGCAGCCTCAGAGGGTCAAACACAAACTTCAGCAGCCTCAGAGGTTAATAACCCAAACTACAGCAGCCTCAGAGGGTCACAACTCAAACTACAGCAGCCTCAAAGGGTCAAACACAAACTACAGCAGCCTCAAAGGGTCAAACACAAACTACAGCAGCCTCAAAGGGTCAAACACAAACTACAGCAGCCTCAAAGGGTCAAACACAAACTACAGCAGCCTCAGAGGGTCAAACACAAACTACAGCAGCCTCAAAGGGTCAAACTCAAACTACTGCAGCCTCAGAGGGTCAGAACTCAAACTACAGCAGCCTCAGAGGGTCACAACTCAAACTACAGCAGCTTTAGAGGGTCACAACTCAAACTAAAGCAGCCTCAGAGGTTAATAACTCAAACTACAGCATCCTCAGAGGGTCAAACACAAACTACAGCAGCCTCAGAGGGTCAAACACAAACTACAGCAGCCTCAGAGGGTCAAACACAAACTACAGCATCCTCAGAGGGTCAAACACAAACTACAGCAGCCTCAGAGGGTCAAAACTCAAACTAAAGCAGCCTCAGAGGGTCAAACACAAACTACAGCAGCCTCAGAGGGTCAGAACTCAAACTACAGCAGCCTCAGAGGGTCACAACTCAAACTACAGCAGCTTTAGAGGGTCACAACTCAAACTAAAGCAGCCTCAGAGGTTAATAACTCAAACTACAGCATCCTCAGAGGGTCAAACACAAACTACAGCAGCCTCAGAGGGTCAAACACAAACTACAGCAGCCTCAGAGGGTCAAGACTCAAACTAAAGCAGCCTCAGAAAGTCAAAACTTCAACTACAGCAGCCTACCTGAGAATTTACATTGTTTATTTAAAACCTGTGACATCTAAGACAAAATGTGCACCAAAACAGGGTAAAATACATTTTAATCAATTTCCAGTTTTTCCAGGTTATATTTGTTCTTTGTTTTGGCTTTTGGAGACTGAGTTGAATCCTCGAGAAGCCTTTGTGTCGAAGCAGATCAAACAGAAAAGCCGTGGCTGTAACTTGTGGGAAGTATTGCAGTCAGAAAGAGCGTATTGTCTCCTTCAAACAACAGACCAGAGGATATTAGGCAGCGATGATGAGACGAGATTTGCTCCCGACTTTGATTCAGACACAGCGCTGAGTCTGACCCCATCATTTTATATATTAGAAGATACTGTTTCAAAGATAAGACGTGCATCAGGAGAATGAAAGCTATCTGTGCATGTGATCGCTGCCTGGAAAGAGAGGGTTTTTTTCACTCCCGTCAGGTTTTGATCCCCGAGGTTTTGACAAGCAAATAGGGATCGAGACCTCATGAAATCCCAAAGTAACTGCAGCGTGCAAGTGTGGATCCTCTTCAGTTGTAATCCGTCCCCCCGCAGAGAAGGGGTTATTAAAATGCAGGGGCGGTTCGCCGCTCGGACGTGCCGTGGTTGAGAATTATACCCAGGTGGGAAGCCACAGACCTTATTTCAACTGCATTTCCGTCGCTTTGAGGCTGGAGCTGGCTGTAACTCAGGAGATGATGATGTGTTTTTAAGACTAAAGAGTTTATAAGACTGAAAACAAGATCAAGACCAGTGTGCAAATATAATATATAATAATGCTGTGGGCCAACTCAAATACGGAACAAAATCAGAGTGTATCAAGACTTTTAGGGATTTAGGGATACACTAAATAACCAAACATAAATAAAACTAAAATAAGTAACTGCATCTCTCTGTCTCTCAGTAAGCTCCGTCTCTCAAATTCAAAGCACAAACCCAACCTCAAATAATCAATCGAGTGACCATCGAGTCACAAGTCAAAGGGCTTGATGCGCCGACAAGGTTTATCTTAACGCTAGATAAGATAAATCTGTTTGAAACAGGACGTAACACTAAATGTTCCAAGCTGCTCTGCTTTATTTACAGCAGATTAATAGATTTGATTGGATAAAAAGGGATCTTGCTGTTTGACACTATAAATCTAATGAGCATCACAAATAAATCACATTTGAAGGAAACTTTAATGTAATAAAGAAATGAATGTTTTAATTTACTTGCTCCATATTTTTTCCTCTTTTTACTGTCTGTCCTGTTATTTCTCAAACCTTAATAAGGTGCTGTTTTTGCCTAAACATACATAATTAGTCATTTCATCAGGCTTTTGTTGAGAATTTGCCATAAATCACTAAAACGCAGAACGAAAGGTATGCTTCATTCATACTGTACTCTCCCATGGTTCTGGAAATGTTGCTTAGATACTCTATATTTGTGAGATAGGGTTGGTTTCACAGCAGCTGATCTGTATCGAGGCTGCATTTAGACGCTACACGAGTGTTCACCGCCGGCCACTTCATATCTGAGTCCTGATAATCGCCGAGGATGCAGAACACAGCGCTCTCATAATGGGACTCAGACTGTATCTCAGCTTCTCCGTTTCACACAGACTTTCTTTTTCTGTCCAACAATCAGCCACTGTAGAAATGACGGAGACTATTGTTTGAGCCAGAGGCTATTCTGTCATTTATAAATTTGTATTTGTTTTTGAGCGCTTGTGGAATGGGGCATCATAATTTGCAAGTGATGTTATTTGTCATCTGTGCATAAAAAAACACATTTCACATAAATCATTTTATCTTAGTGCTTGTGTCTCTTGTTTTTATTAAAGCATTTATGTGCACGAGGCTGCAAAAACGGTCTAAGATTATTGATTTTGCAGTACAATAGTAAACATAATGGGTTAGCCTTATTAGCTCCCAACACTGTTTGCTTGGCTCTCTTAGTACTAATGTCATGCTTAAAGTTAACCTAATATTTTTTAAATCTGATCATCTTTCTGTAAAAATGAACCACTTTTCACTTTCTGACTCTCCAGCAGTAAAACCTTCAGATGAATTTCCTGCAAAAGTTAAACAAACTCACTGCATATGCACTAAATGTTCTTCTGTGATTTCTTGCAGAATATTTACCTCCAAAATTTTTTTATGTCTGTGGAACTTCTTTTGTGCATTTACAGTGGTGCTGTGTGATGAAAATCTCTTTCGCTCACTGGCCTGCTAAAACTAAAGCTGCCTCTTTCTTTCAGGATGGCATGGGCAGCCTGAGAATAACAGAGAAAGGCCTGAAGCTGGAAGGAGACTCCGAGTTCCTGGAGCCTCTTTATGCCAAAGAAATCCAGTCCAAACCGGCAAGTCTTTACACATTCACTGACATTACTCACATTACATTACAGTTAGTATCCAAAGGATTAGATCAGGATCAACTTTACATATTTTTGTTGTAATTCTAATTTGTGTTGATGTGGTGATGATGGTCTCATAAGATGGAAGCGTCCTCTGTTTCATGGAGTATCTGTTGAACCAGGATCACTTTGTCTTTAAAAGAGAAGTTAGTTTCCCTGTTTAATGTCAAGCATCAATATTGAGGCCGTTTTTGTTTTGTCTTTGTGGTCATTTGCCTTTTTGGTCAACACGTATTACATCTATCTCCAACATTGCAGCCTCTGGTCTGTTTTATACATGAGGCATGAATGGTGGGGTTCGGCTGTGCCTCTGAATGCTAATCCCAGTCAGAACATACCAGGGGACCTCGGTCGGCCACGCTTCTCACTCGCTGCACTGCTGCTGCAGAAAACTAATGCTGAGCGGAAAAGGCCTTTTGATCCCACTATGAAGTCTGGGGTTACTTTTCTCAGATAGAAATGACAGTGCTTTTGTGTAGGATTTCAACTTATTCAGATCTTTATGAAATGGAGGCTAACTTGGATGGATCTTAACACGCTATCTGAGAAAAGGTTTTGCTCAAAATAAAAATGACTAGATTACTGAACTAACTAAAAAAAAAGGAGGCGAGAGTTTGAGGCTAAGCAAGGTAGTCAATAAAGTAATAAAAATGAAGTGCTCTTTGGGAAGGGAACTGGTAAAAAAAAAAACAATCTAACGTACTCCCTGATGAAGTTCAGTCTCACCGATAAAGGTTACAAAAGCATGATGCTAGTCTTGAGTTAAATTTGACGAGTGTGTATGTGCATGAAGAATTCAGAAGTGAGTCCAGGCTCTGATGGAAAAGGACGGCAGAAAAGATCACGTCCACAGACAGACTTGTTCAGATGAAACTGTGAATCTAAGTGTTGAAAGCAGCTGGAAAAGACTCCAGCCACTCGTGACCCAACAGGATAAGTAGTAGACAATAAATGATTTAATAACTATGCAGATATAGGTTGATGTGCAGTGTAAAAGCAGAGATTTATGTGCCATTTCTGGGTGTGTCCAAACAGCCGACAGATGAAGACGACTGATTCAGCCCAAAGACAAAAAAACATCTGAGATTAGTTTATGAAGCGTCAGTGGCTCAGATTGGTTTCAAACGTAACCAGGAGTTTTTCAATTCATTTTGATTAGTCATGTTTTCAGTCATGAACTGGAATCTAAAGTAGGCAATACTGTGTCCCCCCCCCCAAAAAAAAAAACCAGAGCAGGCGCTTTACGGTAAAGCCTAAAACTGACCCAAAAACAGAGAAGAAATGGGAAGCAGAAGCGGCACAGTGAATACAAAAAAGGCTAAAAATAGACGAGTGGAAGGAGGCAGTGAGGAGACAGAACAGTGACGTGACAAACCAAAGAGGAACAGCAGGCATTCAGAGAGGTTTACGTTGTCAAAAGGAAACGGAGCGTTCTAATGAATGTGCTGAAGAACTCTGAAGAACTGGAGAGCCCTCTGCTGTGGTCCATCCCTGTGCTACAGAAACTGAAAGGTCACGCTAAACATTCAAAATGGAAACGATTAAAGCTTGTCTTGTTTTTGCGATAAATATTCAAGACAAAATGATAAATAATGTGTACTTTTTTTGAATAAACTTACAATAAACACTAAAAATAATTTTTTCGAAACATCTTATCAACTATGTTAATTAAAATCATTGCGTTAAACACAGCTAACCATAAACGGAATATGCCCAAGTCCCGACTCAGCAGATGAGCATGCTTCGTCTAACGGACTTGTTTTGAGCGTTTGTGGTGATGCCATTTAAAACGGAGATTCTTTTTGAATTGCTCTGGTGTAAATACTCTATATTAACATTTATCACATCGACACTAAAGGCTGAACGGAGCATTTTCCTCACAATCCCTCTCCGTTTGCTGCCGCTTCATGAAAGCACACTGCGGTTGAGCTCGTGCCTCCAGATTGCTCCTTTAGCTCGAACTCATGCTTTAATTTATCCAGTGAGCTTTGTGCCGCTCTGGGACCTTAACTCTGCCCGGGAGAAGATATTCCTTTAACCAACTGCTCCAAGTTTGTGTCTGCTGCTCCCTCTTTATTCGCCTCCATCACACAATTCACCGTGAGAGGCGTCCTGCTGGGAGTAACACGGTGGACAGCGTTAGCGATGAATCCAAGGCAAAGGCAGAACGAATCAAAGGCAGTGCACAAACCATAAAAAGAACACATGTAAGGCACACGAACGCTGGTGTGTAAACATGTCTCTGAGGAGTTCTACAGCTACAGTAGAAGTATATGTACACTGTTTTCTTTAAGGTAAACTAGTCTGCTTCTTCAAACATGACTGAGAATAATCTACCTAACCAAATGTGTTTTCGTAAATCTTACAAACTGGCCAGTCCTTAAAGATTTCGCTCTAAACTAAAGGGTTAACTCTTTATATTCAGACACTCGTCAAACTCAACTCACTTTAATGACTCCACTCTTTTCTTTATCAGCCTCACGACGGCTTCAGCGACTGTTTGGAGTCGTCTCTTATTTGTCCGTCCGGCTGCTATCGCAGTGTTGCTCTAATAACTCTAACTCTTTTGCGCAGCATACGTTCTGTGGGAACCTGAATAAGTTTGGCCCGAGCCATAATGTTATCAGTAACAGGCACACGGCTCGGCTGCGAGAGGAGCACAATGGTCCGGCCGTTATCGCTAATTAAGAAGTTGACTGAGGCATGAAGATTAGAAAGAGCAGTGTTCGACGTGATCAGCATTAGACATCGCTGCGCGGCATTGTGGGAAATGGACCGCTGAAGATTCACTGCTCCCGTTGTTGTTTGTTGTGGATGTCCTTTTGTACTTTTTAAACTCGGAAGGTGTTGTAAATTAGTCTCTGCGGTCAATGGAAGCGCTGCTAATCAGGTCAGAGAGTCTTTGAGAAACAAAAGTGAGGGATACAAGATCAGAGGGAGGCTGGTTTTTGGAAAGGCCCAGTGAGGCCTGTGAAGACCTTAAGGACCTGATCCTGCTCTCGACTAAAGATTTCGAATCAGTGACGTATGGCTGCTCTACCGTCTTCCTGGGGCAGGGGTAGATCATCGGCAGAGCTCCACAGTGGACAGGCTGGGTTTGGCACATCTGAAAAGCATTAGGTGGTTCTCGGTACTCAGGCTATATTTACTGGTACTTGAGTAGTTTCAGATTTTAGTTCTAGATGAACTAGGTTTAACCATAGGCCCACTCCTAGTTTCTTTGTTTAAGCCTTTAAATGCAGTACGGAGGGTTATAGGCACTTGGTGGGTGTTTTAGTTTAGTTTTTCTGTCAGTGACCAGTAATAAGTAGCACTAAAGTTTGAGAATCAGTGGCTGATGCCTTTTAATCCAAAGTATTTTAGATGCAAGCAGCACTCGGACATGAATTCAGTTTAGTATTATGATTAAAAGTTTTTTCCTCTGGGACTGGATCTTGTGCCCTGAAGCGATCCTTCTGTTTCCAGTAGGATACTAAGCACTACAGTAGGTCAGAGCTGTAGATAATGGCACTGTCTGCTCTATTTGCACATGAGTTATTGTACGATGGCACTTTATGCACTTATTTCTATCTATTGTAACTGTTTTATTGTGTAGCCATGTTTTTGGATGTTCCTATCTTTGAGTCATAACAACAGCATAGGATTAATAAAGTTTTTTTTTTAAAACCTGTTCAAAGCCAGGTCTGTCCCAGCTCCAGACTCTGTTATGTTGGATTCATGCACTCCTCTTTTAACAGCTTTTGTCAGATCACGTCAGCTTTAATAAAGGGTTTAATGACTTGGAGACCTCTTAAAATCCAGTCCATATCTTCACTGGTACAACCCTATAAACAGAGCCTGATTTAACCATTGTTTCTTTTCTTACGGTTCATTTACTTCATGACAAGCCCCTAATCGCCGCTGTTTTGTGTTTTTTTTTTTTTTCAGGGCCGCCCGTTGTACCTGCAGTCGTCCAGGAACGTGTCGGTCAATATCTACAACAGTAACCAGCAGCTGCTCACTCAGCTCGTCACAGGTGAGGCCTCAGCGGGGAGCCGTGATGGGGCTATCGATCCCAGAGCGTTTTCATTTTTCACAGAGACATCAGTGACAGCGGCGTATGGGATTAGAACTGTGTTTTTCTGAAAAGGGCTTTGATAGAGGCTTGATTATGTCTTGTGTTAAAATATGCTTTGGAACATGAGGTTTGTTCGTTTGTACTCGATGTATGTGAGTGTCTGCACCAAGACCTTAGGAATTGTTACACTATTAGTTTAGCTTAATCCTTGAACATTTGGTTTCACGGTAGAATATTAAAATTTGCACCATTGGACTTTTTATTGGCAGCTGATGATTATAAAAAAATAAGGGTCACACAAAATGTAAAAGCAGCACAGAAATGTTCCTCTTCTTTTTTCCGGTCTGAATATTTCTCAATAATTGTAATAAATAAGTAAAGTTCAGTCTTTAAGCATTGGGATTGCCTCAAGGTGCGGCTCAGTGCCTCAATTATTCTATTCCTATTCAACACTGACAGTGACGTTTTCACATTTTCACAGCTGAAAGCCTGCACCAAGGTCTGCGCTAAGAACTGTTTGTTACTACAGTTTTTAAATACACACTTTCCCTGACGCTGTGTTCACCGTCGTCATGACAACGGGGGGCGTGGCTCCTGTGTTCACTCTCGTCGTGACAACGGGGGGCGTGGCTCCTGTGTTCACTCTCGTCGTGACAACGGGGGGCGTGGCTCCTGTGTTCACTGTCGTCGTGACAACGGGGGCGTGGCTCCTGTGTTCACTGTCGTCGTGACAATGGGGGGCGTGGCTCCTGTGTTCACTGTCGTCGTGACAACGGGGGGCGTGGCTCCTGTAGATGGTGTTTCCTGTGGAGCATGAGTCTCTGCAGAGGCTCTTTTTACAGTTGAACTGGAGAAATACAATAATCCGACTGCAGCAGGGCCTAAAGAGACGTGTTTTTAATAATATAGAGTTAATATAGACATGTTTTATATCACTCTAACGCTCTTTAGGAAATGATCATATTTACAGAAGGCCTCTGTCGTAGAGCAGCAAGAAAAACAGAGCCTTACAAAACAACATAATCTGAACCTGTTTCTCCATTTACCCTGGCACTTTTTGTGTTTAATTGTTTAGGTTTTCTTGCATTTGGTCCAAAGTCTGGACTTTGGGACTTCAGGATCAGTTTGTCTCAGACGTAGCAACAGGAAGTAAAAGGCTAATGGGTGTTTACATTAGCGTGCTCTTTATATAAATTACAACTTTCCCAAAACAAATGAATGGGGTGCTATATTTGACTAAAATCCTTGTTCTTACTTTTGCTCTTTGTTCCTTTATAATATACACATCATCACACATTGCACATTTACTGAACATTGAACATATAAGTGGTTCTGGGAGAGTTTTTTGAATGGGAATGAGCCGTGCGTAAACCTGCTCAGGAAGTGTCTTTGCTAAAGAAACAGTGACACATTGCCTTGTGGGGCCTGAGCAGTGGGAGACAAAGCGACATGATGTTCTTCGACTAAACGCCTTTCTTCAATGAGAGGAAAAAGCGACTCCACTTCTCACATGGAGACTGACAGAATCAATTGCGTTTGCGTCAATCATTCTCAAACGCTGCTGTGTTTCCTGTCGCCGCGTGAGACCAAACAATCTGAGACGGAGGGACTTGTCGACGCTTGATATTTCTCGTTTGCCGTGACGCCGGGCTGGGTTTTGTCAGCGTTTTTGCTCCGAGCCGTGCCACTTCAGCAAAGGGTCATATCACTCGAGCGTTTCACGAGATTTGATCACAAATGGGCGACATGTCCCGTTTCGTAATTTGATTCCCTTTCACTGTTTCTGTTATTGCTGGCTGTGGATGTATAGCCTGACAACTGGCCTCTTATTGAAAGTGTCAGAGCGAGAACAAACGGGTAAAAACAAAGCTACAAAGAGAGACAACGTGGTGTTCTTTTTACAACAATGTGTCATTACTCACCTGCCAAAAACTAAATGTTGGAAAAAATCTGTTTCTAATCTTAATCTGTCACATTAAGATGCATTTGAAGCCAAAAGTCTAGACTTAAATCTGTTACCATTAATTCTTTCACTTAACACAACAGTTGTTTCAGGTTTTGGACAGAGATACAACGACATTAAAGTAGTTTAATATTGTAATATTGTATATATATTGATTTTGGGCTGCCTCAGGACTTTTGTTTTGACACTGGAAACCAACCCGTGTTCGCCTGTCTAAAAAGTTTATAATAATAGAAATGTTTTTACGCTTACCCAAAGGGCCACTTTGTAACTTTTATCCAGTAGAGGGCGCACATTCTTCTACAGACTCTGTGTTGTTGCAGCGGCGCGATAATTACGGACGTCAATCGTGTACAAGTAGATAAAAATGTGTCTTCTGAATCTGAAGCGTACTTTAAACTGCTGCTAGGGTCCAGTGTGTCTACTCCCTCGGTTTGAGCTGTAAAACTGGTGATAAGTCCTCGTCCCGGGACAGGACAGTTACAGGAGGGTTGTGTCCAGCTGAGGGCGCTGTGTCACTGAGACGGACATAATTCTACTGATGTCTAAGAACCATCAAACGGATTATGTAATTGTATGGAGTTAAAAAGGTGTTTAACTTTATGATTTACTAAAGTAAAATAACACGGCTTTAATTGTCTCTTTAACTCAGAACATCTTAATTAGTAATATTAGCCCTAAAGAAAACCGGTCTAAGGTAAGTCTTCTTAATGTCATTTGTCAACCTTAATGCCTTGTTTCAACATTTGCACATAATTCATTTCTAACTCTTGAGCTGTTGTTGGTTCATACGATTAACAGAAAATAAGCTGTATCTGTATAAAATCACTTCAACGACTCTTATTTTCTTGTAAAAAGGGAGTCATTGGGTTTAAAAGCATTAAGCTGCTGTCGATGTGGACTCGATGAATGCTTCCTCACGGCTCTTTGAAGTCTCATCCTGTGTCTGGGCGTCTCTGTTTAGGATCCAATGGATTTAAAGCACGAGGCAAGTCGTTTGAAGTCAAATCCACGTCGGGGAAGCTGCTCTTCTCGGCCGACGAGCAGGAAGTGGTGGTGGGCGCCGACAAGCTCCGAGTCATGGGTGAGTTCCGGCTGTCGTTTGGCTCTGGGGATAAACGTGGTGGGTTTGTTGTAGATCTGGTTCACATTAGGCTCTTTTATTCTAAATTGTTGTAGTTTTGGACAAATGTAAAAAATGTATTCTTCCTCTCAACAAAGCAGACCACTCCGTAACAAGCCGACTCACACAAACTGATGACTATTTGTCTTTACTCCACATGTGTTCCAGCTGAGAACCGAGCATAAGCACATTACTCTATTTTAAAAAGCTGAAAAGTAGAGCCCATTTTAGACGAGTGTGGCTGTACATCTGAACAATGTGCTGTGTGTTTATTTACATTTGTTTGCTATAAGTCCATTATTTCCATGCTTTCACTTGAGAGCAAGAGTTTAAAAATGCTTAAAGCACTATTGTGTCACTTTTATCTAGTTACACTATTATCTACAGACTCTGTTCTGTAACAAAAGCAGCACAATATTAACAAATGTCATTTGTTTTCAAGTGGACACGTTTTGAAGGTAGGATTCTTTTGTGTGTTTTCTACAAACACGACTCTGCTAAGGTCCAGTGTATGGGCTTCTTTCTAAATCTTCTATTGTGTGACTCACGTAAAGTGTTTCAATGAGCCCACGTCCCGACTCCCGGGCACAGTGAAGTTACACTGAAGGCTCAATGGGTTAATGTCAACCCAAACACTTCTGTTTTATTCAATTGAATTTGTATAGCCCGGGCTTGACAGAAACAAAAGACAGTAAATATGCAAACAGGTTGAACAGGACAGCATCCCTGTCCTCAGACCTTCCATCAGGGTGAACAAAAACTCCAAAAACCAAGCCAGGGACAAAGAGAACCCTCAGGGAGAAGATCCACTCACAGGACGGACAGGCCGTGTAATAGATGTGTCCAGGACAGTCACTGGAAGAAAGTCCATCATATAAACAACAGAATGAGAATGAATATGACTATAGTCCATGATTATTTCATCTGAAATAGTCCATCTATCCAGTCCATCTAAAAGGTCTAATGTTGCATCTGCTGCAGTAAATGAGGAAAGAAAAGTGTCTGTGGTGTTGGCTGTTACACGTGTCAAAGACAATTCCCAGGGGTCAATGCTGGTTCCGTAATTCCCTGTCCACCTCAAACAGGCTTTAGGCTGTGACTACAATACACTGGGCTGTGTGGCTAATCGAAATACTAAAAGATGTGGGTGATTTTTGTTTCTATAAAGTTTCTATCCAGATGCAAGGCAATTCAAAAAACACTCTTTAGCCGGAAGTTTTATCATCTTAAGAAAATGTTTGACTTTTTCTTTTTAATACTCTAAGATCTCCTTTTCCAACATCAAACCAAAACTGTGTTCGTCACCTGTTCCGCGACAGAAAGTGGTGCTGCTCTCCACCGTCGTGTAAAGCGAGTGTCAAACTGACAGACAATAAATGCAAAGTGGAATAACGCAGCGCTTATATTAGCATCCTAAGCAGCGCTGGTGAGGATCCGAGAGGTAAGACGACAGGCCGCAGCGGAGGATGAGCGGGACTGAAGCAGCGTTTGTGGTGGAAAAGAAGTGAGTGTTGTCAGGACACACAGTGGGAGAAGGTGACATGGTGACTGTGGAGGTTAGTTGAGGCACATAAGATGATTCTGCGAACAGGAATACTCCTTCTCACAGTCACACACTCCGGCCAGGATTTTTGTTTTTCGGTGTAACCTGGGTTTAAAAAAAAAAAAGAAAAAAACATTAGTAGAAAAGTGAAAGAGGTGGAGATCATCGTAGAATCGTGACACTGGTCTGAACGCAGAGACAGAAGTTCAGTTTTAAACATGAATAATGAGTGTGCTGAGGATTTGGTTCAGTTGATTTTTCCATGACATAAAACCAGAAAAAGTTGTTGTTTGTTGCTTGATAATGTTTGAGAGTGAGGCGTGGTGTTGGGACCAGGATTGAAGTCATGTTTTAAATAGCCTTTGCCACATAAACTTTATTCTAAGCCCATAAACTCCACTCAGTGTTACTCATTGTGATGTTATACAGTTGCCGACTCTGCCCCCGAAGCTCCACTTCCTCACAGCCGACTAGTAACCTTTTCCACTTCTTTTATTAAAAAAAATACAAAATCTCAACAGACCTGAAACTTTAGACAATTATCTCCCGCTGTGGGCTGATCATTGTCATCTATTAAAATCCTTAATTATAAAGTTAAGATGAAGTCTCAGGGTCTCATTTTTTCACAGATGAGTCCTGTTATAATAAGCTTGAGGTAATTAAACTGTCAAAAAAAAAAAACATCTGATGATAGATATTTGCAGTCAAAAATAACACCTGGGATCAACAAATGTCTAACGCAGGTAGCTTTATAACCATGCAAACCCTGGAGATAAAAAAATAATAAACATTTCTGAAGAAAACACAGTATGCATCAACAATGGCAGACTACATTACCCATAAAGCTTAGATGCCAAATAACGGTTTAGGTTTGAAGAGATACGTAATGCTTATTGTAAATGCATGTCTTGTTCCTAAAAAGCCAATGGATCATGTTCTTCTTCTTCCTGTGATGCTTGATTAGATCTGTTTGCCTCAATGTGGGGACTTTATGTTGTGTTTTTTAGTAGTTTAAAGACAAAGTGCCCGTTTTCAACAGTAAAGTTTTCTCCTGGCGTCTGACCGACTGTGATGAATCGAGACAGAGTTATTTTGTGCTGAAGCTGGTGTTCATGTGACAGCGGTTCTCTGGACAGATGGAGAAACAGCACCTCCATTGTGTCCATGCTACTTCTGAAAGTACACTGTGCTAACACATAAACCACAGAGTTTAGCTCAAAAAGAAGTAACTGACTTTAGAAGAGGCTTTTAAAATGTGACTAAAAGAGCTAGATTAATAAAGAGTAGCTATGCACAAGTGCTTCTTGCTTTTAAACCAGCTGCTTTTTTATTTGAAATATTAAAATCTGACTAACGTTTTTGAGTATTTTTAGGCGAGCATAGCCCTCTGTTATGACCAGGAAAGAAGTACAAGGCTTGATTTTGTTCAGAAACTGTCAAAGTTATTAGCATAAACTATAAAATATATAAAATATACGGTGTCTGATAATGTGACAGATCTAAGTCTAGATGTCAGAACGACAGAGTCAGCCGAAACCTTATCAGGTTTGTAACAACCAATCACAGCAGACCATCCGTCCAGCCACACTTTCTAGCATCACCCTTTGATAATTCTTCTTGAAGCGCTCTTGAACATTTTTTTTTTCTTCTAGTTTTGTAATAGATCTTTTCAAGCAGTGCACACGGTCTTCCTGTAAGGATGTTGTGCTATTGACAACATTCGCACAAGCTGACGGGTGAGTCTTTTACAGAAAGAAGCCAACAACCGGGGAACCAATCCCCCACTGCAAAACACTCGTACACATGGTATCAAGGTTAGGGCTTACCTTAAACCTCTCTAAATCCAGTGTTTCACAAATATGATCCCACGATTATCTCCATCTCTGTCTCGTTTAACATTGCTTTAATGCATTGACAATGTTTTTCTGTCAGACACAAATTTTCATTAAAACTCAGAAAGTTAAAAGTTGTCTTTTTACAGTGTATATATAAATAACAAGCTGAAATATGCAGGACATGGATCTTTTTGCTGTAACGAGTCTGTTCTGCCCTCGTGACATTTCTTCCCATTATTCATCCGTCTGCCATCGCTCATCGTCTCGTCCGTCACACCTCCGTCCGCCCACCGCTTCATCGCTCCATCCGTTCACATTCACTAATACATAAATAATGTCTCTGCCCTCTGATTGGTCCTTACTCTCTTACTTTAAAAGCCTCATATTTCTCATCATTTCCTTTTATTCGTTGTGGCACTGACTCCTTTTCCATTGTAGCTCTCTCCTGATCTGTGTTGAGTCAGAGTCCATTAATGTCAGGAAAGTCTTAAAGGAACAAAGAACACTTTAAACACACTGTTGTTAAAGGTTTCAGTCTCAAATGGCACTGGGTTCAACTTTAACCTCACCAAGTAACTAGAGTTGAACTCTATTTCATTCCATTTATAGTGTTAATATCTTGTATTTTGTCCTGTTCATCTAAATCTGAGAAATCTATACCTGGGGTTTCCTTTTTTTAAAAGGTGTTAACTCATGCGTTTAACTGAAGGAATAAGGCGATTATGGTATGTTATTTACAGCAGTAAGTTTTAATTTCTAGTATTTACATATTATTTGAATATTCTGACGGCATTATTTAATGTAGAAACAGTTGAGGGACTTTTCTCTGTATCCAGCTGTTTTATGTTGAGTTATGAACAATAAACACAGATTTTATTCCGGTACAGCCGTTTGCAGGGCCACTCCAGTACAAACCTTCATTAGCTCCACTCCTGAGAGCTAATGTGTTTTCTTCTTCAGGGTTTTATAATCAAGAGCCATCCACAAAGCAGTGTAGTGTTTAAAAGCCTGTTCATATTTGACCTAACGTGCTTCTGTTTACCGCCTCTGCTCTGACGCTGAACACACCTCAGAGGCGTCTCATAAAACTGCCACATGTCATTACTGCGCCCATCCTTCTCCAGTAAAACTCCGAATTAAAGCTCTGACATTAGCTGACCCGACAGAGGTCAGTGAACGCTCATGATGACCCCGCTCAGATAACGGACTCTCGCTTCATAAGGACGTAAACCTGGGACTTTGAGCAGGACACGGGTCGAAACACTGGAAAATGCTGTTGCTTTGACTCGGTTTAGCAGCAGATGGGCCTCGACAGTCACAAGGGGAAACACATAATCATACATGTGTCACGTTCGGGTTTTGAATAAAGAGAAGAACATCCCAAATGCTTTATTAATGCTAATCCTGTTTTTTTGAATAAACCTGGGTCTTCACCTGCAGCTGTCTGTGGCTGGTTGCATTGTTAGTTTTAATTCTAGCATAAAAGCGTAGCTGCATGGCACAAGAGAGGACATTTACTGAGGCCGGGGACAGAGGACACACTGGACTCTGCATCACAGTTACACGATGAAGAAGACTCTCAGTGACGAAAACTACTTTCATTGTAGGAAATGTACAGTTACTCTTCAGCCATCATTCAAATCAAAGGAAATCAAATAAAATCCAAGGAAAGAGCATCCAATGTGCCTTCCTCTAGAGCAGGGACGGCCAGGCCAACTCTGCTCAATAAGAACATGTTTACCTGTAGTTTAAAGTCAAAACACCTGCTTTACCTGTAGTTTAAAGTCAAAACACCTGCTTTACCTGTAGTTTAAAGTCAAAACCCGTTCTTTACCTGTAGTTTAAAGTGAAAACACCTGCTTTACCTGTAGTTTAAAGTCAAAACACCTGCTTTACCTGTAGTTTAAAGTCAAAACACCTGCTTTACCTGTAGTTTAAAGTCAAAACATCTGCTTTACCTGTAGTTTAAAGTCAAAACACCTGCTTTACCTGTAGTTTAAAGTCAAAACCCGTTCTTTACCTGTAGTTTAAAGTGAAAACACCTGCTTTACCTGTAGTTTAAAGTCAAAACACCTGCTTTACCTGTAGTTTAAAGTCAAAACACCTGCTTTACCTGTAGTTTAAAGTCAAAACACCTGCTTTACCTGTAGTTTAAAGTCAAAACACCTGCTTTACCTGTAGTTTAAAGTCAAAACACCTGCTTTACCTGTAGTTTAAAGTCAAAACACCTGCTTTACCTGTAGTTTGAAGTCAAAACCCGTGCTTTACCTGTAGTTTAAAGTCAAAACACCTGCTTTACCAGTAGTTTAAAGTCAAAACACCTGCTTTACCTGTAGTTTAAAGTCAAAACCCGTTCTTTACCTGTAGTTTAAAGTCAAAACACCTGCTTTACCAGTAGTTTAAAGTCAAAACACCTGCTTTACCTGTAGTTTACAGTCAAAACACGTGCTTTACCTGTAGTTTAAAGTCAAAACCCGTTCTTTACCTGTAGTTTAAAGTCAAAACACCTGCTTTACCTGTAGTTTAAAGTCAAAACCCGTGTTTTACCTGTAGTTTATGTCAAAACACCTGCTTTACCTGTAGTTTAAAGTGAAAACACGTGCTTTACCTGTAGTTTAAAGTGAAAACACGTGCTTTACCTGTAGTTTAAAGTGAAAACACGTGCTTTACCTGTAGTTTAAAGTGAAAACACGTGCTTTACCTGTAGTTTAAAGTCAAAACACGTGCTTTACCTGTAGTTTAAAGTCAAAACCCGTGCTTTACCTGTAGTTTAAAGTCAAAACACCTGCTTTACCTGTAGTTTAAAGTGAAACCGCATGCTTTACCTGTAAAAATGTGTTCTTTACCTGTAGTTTACATTACACACGTTGTTGTTAGTTTATTCTGTAAATTCAACAGAAACAAAACTGACACACGACTGTCACAGCTGCAGCCTTTTCTGTTTTAGATCCACTCTTTACATTTTGTTCTAAAACAGGCTCGTCTTGTTTATTAACACCAGAGCGCCTTAATTAAGTCTCATAAACACGAAGATTAGGTCCAGTTACTTGATTACACATGAGGCCAAAAAACATTAACGGGAACAGCAAAAAAAAGCAGTGTGTGTCATTAGACATATTATTATTATTATTATTATTATTATTATTATTATTATTATTATTATTATTATCCCTTTTTCTATTATTTTTAAATATTATTATTTAAATTTTTATTATTATTATTATTATTTTATTACTATTGTATTATACATACATGCCATATTGTATGACTGCAGTGGAAATACACCTTTTGTGTGTTAATTGTCACTTGAAGCCATGAGACGAAAAGTATGCCACTGTTTTATTTTTGGAAATAATTTAATATTGTCTACAAACCAGTTCCAGGATTGTGCCCTTCACTGAAGGAAAGAGGCAAATAGAGCAAACCCATATATTACAAACTTTTTTATTTTACTTGCTGCAGACACTAGAGCTAAAATCCAAACTAAAAATATAAAATAAATCATGTAGCGTAAAAGCGTTGTCCTTGCAGAGGCAGAACATAAGTCTGGAGATTTGTGATAGTTTCAGAAGAGCTGTAGTGTGCTGTTGGTCCCACTCAAGTGAGCTGAGCTAAAGCTGAAGGGCATCCGTCTGTACTCTTTACTGTAGCGCCGCTTTGTAAGTCACTGGGACGACCGATGGTCCCTGAACATATTTTCCCTCTAACTCCCACCAAAACTCCAGCTCCGAAAATAAGCAGTGCTCACTCATGCGCCGAGTTCACGCTGTTTTTGCCCGGGCGCCCCCGAGGGAAAGTGCACCTCACTGATAAATACGGTACACACGCGACCATAAGTGGACGGGCGAGAGGTGTTTAAAGTTTTAAAGCCACGCGGTCCACAGGGAGAGGCCCGGGAGTCACCTTGAGAAGCAGAGTCCACATAAACCCGTATACAAGTCCACATAAACCCATAAAGTCCACATAAACCCATACACAAGTCCACATAAACCCATAAAGTCCACATAAACCCATAAAGTCCACATAAACCCATATACAAGTCCACATAAACCCATACACAAGTCCACATAAACCCATAAAGTCCACATAAACCCATAAAGTCCACATAAACCCATAAAGTCCACATAAACCCATACACAAGTCCACATAAACCCATATACAAGTCCACATAAACCCATAAAGTCCACATAAACCCTTACACAAGTCCACATAAACCCATATACAAGTCCACATAAACCCATAAAGTCCACATAAACCCTTACACAAGTCCACATAAACCCATAAAGTCCACATAAACCCATAAAGTCCACATAAACCCGTACACAAGTCCACATAAACCCATACACAAGTCCTTAAACCCATACACAAGTCCACATAAACCCATAAAGTCCACATAAACCCATAAAGTCCACATAAACCCATACACAAGTCCACATAAACCCGTACACAAGTCCACATAAACCCATACACAAGTCCACATAAACCCGTACACAAGTCCACATAAACCCATACACAAGTCCTTAAACCCATACACAAGTCCACATAAACCCATACACAAGTCCACATAAACCCATAAAGTCCACATAAACCCATACACAAGTCCTTAAACCCATACACAAGTCCACATAAACCCATAAAGTCCACATAAACCCATAAAGTCCACATAAACCCATACACAAGTCCACATAAACCCGTACACAAGTCCACATAAACCCATACACAAGTCCACATAAACCCATAAAGTCCACATAAACCCATACACAAGTCCACATAAACCCGTACACAAGTCCACATAAACCCATACACAAGTCCACATAAACCCATAAAGTCCACATAAACCCATACACAAGTCCTTAAACCCATACACAAGTCCACATAAACCCATAAAGTCCACATAAACCCGTACACAAGTCCACATAAACCCATAAAGTCCACATAAACCCATAAAGTCCACATAAACCCATACACAAGTCCACATAAACCCGTACACAAGTCCACATAAACCCATACACAAGTCCACATAAACCCATAAAGTCCACATAAACCCATACACAAGTCCACATAAACCCATACACAAGTCCACATAAACCCATAAAGTCCACATAAACCCATAAAGTCCACATAAACCCATACACAAGTCCTTAAACCCATACACAAGTCCACATAAACCCATAAAGTCCACATAAACCCATAAAGTCCACATAAACCCATAAAGTCCACATAAACCCATACACAAGTCCACATAAACCCATACACAAGTCCACATAAACCCGTACACAAGTCCACATAAACCCGTACACAAGTCCACATAAACCCATAAAGTCCACATAAACCCATACACAAGTCCTTAAACCCATACACAAGTCCACATAAACCCATAAAGTCCACATAAACCCATAAAGTCCACATAAACCCGTACACAAGTCCACATAAACCCATACACAAGTCCACATAAACCCATAAAGTCCACATAAACCCATACACAAGTCCTTAAACCCGTACACAAGTCCACATAAACCCATAAAGTCCACATAAACCCGTACACAAGTCCACATAAACCCATAAAGTCCACATAAACCCATACACAAGTCCACATAAACCCATAAAGTCCACATAAACCCGTACACAAGTCCACATAAACCCATATACAAGTCCACATAAACCCATAAAGTCCACATAAACCCATACACAAGTCCACATAAACCCGTACACAAGTCCACATAAACCCGTACACAAGTCCACATAAACCCGTACACAAGTCCACATAAACCCGTACACAAGTCCACATAAACCCATACACAAGTCCACATAAACCCATACACAAGTCCACATAAACCCATACACAAGTCCACATAAACCCATACACAAGTCCACATAAACCCATATACAAGTCCACATAAACCCGTACACAAGTCCACATAAACCCGTACACAAGTCCACATAAACCCGTACACAAGTCCACATAAACCCGTACACAAGTCCACATAAACCCATACACAAGTCCACATAAACCCATACACAAGTCCACATAAACCTGCATACAAGTCCACATAAACCCATACACAAGTCCACATAAACCTGCATACACAAGTCCACATAAACCCATACACAAGTCCACATAAACCCATACACAAGTCCACATAAACCCATACACAAGTCCACATAAACCCATACACAAGTCCACATAAACCCATACACAAGTCCACATAAACCCATACACAAGTCCACATAAACCCATAAACAAGTCCACATAAACCCATACACAAGTCCTTAAACCCATACACAAGTCCACATAAACCCGTACACAAGTCCACATAAACCCATACACAAGTCCACATAAACCCGTACACAAGTCCACATAAACCCATAAAGTCCACATAAACCCATACACAAGTCCACATAAACCCATAAACAAGTCCACATAAACCCATATACAAGTCCACATAAACCCATACACAAGTCCACATAAACCCGTACACAAGTCCACATAAACCCATACACAAGTCCACATAAACCCATACACAAGTCCACATAAACCCATACACAAGTCCACACCAACACAGAGCTTTATATCTGCACTTAAAGTGGAGGCTGTCGTAGAGTTAACACTGATGAGGACTGAGCTACTGAGTGAACCAGTCTGGGGCCTGTGTTTTTATCTTGGTTTGTCTTGGGTTTTGTCTTGGTTTAGTCCCTGTTTTAGTCTCGTGTTTCAAACAAAAGGAAAAGCAGTCTCTTTTCCTGTGTGACATAAAATCAGACCCTCCTTTAGCTTTAGCTGCCGTCCACTGGGTAAAGCTTGAGCGTCTGCTGTAAGTGACTTCCCTGTGAATTGCAAATGTACTCATTTCCTGCAGAAACCAGCACTGAGGTGGCAACTGTGACTGAAATCGTCTGCCACTGATTATTGATCAGTTTCAGCTCAGATCCACAGACTGTTCTTTGAAGCAGACAAAAAGAAATCCTGTCTGATTGTGCCTCGATGATCACAGAGTCTGGTTTGAGTCTGAGCGGCGTAATGTGGACAGGTAATTACACAGAGCATCAAAGCTCCTGAAACACAGGACATATCCAAGAAACACAATTACCTCTAGTTCTTTTTGTATTCCTCCCTTCGCCGAGGTTTCTATAACGTCCAGCACTCTCAACGGAAAAGCCTGTATATCATACACAGTCAATAAAAGTCAAGTCTGTAGAGTAAAAGTGTGTTTAAAAATGTGTATATTTAGTTGTTATTTTTAAAATAGACAAAGACACAAAACCAGCTAAACACAGTTCATTAATGTTTTAAACCGAGGTGAACTGAGGACAGTCGGTTCAGAGTAAAATATTGAAGGGGCATCTGCTTCTCCAACAGAACAGCGTTCCTTCAGAGACCGACTCCAAAACGCTCAAGAGTTCCTCGTGACAGATGGACCAGACCAAGGCAGACTCGTATAAAAACCACTCCAAACTGGAATAAAAAGCATTAAATATTAATAAAGGTGACGCAGGAGAGCGAGTGGCTGGCCGTTTATGACTTTGCTCTAACGGTGGAGACATTATTCAAGCTGTTAATACGTTGGATAATAACTCGGGCAGTATTTTCATACTCTGAACTATAAAAGGAGAAGAAGAGCTGCGTTCACCTTCGCTCACCTTGTCCATGCAACGCTGTAAAGCCCCGGTTTAAAACGGGAAAGTAAATGAGCCCCACAGGTCAGCGGCATCTGGAGCAAAGCCATTATTGTGTGGGACGTTGAGAGCTTAGGCGGTTTTTGAGGTTACAATGAAATATTATTTGAACAGATCTAAAATAAAAAAATGCGTGTAAGGAGTGCTGCTTGGATGGTCAGTCTGAACGGTCAGATGGACAGTCTTCAGTGCAGGGATCGGTCTCATTAGTGATGCAAAAAACAGAGTACTGCGGCAGTCAAAAGCTAACCTTTATTAACACAGGGACAGTTTGATAAGTCCAACAGAACTCCAGACTGAGGAACCTGAGAAAAAAAGCACCAGTGGATCTCAAACTGTTCGACTTCATCAATAAGCACTTTTATTCCACAGTTGTTGAGCGATATATCATCAAAGCTCAATATCCCTGAATTATATCAATGTTTCTTAAAAGAGACAATCGTATAAACCTACAGCCCACAGGCATTAACTCTTAGCTCTGTCCAGCTCTGTACCTGAAACAGCCTGAAGGGGTCACTACAGCCAAGTGACTCTAAGATCTCCAGCCCGCCTTTTAGTAACACAGCTCTAGCTCTGGAGTCCACTGCACAAAACTATCTACAGTGTCACAACACCTTTAGCGTTAAGTTTAGTGTGCATTCGCTCTTTGTATTTATTCTCGTTCGCCTTGTGCTTTATTGGTTCTGTTTGGCACTTTTTTATTCATTCTTCACTGCTATAAACATTTATTATAAGTGTTTGTAGATTACACATAACTTCTATCTGTCCTTATTCAATAATAATGTCAAAAACAATAACGACAGAAAGATCCTACAGGAAAAGTCTGTATTACACTGATGGTTCATCTGCTTTCAGTAATGGTACTTATGATACTTACGTTTTAATAATCTTTCCATTCTTCTGAAAAACAGCAAGGCTTGAATGAGTTTTAAATCAAGGAGAATCTGGACTAAACTGTGCCGTACTGAGCCGGTCACAATGAAATATATGTTTAGGCTTCCTCAAACTCTCCTCAGTGAGTATGAGTGTGTGCTCGTTCTTCACGTTTTAGTTTCCCTCATGAACCGGCTCTGACCTCTGGTGTCCTGTGGAGTCGCTCCCTGACCCTGCTCCATAATGAGAGCAGACACTTTGTGTTGTGATGTTTTCCCCTCAGCTTTTACTCTGGCTCGGTCTGTGCCCTGTGGACCTTGTGGACTCTGTGGACCCTGTGGACTCTGTGGACCCTGTGGACCCTGTGGACTCTGTTGACCCTGTGGACTCTGTGGACTCTGTGGACCCTGTGGACTCTGTGGACTCTGTGGACCCTGTGGACTCTGTGGACTCTGTGGACTCTGTGGACCCTGTGGACTCTGTGGACTCTGTGGACCCTGTGGACTCTGTGGACCCTGTGGACTCTGTGGACCCTGTGGACCCTGTGGACTCTGTGGACTCTGTGGACCCTGTGGACTCTGTGGACTCTGTGGACCCTGTGGACTCTGTGGACCCTGTGGACTCTGTGGACCCTGTGGACTCTGTGGACTCTGTGGACCCTGTGGACTCTGTGGACTCTGTGGACCCTGTGGACCCTGTGGACTCTGTGGACTCTGTGGACCCTGTGGACTCTGTGGACTCTGTGGACCCTGTGGACTCTGTGGACTCTGTGGACCCTGTGGACCCTGTGGACTCTGTGGACTCTGTGGACTCTGTGGACTCTGTGGACTCTGTGGACCCTGTGGACTCTGTGGACCCTGTGGACTCTGTGGACCCTGTGGACCCTGTGGACTCTGTGGACTCTGTGGACCCTGTGGACTCTGTGGACCTCGCGTTGCCTGGAGCTAACCTTGCATCAGCTCTTTGGCCCCGGGGTCGAGGGCCGAGCCTCTGTTCAAGTGTTCGCCCTCAGGAAAGTCTCTCCTCAGAGCTGCCGAGGAGACTCTTAATGTCTCTTTTTTCTGTTTTCTTTTTACAAAACAAGACCCAGTGGCAAATATTTCAAATAAATCTCAGCAAGAGGAAAGGAACTATATTTTTTATTCCCTACATGTCATTCAATCATCTGACTTTGACAAATTAAAATTTTCTCGATGTTTGTAAAGGTTTAAATTGGTCTGGTTCTGTTTCTCACTGAGCTCTGTCAAATAAACCAGACCCTCTGAAAAACACAGTGACAGGCTTCATCTGTGGAGCAGTAAAGACTGATCATTAAAGAAGGAGAACCTTTGGTCATCTATAAAGTCTGCTACTACAATTATCATTAACATAAAGCAATATCAGCCAAATCCATATGTGTGAGCCTTTTCTGCTTTCTTCGAGTTAAATCTTTGTTGTCTTTGACAGCTTTTATAAACCCTTTTACCCCACATTTCCTCATTAGATTGACTCTGACTGTGACGGTGATCATTAGATGTTTTGTTTTGTGGTTCACTTCCTGCCTTTAGTTTATCGTTTGCTCGCTTCTAACTTTAAGAATAGACTTCATGGTTTCTGTGAACTTAAATTAATCCTACAATACTGTTTCAAAGTTCTGAACTGTGGATGATGTAATTCTAGACCCTTTCCAGACACTTCTGAGAAATGAAGTCGAGGAAAAGAAAAAGGAAATCACAGTGAACGTGTGACAAATGTCTCCTGAAACAACCTCCTTGATCTTCATGTTCATGTCCGGCCCCAGTTCTCAGAGTCTGTTATAAACCCCTCCAGCGTCTCATCACCCTCCTCAGTCGACTCTGAGGAGGAATAAGACAAAGAAGATTTAGCGGGCTAACATTGCACCAGGGTACAGTGGGGCTTCTATCGACTGCACAGAACAAATATTGTGGAAGTTTGTGCTGTCCTCAGAGATCAGATGAGGCTGGGGTGTAACTGTATTTTGAAAACATAACTTTTCCTCATTGGAGTAACTTTCCACCTCTGGCACATCCCAAAGCCTGGACCAAAAGAGAAATACCCTCAATTATTTTTTGTTCAAAAAGTCTCAACAATCCAACACCCCTGTCTTCTCATCACCTCAAACAGAAACGCTGTTGGCTGCGCTCGCATTCATTGTCCTCTGAGCTTGTTGTTGCAGTACGTCTTGGCGTTCACTGTCCTCTTGATGTTGTTGCGGTGCTATATATTTTCACCCTCACACCTGGCTGGTTTTCGAGCTTCGAAGGACGTGTCCCCCAGCCTCGTTTCACGGCTGACATAAATCCTGTGGCCTGCGGTCGAAAAGAAGATTAAAGTGGCTTTGTTGTTGTTTTCCAAAGCCTGTTAGCTGTTGTATGTCAGAGCCACATACATAGGCAGCGGAGCGGTGTAACGTAATGGACCATCTGTGTGGAAACAGGCGAGTGTAGTTAGCGCTAATGTTGCTATAATGTCTTTTGAACAACTATAGGAGCGATGATGAGGCCTAGTCTAAAGGCGACTTTTACAAATGTTGCTACAGTGTCAAAACCAAAACCAAAACCAAATCACAAATACAAAGATAGATCACAAAAGTGTTTCTCCATCAAAAACCCACGTTTGATTGCATTTGGTTAAAAAGTAGTGTGTAGATGACAACAGACCATCGACCAATCGAGGGGAGGGCCTGATTCTTTTCAACTCAAAACAAAGAATAAGTCTGCTCCAAGATGATTTGAGTTTGAGTTCCAGGAGGCGGAACTAGATGAGGCAGATTAAACTCCCTCCAATCAGAATTTAGAGCTCATCAATCACCCACTAAACGAGCAGTGTCCAACTCAAAGTGTGAGGGTCAAATCCAACTAAAACCTGTTCCAGTCTAACGTGGGGGCCGGAGACTGTGTCAAATCCAACTAAAACCTGTTCCAGTCTAACGTGGGGGCCGGAGACTGTGTCAAATCCAACTAAAACCTGTTCCAGTCTAACGTGGGGGCCGGAGACTGTGTCAGATCCAACTAAAACCTGTTCCAGTCTAACGTGGGGGCCGGAGTCTGTGTCAAATCCAACTAAAACCTGTTCCAGTCTAACGTGGGGGCCGGAGACTGTGTCAAATCCAACTAAAACCTGTTCCAGTCTAACGTGGGGGCCGGAGACTGTGTCAAATCCAACTAAAACCTGTTCCAGTCTAACGTGGGGGCCGGAGACTGTGTCAAATCCAACTAAAACCTGTTCCAGTCTAACGTGGGGGCCGGAGACTGTGTCAGATCCAACTAAAACCTGTTCCAGTCTAACGTGGGGGCCGGAGACTGTGTCAAATCCAACTAAAACCTGTTCCAGTCTAACGTGGGGGCCGGAGACTGTGTCAAATCCAACTAAAACCTGTTCCAGTCTAACGTGGAGACTGTGTCAGATCCAACTAAAACCTGTTCCAGTCTAACGTGGGGGCCGGAGACTGTGTCAAATCCAACTAAAACCTGTTCCAGTCTAACGTGGGGGCCGGAGACTGTGTCAAATCCAACTAAAACCTGTTCCAGTCTAACGTGGGGGCCGGAGACTGTGTCAAATCCAACTAAAACCTGTTCCAGTCTAACGTGGGGGCCGGAGACTGTGTCAAACCCAACTAAAACCTGTTCCAGTCTAACGTGGGGGCCGGAGACTGTGTCAAATCCAACTAAAACCTGTTCCAGTCTAACGTGGGGGCCGGAGACTGTGTCAAATCCAACTAAAACCTGTTTAAAGCAAACCTAAACTTGTTTAAAACCATCTCAAACATTTTCAAATCTAACTTAAACCTCTTTAAGTCCAGCTAAAACCTGTTAAATCCATCTAAATACATTCAAGTCCAACTACGACCTGTTCAAATCCATATAAAACCTGACCTAGTCCAACCAAAACACATTCAGAACCAACTAAAACCTGTTCAAATCCAACTAAGACCTGTTCACTTTCATTTAAAACCTGTTTAAATTTATATGAAACCTGTTTGAATCCATCTGAAACCTTTACAAATCAAACTAAACCCGTTCAAGTCCAAGTAAAACTTGATCAAATCCATATAAAACCTGTTCGAAAATGATCACCTGCCGAATGTACTGAAGGGCCAAATAAAACACGACAAAGGGCCTTGAGTTCAGACCAAGGTGAGAAACATACAATCAGTCAGAAAAACAGAGCTTTTGATTTGTCGGTGGTGCTAAACTTGTTGTGTTCAAAGGGATAAATTCACTTTGATAAGAACGGGCTGACTGGCCAGGTGAGGATATTCTAGATATTCTTAGATCTTGCGTCATCTTGAACGATGCTTTGCCCATTTAGAAAAAAAAAACGGTTTGACACGCTTTGATTTTCCGCTTTGTCATGATCCTGAACTCATCTCAGATCGGCTTTTCCTCAAAACGCCCAGCCTTCCTCGCTCTCAGAGCAAAATAACAATAAATTAGTGAATTATTAACATTGTCTGAGGTTTTATCAGATTTTTTTTGTAAAAATTCCAACAATAATACAAAAAAGCCCAACAAAAAACCAAGGGTTGGACACAGTTGTTAGTGGTGTTAAAAAAAAAAAACTGCAAGAATAGACGCGTATTTAATTTTTTGTATTTGTACACTTTTTATTCTACATTTTTATTGGGTATAAGTATTGGGACGACAGGTGAGCTACTGTTTAATCAGGCCAGGGAGTATTATGGACGATTAATGCTTAATTTGAGAAGTCTATGATTTAAATGTTTTGGTTCATGTCGCTTCAGTTTGTGCCTGTTACCTTTATTTTTACCATCTTCTAATATTGATATATTTAAAGTCGGTTACAGTACGTTACTGCTAAACCCACATTTCTCTTGACCTTAAAAATGCTTCAGTGTGAGCCCGGGCTAATTGCGACCACATCTAAACCAAGACTTAGTTCAACCATTTATATTTCTTTGTTCTATTTTGAAATTCATTTGAGTGTTTCACAGTTGCTGACCCATTTGTTTGTCACGTTAAAACACGTTTGAGCTCACGTTGCCTGGTTTCGGGGCTTGGACTGAACAGCTGCGGTGTTGTCTGATTAATGCAAACACACACAAGACAAACGTCCGCTCACACTCCTCTGCAGCTAATTGTCAGGCTGCATTTGTCGTTTGTTGTTGTGTAAATACGGCGTTTGCCCCAAAGCTGCCCTCATTTGGGTCTGAGTCTGCCATATGGCTTTCTCATTATCATCATAACCACAGAGAAATGAATGAGACACTCAGCGTTTTTACTCGAATAAATCAGGCTGGAGACAGGCCAGGTCTGAAATATGCACTGAAGTTGTTTGTATGAATTCATTTCAACAGAGAGCAAGGAAATCAAACTTTGATTAATCAGAGTTTAGTGCGGAATTGGTTCATTTTTAACAGAAGAGTTGTAGGCGGCCTGTAAAAGTGAGAGGATATTTGAAATGCTCATGTGGACTTTCTACAAATAAAACACGAGGGCCGTTTCCACTGGAGCGGTTTGGTCCAGGTCAGTATGGGTCACATTCCACAGACAAAAGGTTCAAAGCTCCCCAAACACTGTCTTATACTTTAGGAACCCTTTATCTATTTAAATGAAGCTCGTCTCGTTTTTGTGATAAACACTCAATTTAAAATGAATTATGCTAAAAATCGATCATTTATCCTGTTTATAGTCAGAGTCAGGGTCTTATGGCTTTGCTTCATGGATTAAAACATTGTATTTACCTTTTCCGTTGCATTGAACACGAGCAGAACTTGGGACGTTGAATAGTGAGGCCCTAACATGAAGGAAACTGCTGCAGCTCTAGAAATGTAACGTTCACAAACATGGGAATAAACCAGAAGCATCTGCACTGTCTCCCTGTCCAGATCAGGTTTTAAAATCGTAATATTTGTTTTTAACTCGTTTGTAATGAACTCTTTGCCGGTCCATCACTGCCCGGCCTCTGTTTAAAGCCAGACTTAAGACCCACTTATTCCGAAAGGCTCTGTGACACTGCTCTGGTTTTATTTTGTGGTTGTGTGTTTTTAAACCTCTTTGTGATTATGTTCATTTATTGTTAATAACGTACAGCACCTTGGTCAATCTGTGGTTGTTGGAAGGCACTATATAAATAAATTATTGATTGATTAAAGCTTCTCTCTCATCACCAGACTCCAAGATTTATGAACTTCTTTATATAAATTATTGTCAACATCCAGGTTTTTAAAGTCTGCCTGAAATACAATCCATATCTCGACAGCTGCTTCTATTTGCCTTTTTTGTCAAAAATGGAACCGTTAACATTCTTGATCATTTCAAAACATTATACATTATACTTTTTATCTGAAAGAGGCAGGCTCCTCTTGGCATTGCTCTGACATCTAATAATTTCAACCATTACTATAAAAATGTTTGCACATATCGTTGGGCAAGATAAGTTTTGAATTACTTATGACCCAAAAGAGACAAGGACATAATATTTTGTGGCTTTAAAAACAGTTCAGTGTCCTTGTTGAAAATGCTCCTCATCGTCAGTTTTTAGTCGAGGGTCATAATCGAGAGTTAGCTTCAGGCTCGACGTCTCAGTTCTGGTTAAATGGGTCTGAGCGGAGCGTCCCGGAGCGTTGTTTGACCCGCTCTAATGAGACGCCATGTATTTCATGAAAATCTAAGTCGTGTTGAGAGACTGAAGCCCGAGGCCCCCATCACTGACCCCAAATGGCCCCCACCCCCCATTCACCTTCACTCGCCTCTGTCCTTCTGATAATGAGACACAGAGAAAAAGACTAGAGTTCTCATTTTAGTGTTTTGTTTAGGTTTACTCGACCGGCGGGTGGTCGGTTCAATCCTCACTCGAAACATCCCAAAACATCATAACATCCCGCTCTCCCCCGCATACTGCCGTTGTGTCCTTGGGCAAGACACTTAACCTACACTGCCTCCAGTGGTGTTCTGTAACACTGGTAATAGTTTAATGTGTGTAAAGTGCTTTGAGTGCCTGCTACAGTAGGTGGAAAAGAGCTATATAAAAATAAAGATTATTATTTTTATTAATATGTGTGTGTGTGTTTGTTGTAGTGTAATCTATATTTAGTCCAGAATTATTGTTGGGGCTTTGTTTTTTGTTTTAAGTTCAGCAGAAACAGTTGGTTTAAATGACCATTACAGCTCGGCCTCTGCAGACAATAGTTAAAATGTCGATTTCTTAAATTTTTTATTTCTGTGTATATTTGATCTCAGGGAAGGTTTTAGAACATAGCGTCTCGAGCACCAACAGCAACAGCACCAATCGACAGCTGTGAAGTAACAGGCTGTATTTATTTACCCAGAGGCCTAAAGATAAAGTGAACTATACCTGTCCTTTTTAGGAAAATGTGAAGGAGACGTAACAGAAAGAATAGTAGACCCTTTTCACACTTGTCCCTGGAGAATGTCAGGATGTTCATATACATCAGGAAATAGTTATTGTGGTTTTCCTGAATAATGAAACAGCAGAGTACGGTCTAAAGTTTTTTTAAATCAGTGGTTTACAAAACAAATCTGGCAGACAAAGAGCCATGATGTGTATCTGAGCATGTAGGAAACCTTCTCTGTGACTCCGCTTACAGCACCAGCCGCACAGCATACACGTCATTAAGTTACCACGTCTTTCTCCAGGAACTGTAGTGAAGCCCTGCAGGATAATCATTCAGGAGAGAGGCTTGAGCGGGTGTCTCAGTCTTTTTCTGTTTCCAGTTTCTCTTCTGTTCTATAAAAATATTTGGATCTTTAAGTTGGTAAGTTGTTTGTGTGACTTGTCTGTTTGACAGCTAACCGTTGTGGTCTCAGTCATGTTGAGCACTTTATTTTGAAAACCTACAGAGCATATTTACAGGTGTGGAAGACGTACATACATGTATACGTAACACAAGTACGATAAACGTTACAAACGAGAAAATGGGAGGGTTTTAAATACAGTATAACCATTACATCTACGAGGGAGGAAGGACAAAAAGAAGAGAAACAGACAGAAAGAGACAAAAGAAAAGAAAAGCTAAAAAGATAGTAATACAAAGAATAATAAAGCAATACTTTAATAATTAATAATCCAAATATAATTACTGTAGTGGGTATTATTGATTGATTGTTCACCCTACAGCAGGGTTCAGCCTTGGTTAAGTTCTAGTTCTTAGTCCTGGTGTAGTCCTGGTTTAGTCCTTGTGTAGTCCTGGTTTAGTCCTAAAATTGCTCTCATTGTTTGGCTAATTTGTCCTACTTTGTCCTACTTTGTCCTACTTTGTCCTACTTTGTCCTAACTTGTTGCGTCGTATGTTTGGGCTCGGTCTTGGGCAGCTGAACATTTGGAGCCCAATGTCTTTTTTTTGTTTTATTCCTTCAGGGCCCTCTGTGAGTCTTTTCTGAAAATTACACTTTTTATTTCTGCCAGACGTCTATAAATTATCTTCAGTGGCCTCTGGGTAATTTGTGGCTCAGGGTCGTTCCATCAATCACAGCTGAAAGGAAACATTAGCCCAAGCTTTAGTTTTTCTTCCAAAAGACGTTTTATGAACTTTGCCCCAAGTCGTCATTGGAGCGAAATGAATTACTGGAGCTCTTTTCATTCCACGCAGACTGTCATTCGTTGTAATAAGAGGCTGGTTTTCACATTTTTTTTCTGGCAATTTCTCTCATTAGTCTTAAAAACAAGAGCACAGTATACTTATTGTGGTACTTCCTAATCTTTTTGTTCCTCTTTTCTGTTGTTTTCTGGCTTCTGTCTGTTCTTAAGAAACTTTAGAAGAGTGTTGTGCGGCTCAATCCTGAAATATCGATACCTTCTATACCAGATGTTCACGTGTAGTTTATCGTTAAAAAGAACACAGTGGAAACAAACTATACTATTGGGATCTTGTCTAAATGATATCCAGTTGGTTGAAACTATTCTTCTTCCGGCTGTATACGTAATGCTCACTCAGTCCAGTGGAAAACGATGGCTGAATGTAAACGCAATCATGTGGAGCTATTTTAGCACAGACTCTGACAAGGTTGTGATGAGGAAGAGGAGGAGAAGGACAGGTGCTGCTAGTGGAGACAGACGTAACTCTTTAATGATGAGGCAGGTACTGTCCAGGTGCAGGAGCTTGTCACTGACTTCGGGGAAAGAGACTTAAGTCTGTCCAGGCTAAATGCTACAATAAATTGCTGCATGAGTTGAGCATCAACAAAAGTAGAATAAGTAGATCATTTAAAGTGGAATACTGACATATGTCATTAAAATATACTAGTGCTAGGGGTGGGCAGATCGGAGAAGTATTAATAGTATTGATGCCAAAGTTAGTATCAGTATCAGCTCCATACTAACATAATGTGATCAATACTTTTCTGTCTTTTACTCTTCAAGTTACTTAATTCTCTCGCTGAGTTTGTGTGAGCCTCTCTCCTTTTGTGCAAACAGCTCATTGCTTTTTCTCAACCAAACCAGCATCCACGTGATGGCGCAGAGGAAAAGGAGCGCCGCTTACAGCTACTTCACAGCGACAAAGAAGCTGCTGCTGAGGTGTGTGCAGGACAGAGATACGTTACCGTGGCAACACAACTCATTTGCATAAACATATAAAAGCAGCACACCCAAAGAAAACAGAAGGAAAAGAAAATATTAGTATCAGTCGGAAATACTGGCCCTTTATTTACTTGGTATCGGATTGACACCAAATGTTTCAGTATCGCCCACCCCTCATTAATCAGACATTTTGGGCTAATGTCTAATGTCTTGTATTGATTGTGAAGCTATTATTTGAAATACAATACTTTTTATCTTCCTTCCTTTAACACTTTTGTTTGTACAAAGTATCGGTATCGGATCAGTATCGCTGATAAGGTAGTGTTATTTTGGTAAAAAAAACAAATGTAATTTTTTGTAAAACAGCTTTTTGTTTGCATTTTTAGACATAAAAGATTGAACTTTACTGAATTGAATTATTTTTACATGCTAACAGTTGATGTACAAAATCAAATGTGTTTCATGAATTCAGATTTCCAAAAATAAGCTTTGGTCAAAAAACAACCTCCTCAGCTGTTCAGTCAACACCAGTCTATGGTTGATATTGTTTTTTTTAAAAGCTCATGGGAAAATGTACACCTTCTGCAAATCTTCACCAAAATCAATACGCATTTTTAAACGAATGAAAATAAAGGACGTGGTTTTGAAAAATGTACGCGATAATACGTAAAGCATTAGAGCAAGGTTAAAAGCAGAAACAACAAATCAACGATGAAAGATGGAAGGTCGTTTGATGAAATAATTTGAGTTAAGCAGCTGTAATGTTTGGGCTGGAGGAAGTGGGAATAAAAGGGCTCGGGTGGGTTTTATTGATCGGCGCAGAAGTCTGTTTGCACATGTTTACGAGGCAAATATAGACCCACAGCAGAGAGACCGAGCCCAGAGAGGGAGGGATCGATGTCCGTTTTATCGACTCTGAAGCAAACGACAGCTGATTACGACACAGTTAAGTTTAGACATGGACGGCTTTTCTCTTCTGCCGGAAACATATTGATAGAACTAATGCATTTATCAGAGAGCATTGATGAGAAATTGATTGAGGTGTGAGTGTAGGTGTGTTTTTGTCATGGTTTAGTCGAGCTCTTTAGACCAGGTAAGAACTTAAGTTTTCTGTGTCATGCAACTTTATTTCATTCACTTAAAGTACTTTTCCGATTCTATTCAAAGACTCTGATGCTTTATTGTTACTTTGATCAATCAAACTGAGAAAACAGAAAGTTTCTCTAGTTTCCAAGGTAGTTGTCCAAAAAGGTGACAAAAAAAGAGTTTACTGACTAGAGCAGGCCTGTGTTTTAGTCTAAAAGCTGTCACGACTCAGCTCTGAACATCTGACTCAGCTGAGGGTAAACAAACAACAAAGGCCTTTCAGACTCAGTGACACTTTTTTTGTCTAAACAGTGTTTTCTAAATGCCATATTTTAGAATTTGCAGGTTGTTTGGTTAAACTTACTTTTGCAATTAACTATATGTAATATTTAGCTGTAATCGTTGAGATGACCACTGTTGTACTCGAGTAATAAGTGAATAATGCAGTGTCACACCTCACGCTCTTCTTTTTTAGAGCATATCAACAGCTACGGTAGCCCTGACAGGACAATGCTAATATGAACAAAACCAGTGTAACTAGGTGAGCTGTGGCTCAGTTTGTCCTTTTTGGGCAACTGTAGGCACAGAAACATCAGTGGAAATATAAAATTGATTATTCCAACCACATTGTACACAACATAAAGCAACAGTACATTTGACATCTGACATTTAGGCTGCAGTCAGTCGTCTCCATGGGCCAATAAAACTGAGCAAACTCACAACTCTCAGCTGCTTCTCCCTGTTCCTAATCCAACCTATAAACCCTCAGAGGAGCCTCTGCTGTACATTTGAGTCTGACAGGCTGTCAGTCTGTTTGGCTGTATACGCGTCGTCCCAGTCTGCGACGCTGTTAAAACTCCTGCCGCTCGCTGTCACCGGAGCCGCCACACTCTGTCAGCAGATTGAGTCACAGAATACGAGAAAATGCAGAAAAAACACAGGGCTTTGGAGTAAATGATTTATATTCAGCTGCTGTTGCGCAGAAGGATGTCGCAGACTGTCTGTCTGAATACTGTATTGACAAATCCACCGCAGATTTAAAACCTCACCTATCGCTGTACTTTTGTGCCTCTTACAGAAACCTGCAGGCTTCAACAAACGAGCAGTCAGGTCCCAGAGACCCTTTGGTTTAATACATATGGCGGACTATAACTTTTTAATGCTTTTAAACCTGTATAGGATCATTCATTCACTGTAAGAGTTTACACTTAATCTCTATATTCCTTTATTTCATTTTATTAATATTCCTTTTTAAATTGTGAATGTAATACTGCTGTTTTTTATTCTCTAGTGTGAGAGGAAAACAAATGAAAGCATCAAACTGGAAGTAGTAAAAGTACATTTTAGTTCAGATGTGATAAAAGTGCATGTGATATGATAAATCAGCTGACATTTATTCCGAAGCAGTCACCTTCACTCAGCCTCTATGTGTTCAACATGATGTCGTTTTTGTGAACTGGCCTGTGAAGAAGTCTTTTTTCTTTTCTATACACATATTTAGTGTGGTCCCTGTTTGTTGTATCTGCGTCTGAATGAATAATTGGATTCATGAACAGTTACAGCACATCTCCTGAAGTATGCAGCCTGTAAAAACAACTGTACGAAACGCTGCTAGAGACATGTAACAGGCTGTCTATGAAGAGGAATAAAAGAATAATACAGCTTCAGAACACTGATAAAGACTTCCCCTTTCCAATATCTCCCATTGATTCCCTCAGGTTCTCCTTATATACTCCTTCTCCGTCAGACAGTTCAAACGGAACATCAGCCCAGACCCTTGCCTCTTAAATAACAGCTCCTGATTTGCTTCCAGCGTTCAGAAATTAAAGTCCAGAGCGGTCTATTTATTAGAGCCGTGCTGCTGGCTACACCTCTGCTCGGACTCTAGACCAAAGCGCCTTATATTACGGCGTCTGCAGCGAGGAATAAGGCGAGATAATGGCACCGAGACACAGAAGCTAAATGGCTGAATATTAAACCTTCTTCAGGCAGTGCTCAGTCTTCTCGGTGTAATAGACTCCAGACAGAGCCAGGTTTTTGCTGTTGTGATGACTCTTGCCTGAAGTGCAGCGTTTTTTATTTTGTGCAGGAAAAGATGTGAGTCCAAAGCACATCGCCTCGAGCCTGAGACTGTGCTTGAACTCATGAGTGTAACAGTGACTGTGGTAAAAAACAATGTTAGTAAAGCTCACCTGAAACACATTTGTCCAAAAACACAGCTGAATGTTTAAAGGTCTTTAGCTTAAATCCTTTTAAAGTTGGAGGTCAAACAAAGAGTTCATTTTTATACCTCACATTTCTTTGAGAGCTATGGCAGCCTTGCAGGGACATGCTGTTGTCTGTAGACAAACCCAGGGGGTCCCAGTGAAGGGGAATTATTATAATAAAAAGTTCAGTTCATTGATGTCCTAAACCCTGTCTTAAAACACGGTCCTCTCTAGAACTAGGAGTTTCTCAATCACCAATCGCTCAGCACATATTCTCATGCGTAACAGCCCTTCTCATCTGTTTAAAAGCACCTGATTTAAAAAAAGTCTTGTTTTATCATTTTCCTTGCTAGATTACCCTCACACGTGCTTTTTGGATGCTTCCTACACGCCTTGCTTCAGAAGCCATGATGCTTTTCTTTGTTTGCACATGATCGTACTTTTAAATGGAAATATTACAAAACCACAATGTTTAAATGTTTCAACAATGAAATGACGCATTAAACGAATGTTGTTGTGAGAGTCTGATAATGAAAAAACATTTGTGCTGCTGAATAATTTCCACATTATTTTTATTCAACTGACGTTAAAATGTTTTTATTAAATAATGACAACAGTGAAAAATTTTGAACACTATCAGAATAAAATATTTCTATGGATTTACCAAACGTACATTTTTATTTACCATTTCCAAACTGTGGTTAACGGAAGGATCCACAGGTTCATCCTGGGTATTTGACTCAAAACAGAGAATCTTGGAGGAAGTGTTGATTAAACAGGTTTGACCAATGGCTTTTGCTGCCTTCAAGTCCCTGTTGGACAATTCAAATGGTAGTTTTCTCCAGACTTACCCGACTTGTGTGCGTTCACGTGCTTTTTAGTCGGACAGGAAGAGCCTGGAACTGGGCTTTTGTTTATGTATGTTAAATATGTTCAGTGCCTTAATGATGTTGAAGAGAGGAGGAAATGCATAATAATAATAATAATGTCTACAGTAACACATAATGTTTAAGAGTACAAAACCATACTAACAAAATGTACTTGTTGACACCATAAATATTACAGTCTGTTTGAAAATAACATTGTGATGAATTCTGCTGAACCCGACTCGACCAAACGATTTTGTAGCGTTGTGTTCATGTGCTCTTCGGTGTCGGAAACTCCTATATACTAAAAAACACTTGGGTTTTATAGGTTTTAAATGCCTTTTTTTCAAAGACAGACAAATGCAAAGACTTTGGGGTATGTTGATTTTAGAAGAGCCAAATGTTAAACGGGAGAAAAGGTCACTCAACAGTTTTATATCTAAACACATTCTCAGCTGAAGTGCATCAGAACATTATTTACTGTTGTTTTAACGGTATGTCCTCGTTGGATCTGTTCCCGGGGCAGTTTCATCTCAGGCCCAGCTGTAGTTCATCACCCAAAGATACTCCAGGCAACAGCCGATGATATCTCCACCTCACACGGCCATTCATCTTTAATAGCATCATTTATTTTGTTGAGAACGTGTCCAAGGCGTGACGTATGAACGCTGTCTGCTCGAAGCTCAGTGCAACCAGATAAATCACGTTTTATTGGAGAATGGAGATGTCACACACTGTTAAATTAAGAAATAAACATGGACTGTTTTTTTCCAAAATAACCAAAGACAAAAGTATTATTAGTTAACTTACATTATAAACAAAAACGCTGATGTACCTGTTTGTTCTCCTCGTCTAAGCCTCAAAACAAAAGTTTACTGCCACAGTAAACCGACGACAAAGTCTCGCATGAGTCCCAACCAAATGTGCACAAATTTAGTCTACAAATACGAGACATCTTTCTATAGTGGCTAAGTCAATTGCATCTAGTTGACAATCAAAGCCGACTATATAAAACCTGAGCCTTTTACGCTCGACAATAAAAGGCCAACAAAGGCGTCCCAATTACAAACAAACAAATACGAAGTCTACAAACTCCAAAGAAACCAAATTAAACGCAACTAGCCCATACTTTATCACAACCCGGTTCAAGGCCATGACTAATACATTTATCAAAATAGTGCTTTTTCTTTTAAAATAAGGTTAACTGATAATAATTTCGGATAACAATGAGGCTTGTTTGAGCGTGTTTGAGCGTGTTTGAGTGTGTTTGAGTGTGTTTGAGCGTGTTTGTTTGAGCGTGTTTGAGTGTGTTTGAGTGTGTTTGAGCGTGTTTGTTTGAGCGTGTTTGTTTGAGCGTGTTTGTTTGAGCGTGTTTGTTTGAGCGCGTTTGAGCGTGTTTGTTTGAGCGTGTTTGTTTGAGTGTTTGTTTGGCGTGTTTGAGCGTGTTTGAGCGTGTTTGTTTGGCGTGTTTGTTTGGCGTGTTTGGCGTGTTTGGCGTGTTTGGCGTGTTTGTTTGGCGTGTTTGTTTGGCGTGTTTGGCGTGTTTGTTTGAGCGTGTTTGTTTGGCGTGTTTGTTTGGCGTGTTTGGCGTGTTTGTTTGGCGTGTTTGTTTGAGCGTGTTTGTTTGAGCGTGTTTGTTTGAGCGTGTTTGTTTGAGCGTGTTTGTTTGAGCGTGTTTGTTTGAGCGCGTTTGAGCGTGTTTGTTTGAGCGTGTTTGTTTGAGCGTGTTTGTTTGAGCGTGTTTGAGCGTGTTTGTTTGAGTGTTTGTTTGAGCGTGTTTGAGTGTGTTTGTTTGAGCGTGTTTGAGCGTGTTTGTTTGAGTGTGTTTGTTTGAGTGTGTTTGTTTGAGCGTGTTTGTTTGAGCGTGTTTGTTTGAGCGTGTTTGTTTGAGCGTGTTTGTTTGAGCGTGTTTGAGCGTGTTTGGCGTGTTTGAGTGTGTTTGTTTGAGCGTGTTTGTTTGAGCGTGTTTGAGCGTGTTTGTTTGGCGTGTTTGTTTGGCGTGTTTGTTTGGCGTGTTTGTTTGGCGTGTTTGGCGTGTTTGAGTGTGTTTGAGTGTGTTTGGCGTGTTTGGCGTGTTTGTTTGAGCGTGTTTGTTTGGCGTGTTTGGCGTGTTTGGCGTGTTTGGCGTGTTTGGCGTGTTTGGCGTGTTTGTTTGGCGTGTTTGGCGTGTTTGTTTGGCGTGTTTGGCGTGTTTGTTTGGCGTGTTTGTTTGAGCGTGTTTGAGCGTGTTTGTTTGAGTGTGTTTGTTTGAGCATGTTTGTTTGAGCGTGTTTGAGCGTGTTTGAGCGTGTTTGAGCGTGTTTGAGCGTGTTTGAGCGTGTTTGTTTGAGCGTGTTTGAGCGTGTTTGTTTGAGCGTGTTTGTTTGAGCGTGTTTGAGCGTGTTTGTTTGAGTGTGTTTGTTTGAGCATGTTTGTTTGAGCGTGTTTGAGCGTGTTTGTTTGAGCGTGTTTGTTTGAGCGTGTTTGTTTGAGCGTGTTTGTTTGAGCGTGTTTGTTTGAGCGTGTTTGAGTGTGTTTGACCGTGTTTGAGCGTGTTTGTTTGAGCGTGTTTGTTTGAGCGTGTTTGTTTGAGCGTGTATGATTGAGTGTTTTTAGGAGTTTGTGTCTGTAATGCTTTCATTAATTCATTATACATTGTTGTTGTCATTAAAATATGAATAAACTCATTTTAGCTGGAAGGTTTGTGCTTATATAAAACCCTTTGTTTACAGGTAATGATTGTAGTTAAACGCCTGAAGTGCTTTAATAATGCCACCCTGAGTTTTGTTTTAAATAATTCAGTGATGTCTTTATTTATGCAGTAAATAAAGCTGCTTTAAACATCTTAATTTTCTAAAAAAAAAAAAAAAGTCTGCTTTTTCTAAAAATTTTAAAGAAAAGCTTTCCGAGCCAGTATTTCTCTGAATGCATTTGCTGCAGCTGTGGCAATACTTTGAATAAAACATTGACATTGGTTTTATCCTTGAGTTACGGAGCATTCAGACAAAGTGGCACCAGAAGCAAAACGGAGTGCTTTTGTTCCTTTTCACTGACGCCGAGAGCTGAGAGATTTCTAATGTTTTTAATGCGGCATTGCAACGTTTCATCTTCACTCAGGCTTTTGTGCGTTTTTAGCTTTTGCTCGGAACTCAATCCTTTCAAAAACTGAACGAGTTAAAAATGTCACCTCTGAGTTTTATTTTACAACGTCTCTCGGCTCCAAACATTCTAATTTATACTAACTGTGGCTCTCATCTCGGGTTAATGTTAAAATTTGACTAAAAGCAGTGTCATTGAAGAGATAGCTCCAAACTGAGGCTCAGGAAAATGTAACGGGACCTAAGTATAAGGTTTTCTGAAAAATGAGTGAGGACTAACTGCAAAACCAAGAAAAAAAAAACAACCTGAGCCAAAAAAAAAAAAACTGGACTTGAATAAGAATAAATCAAGACTTAACAATTATCTCTACAAACATGAAAGAGCAGGATTAATTTAAAGAATTTCCTTTGGGAATGAATAAAAGTCATTCTAAATCTGAATCTAAATATAATCCTGAACTAGGAATAAGAACAAGACCTGGTCTAAAGAAATAACTAAGAACAAGACAACTTTATTTATGTAGCACAATTTAAAGCAATAAGACATCATAAAGGACTTTACAGAAGAAACTGTTACAGACCCCGACCAAAGGAGGGTGTCAGGACCAGCCGAGACGAGTGGACAGAGCAGAGACGAGTGGACAGAGAAGAGACCAGCCGGGACGAGTGGACAGAGCAGAGACGAGCCGGGACGAGAAGACAGAGCAGAGACCACCCAGGACGAGAAGACAGAGCAAAGACCAGCTGAGATGAGTGGACAGAGCAGAGACGAGTGGACAGAGCAGAGACCAGCTGAGACGAGTGGACAGAGCAGAGACGAGTGGACAGAGCAGAGACCAGCCGAGACGAGTGGACAGAGCAGAGACCAGCCGAGACGAGTGGACAGAGCAGAGACCAGCCGGGACGAGTGGACAGAGCAGAGACGAGTGGACAGAGCAGAGACCAGCAAGGGACGAGTGGACAGAGCAGAGACGAGTGGACAGAGCAGAGACCAGCCGAGACGAGTGGACAGAGCAGAGACCAGCCGAGACGAGTGGACAGAGCAGAGACCAGCCGAGACGAGTGGACAGAGCAGAGACCAGCCGAGACGAGTGGACAGAGCAGAGACGAGAGGACAGAGCAGAGACCAGCCGGGACTAGTGGACAGAGCAGAGACGAGTGGACAGAGCAGAGACCAGCCGAGACGAGTGGACAGAGAAGAGACCAGCCAAGACGAGTGGACAGAGCAGAGACCAGCCGAGACGAGTGGACAGAGCAGAGACGAGAGGACAGAGCAGAGACCAGCCGGGACTAGTGGACAGAGCAGAGACGAGTGGACAGAGCAGAGACCAGCCGGGACGAGTGGACAGAGCAGAGACGAGTGGACAGAGCAGAGACCAGCAAGGGACGAGTGGACAGAGCAGAGACGAGTGGACAGAGCAGAGACCAGCCGGGACGAGTGGACAGAGCAGAGACCAGCCGAGACGAGTGGACAGAGCAGAGACCAGCTGAGACGAGTGGACAGAGCAGAGACGAGTGGACAGAGCAGAGACCAGCTGAGACGAGTGGACAGAGCAGAGACGAGTGGACAGAGCAGAGACCAGCCGAGACGAGTGGACAGAGCAGAGACCAGCTGAGACGAGTGGACAGAGCAGAGACAAAGAGACAGGACAGAGAGATAAAGAGCAGAGACAGAAGGTCTAAATGAGGACCTGAATGAATGAATAAATGTAGAAGCTGGTCAGGATCAAAAGTTATTTCATAAAACCAGCTTCTGGATCAGCCCTGTTTTAAATCCACACCTTCACGACCAGACCCTGAAACAGAGCCCCTTCACTGCAGAGAACGTGCACAGCTCCGGAGAACGTGCACAGCGCCGGAGAACGTGCACAGCTCCGGAGAACGTGCACATCTCTTGAGAACGTGTACAGCTCCGGAGAACGTGCACAGCTCCGGAGAACGTGCACAGCTCCGGAGAACGTGCACAGCGCCGGAGAACGTGCACAGCTCCGGAGAACGTGCACATCTCTTGAGAATGTGCACAGCTCCGGAGAATGTGCACAGCTCCGGAGAACGTGCACATCTCTTGAGAACGTGTACAGCTCCGGAGAACGTGCACATCTCTTGAGAACGTGTACAGCTCCGGAGAACGTGCACAGCTCCGGAGAACGTGCACAGCTCCGGAGAACGTGCACAGTTCCGGAAAACGTGGACATTGTGAACAGCTTTACTTTTGTAAATATTGAGCCGAATTATGAAAAACAAAAATGTTCTTTCTAATACTTTTGCTTAAATGATTAAACCTAAAATAAATACATTTCACAGTTTTACATCGAGTTAGACTTTTATAGATCCAAACTATGGCCTGGAAATTGGGACATGCAACTTTCAGCTCTCATTTAAAGCTTTGTAAAGGTTCAGACCTGGTCAAGAGCAGGTTTAAATTTAGGCTTAGTTCAAACATTTTATAACTGTGCCTCTGATATTTTTATGAAGTATTTAATGATATAGTCCTTTATTATCTGTCTTTTATATGTTTTGTGCATTACTTCTTTTTCACACAGGGTTACTGATTCTGGTCATGTTCATTCTTCGAGGCCTCGACTTCAGTTTCTGCTGAAGCTCGGCTCGTTCAGTCTGAACCTCAGTCCAGACGAAGTTACGTTTCACCCATTCTTCACTGATGTGGAGAAGATATTTCTTTAAAATCTGAGCCACTAAATTAAAAGTAAAGTCCTTTGGGTGAACATAGCCTGCTCTTAAAGTCGTTTTGAGGCGATGTTTAAGGCGAGCACCTGCGCTACTCATTAAACACAGACTTACCTGTTCCTCACGGAGCAGGCAGGGCTTTTAAATAAATATCTTTGTGCTTAAAAAAACGGTTGGACAGGTTTTGGAGATCTCCCAGAGGAACAAATATCCACAAACGTCAGAGAACTCTGCCATTAAACTTCTGCTTAATGAGAAATACTCAACGACAAGGCTTTGCAGCACTGGATGAACTATAGGCTTCAGTGATGTTGTGGAAATAGTCCCAGATGCTCGAGGGGAGACTTCAGGGACCGGGACGTGTCTGAGCTGGAGCTGCACTGTAATGTTCATGTGTTTTTGTGTTTGTAGGAGCAGAAGGAGCGGTGTTCAGTAAATCTGTGGAGACGCCTCACGTCCGGGCCGAGCCGTTCAAAGAGCTCAAGTGAGTCGCACTGAACCTGTAAACCAGCCTCAAACATGTGCCATCACCTGCACGTCATACAGTTTAATCCATTTTAAAAAGTCTATATGAAGTCTCTTTTTGTCTGTGACCAAGGTATTTATCTTTGTGTGTCATGAGAACCAGTAAAAGACAGGAGAGTTTATTACAAACCTGTCATTAAAGCAGCCTTGTGTAGCTTTTTAACTTACTTTTAAATCTTATGAAATCATAAACCAAAGCCAGTTTTTAAGCTGAGGTTTCATAGGCTACATGAATTCTGCCAAGTGTGTTTTTTATATTTATTTTAGTCTCATGTCGCTCTGTTCCAGTGACAGCTCACTCTATTCAAAGTGAAGGACCTTTATTTGGATATTTTCTGTTTCCTCTGTCACTGGAAATGTATTAAATGTTGTTTTTAGCGTCAGATTTATCAAACTGTCTGCCATACTGTAAACACAGCTTTAGTAATAGCTGCATCATAAGAAACTCCAAATGCCTCTAAATCTGGAGATAACCACTTTAATCCTGTCCAAACCCAGTTCTAATCAAGTTAAATACATTTTAAACTGGTTAAGGTCTGTGTTAAACCAATTAAAGTTCATCCATACCTAGTTATAAAGAGGTTGGATGCCCTTAGAACTCCTCTAAAGCTTGTTTGAAGACACTAAGTACCACTTACGGCTGAAATTAAAGCACTTCTAACCCATTCAAATACTTCTGTAACCTGTTTAAATCCAGGTACGGTTCAGGTTAAATCATTTTTAACCTGTACCAATCCAGTTTTAAGCAAGTAAAAACAGTTTTGAACTGGTTACGGCCTGCGTTTAACCACTCAAAACCTCAAAAAAATCTGTTCACACCCACACGAGTCCTCTTTAAACAAGTATGCCACGTGTAGATATTTCTTGTTTTCATAAGCCCTGGTTTATAAAGAGACAAAACACATACAAATGCAGTAATAATAAAAAATGTTCATAGTGTAATGCCATTATTGGATGTACGGTAAGGTCTGAGTCTGAATTGTCCTGTGTCTCGTTGTTCGCTCACACTCGATCCTTGTTTTTTTTTTCCCTCCTTCCGTCTATTTCCTGTCACAGTCCAGTCCTTCGGTGATTGACTGTCATCGTTTCTGACAGGACAGAGATGATAAACAAGACGTTTACAGAAATAAGACATGAACACACACCTCCCTCCTTCCATTTCTCTCGCATTATCAATATCTGATAGGAATTATTTCAGGCAGACTAAAGCCAAGCACACACCAAAACATTTCAAATCTGAGTCCAAACACAAATGAAAAAAGTTTAGGTTTCTTTTGTGAAGAGTTATACAGTGATTGTCCCAAAGCCAGCCTCTGAAGAAAGTCTCACTAAATCTCTTGTGACTTTTAGAGTAAACAAACACCGCCTCTGAGAGTGTTAAAGTTTGTACTGCTTTTTATTGGAGAGTAAAAAAGAGAGAGGGTCGGATAATGTGGAGAGTTTGTCTTTCACTGAGGTTTGGAGCAGTGTTCAGATGTGAACATTTTTATAGAAGTCATGCATATTGTATCTGAGGATAAAGGTTATGAGTCTGAAGATGAAAGATTCCCAGAAACAGAATGATGTTGCCTCTTGTGTTTCCGGTCTTTACTGATGAGCTGTGATCAGAAACACAATAAAAACCCCGGAAAGTGATGAGACTCTAATATTTACAGTGAAAACCTATAGCAGTAAAATAGAAATATACTACTTAATATATTAAATTACCTTAATTATCCAAATCCAAATGTTAACCACAAACTTATGGTTACATCAGTCCCACGTCAGAGCGGTGCCTTCTTTAACTACATCTCTAGTTTTTTTAAGCATGTGAGGGAAAAAAAGTCATCTAGACTTTATTATCAAGGATTTAAAAGATGAGAATGTTTAGCACATACTAAGACACTTTGGACAGTCGTCATTAATCCTGTCTCGAGTAATACTATGTCTAATATTAAGCATTAGTTTTGCACAGAAATTTATTTACTCTGATTATATTCCATTTACATTTAGTCATTTATCAGACGCTTTTATCCAAAGCAACTTACAGTAAGCTTCCATTCACCAGTGTTAGGATGAGGGTTAATTGTCTTGCCCAAGGACACGACAGTATGAACAATGAGTGAGCAAGAATCAAACCGCCAACCTTTGGGTTGTGAGACGACCGCTCTACCCACTGAGCTACTGCCGCCCCTTATATAAGACTTCTTAAATGAAACAGTCACTGATAAGACTTTGTTTCAGCTCCAGAAGGACTTTAGTGACAAATATGTCATGGCACTATTTCCACAGAAACACGCCAATCTTCATTCCACCTCATGACGAAGACTCTGTTTATTTCACACTCTTTCCCTCGTCATGTGACCTCACGTCCAATTCGACAGAGTCTGCTTCGGTGAATTGTTCTTCTCTGTGTTTACCTCGGTGACACGTGGCCGTTTGGGAATGAAACACGACTCCAAACGTGCAATTATGTCAAAGAAAGAGGAGCCGCGTGTGGCAACAATCTAATCTCACTCTAATCTCCGACAGGTAGCAATCGAGGAGTCAAATCCCATTTCGGGGAATTGTATTAACCTTCGCCGACAGCAAACGGAGCTGTCAGTTTGTTCGCGCCTCATCCATCCTGAGCTGATGACGTGTCAGCGAGGCTCAAAGCTCACATGGAGTCATGGTCGACCTGTTCACGTGGAATAATGAAACAGAAAAGGGTTATAAAAGTGGATCATAAAGATGTAAAGAGCAATAAAACCCAGTCTCCAGGTTCAAGAATGAAATACATTTACTTCAGTGAAAGTAGCACCAATGTAATGAGTGCAGAGTTCAATAAGGAAACAGCACTGGGGAAAAAAACTGTTCTTCAGTCAGCTGAGCCTGGTTCTGAGGCACCTGAGGCACCTGGAACGCCTGAAACACCTGAAACACCTGAAACGCACCAAACGCATCTGAAACGCCTGAAACACCTGAAACGCACCAAACACACCTGGAACGCCTGAAACACCTGAAACACCTGAAACGCACCAAACACACCTGGAACACCTGAAACACCTGAAACGCACCAAACACACCTGGAACGCCTGAAACACCTGAAACACCTGAAACACCTGAAACGCACCAAACACATCTGAAACGCCTAAAACACCTGAAACACCTGAAACGCACCAAACACACCTGGAACACCTGAAACACCTGAAACGCACCAAACACATCTGAAACGCCTGAAACACCTGAAACACCTGAAACACCTGAAACACCTTAAACACCTGAAACACCTGAAACACCTTAAATGCCTGAAACGCCTAAAACACCTATAACACCTATAACACCTGAAAAACCTGAAACATCTGAAACGCCTAAAACACCTGAAAAACCTAAAACACCTGAAAAACCTAAAACACCTAAAACACCTGAAAAGTCTAAAACGCCTGAAACGCCTAAAACGCGCCTAAGACGCGCCTGAGACGCGCCTGAGACGCGTCTGAAACGCGCCTGAGACGCGCCTGAAACGCGCCTGAAACGCGCCTAAGACGCGCCTGAAACTCGCCTGAAACTCGCCTGAAACGCGCCTGAGACGCGCCTGAAACGCGCCTAAGACGCGCCTGAAACTCGCCTGAAACGCGCCTGAAACTCGCCTGAGACTCGCCTGAGACGCGCCTGAGACGCGCCTGAAACGCGCCTAAGACGCGCCTGAAACTCGCCTGAGACGCGCCTGAGACGCGCCTAAGACGCGCCTGAAACTCGCCTGAAACTCACCTGAAACGCGCCTGAGACTCGCCTGAAACGCGCCTGAAACGCGCCTAAGACGCGCCTGAAACTCGCCTGAAACGCGCCTAAGACGCGCCTAAGACGCGCCTGAAACTCGCCTGAAACGCGCCTAAGACGCGCCTGAAACTCGCCTGAAACTCGCCTGAAACGCGCCTGAGACGCGCCTGAAACGCGCCTAAGACGCGCCTGAAACTCGCCTGAAACGCGCCTGAAACGCGCCTGAAACTCGCCTGAGACTCGCCTGAGACGCGCCTGAGACGCGCCTGAAACGCGCCTAAGACGCGCCTGAAACTCGCCTGAAACTCGCCTGAAACGCGCCTAAGACGCGCCTGAAACTCGCCTGAAACGCGCCTGAGACGCGCCTAAGACGCGCCTGAAACTCACCTGAAACTCGCCTGAAACGCACCTAAGACGCGCCTGAAACTCGCCTGAAACGCGCCTGAGACGCGCCTAAGACGCGCCTGAAACTCGCCTGAAACTCGCCTGAAACTCGCCTGAAACGCACCTGAGACTCGCCTGAAACACGCCTGAAACGCGCCTGAAACTCACCTGAAACGCGCCTGAAACTCGCCTGAAACGCGCCTGAGACGCGCCTGAGACGCGCCTGAGACGCGCCTAAGACGCGCCTGAAACTCGCCTGAAACTCGCCTGAAACGCGCCTGAGACTCGCCTGAGACGCGCCTGAGACGCGCCTGAGACGCGCCTGAAACGCGCCTGAAACTCGCCTGAGACGCGCCTGAAACGCGCCTGAAACTCACCTGAAACGCGCCTGAAACTCGCCTGAAACTCGCCTGAAACGCACCTGAGACTCGCCTGAAACACGCCTGAAACGCGCCTGAAACTCACCTGAAACGCGCCTGAAACTCGCCTGAGACGCGCCTGAAACGCGCCTGAAACTCACCTGAAACGCGCCTGAAACTCGCCTGAAACTCGCCTGAAACGCACCTGAGACTCGCCTGAAACACGCCTGAAACGCGCCTGAAACTCACCTGAAACGCGCCTGAAACTCGCCTGAGACGCGCCTGAAACTCACCTGAAACTCACCTGAAACACGCCTGAAACTCACCTGAAACGCGCCTGAAACTCGCCTGAGACGCGCCTGAAACTCACCTGAAACGCGCCTGAAACTCGCCTGAGACGCGCCTAAGACGCGAGAGAACAGTCTGTGGGCGAATGAGAGGAGTCCTTGTTGATGCTGCGAGCTCGACGCAGACAGTGTTTCTTCTGGACGTCCTTTTTTCCGTTGAAATATACATTTAGTTTGTGCAGTTCTTCTTTCAGGACAGTTCTGGGGCTGACAGATGCACACACAAGGGGGCAGTGTTCCAAATGAGACGTGAAGTTTATATTTTACTGCAAAGATTGAAAAACAGTTTCCTCGTTCTGCTCGTGACGTGAGGACATTGTGGAGCTGAGATTGAAACTATAGCAGGCTCCCAGCAGGACGTCCAAAAGGAACCAGTGGGACGTCAAATGTCCAAAACATGATCTTCAATCTCAGATGGTTATGAAGACGGCTGGGATTCTGTTTGTAGTTTCCATTTTCTAAGGGCCAATAAAAATAGATCTAAAGCTTCAACAGTCATTCATTCTTACTTTTACCTTCAGAATTGATCATATTATTTGAAATATGTGGGAAAAAAACTGAAAGCTCCTGCACTGCAGCTCCTTGTACCTGTGAGTCCCTTCGGGTGCTGTGAGAGCTGTGAGGATATTAAAATGTGGCTCTCGGGTGACTGTAAACAGAGACTTGAATTTTCACCAGAGCTGGGTCGACTTCAATATATCAACGAAATTTATTTTATTTTATTATTTATTTGACAGGGACCATGTGCAAACACGTTAATCCAAGAAAAAAAACTAAAAAATGCTTTACACCAGATTTAGCGAAAGTTAATTTTCATCTCCAGTCCCTGGACTCCCCCTTTTTTATGCTTTTTTTAAATCCAAATTTTGGTTTGGTTCTTGATCTTATCCTTTACAAAAATACATGTAAAAGTCATTGGTTTTCTACTGAGAAAGTAGAAAGTTTGGTTTTTAAAGGAAATACTGAACTCACCTTGCCTTTTTATGTTATTAAAACCATTACACAACCTTTACAGACCTTTATCATTTTGTAAAGATTAATGAGTGCCAGGAATTATTAGACATACTAGTCAGATTAAATTTATTTTCCAAATTTAAAAAGAACTCAGATGACTAAAGTGATGTATAAGACAACAATACAATGAATTAATAAAATATAAAAAGCAGATAAATTACATAAACTAGTGCATTTAAATTGTGAAAAAAAAAAAGTAATTGCCAAGAAGTACAACTAAGACTAACATAGTTTTAAGTTGGAGTTTGTTTAAAAGCAATGTTTTTTCAAAATAAATCCAAGTGACATGGTTTACCATTATTTTACCCAGTGACAGATCTCTGCTGATTAAACTTTGACTAAAGTACAGAATTGTCAAACACTTAAATGAGCTTTTGCTTTAACCTGACTTTCACTTTAATGAATGAAATTTTCATTTGAAGTTGAATCAAAAATAATAATCACACAATGTAATCAATGTGGTCCAAGAACCACAATGAAGTCTAAATACTTCAGAAACCCTCTTATTATAACCAAATATATTATGTACATATCCTTTAATCACAGCTGTCCGTCTCTTTGGTCTCAGGCTGGAGTCACCGACCCGCTCTCTCCTGATGGAGGCTCCCAAAGGCATCCAGATTCTGGCCGAAGCCGGGGACATCCAGGCCATCTGCCGCAACGAGCTCCGCCTTGAGTCCAAAGACGGAGAGGTGGGTGACTATAAGCGTTTACATCAGTGGTGTCCAAGCCTTTTGCAAAGAGGGCCACAAACACCAAAGGGTTTTTAGTTGGATTTGAATTGGTTTTAAGTGGATTTTAATGGGTTTTATTTGGATTTAAACATGTTTTAGTTAGATTTGAAAAGGTTTAATGAAGCGGTTGAGGTCATAAACAATACATTTAATCACAGCAGCTAAGGTCCACATAAAATCTTATCTTAGACCATGTCTGGCCTCCGGACCGGACTTTGGACATGTCTAGTTTAAATGATAAAGGTCATTATCTGCACTTTTCTGGTTTGGACTGTTTTCAGGACTGGACCAAGACCAAAATCAAAGAGATCCCGGGAGGGCTTTTGTGTGTTTTCACATCCTTTGGAAACATTCTCCTTTATGGGGCGTGTGCAGCTTGTAAGGCTTATTCTTACAGTAGTACAGTATGAGTATATATATATATATATATATATATATATATATATATGTGATGGGATGTTTCTGTGACTTTACCTCAAAGGTTCAATGGGAAATAAGTAACGGTTGTCCTCCTGTGTTGGTGTTACTGTCACTGATTCAAACAACACAAACATACTCAAAAGAATCCCTTCAAAATCTTTATCTATCATTTTCCAAACCACAGAGGTCAAACCTTTTCTGTTTCATCTCCAAAACAATCTCTTCATGATTGAATTCATTGCTGTCTGTCCTCGCGCTGATAAAATCTCCCGTTGTGTTTACTGGAAAGTTGGAAATTAACTTTTCCTGTCCCGCGGCCATGCTGGCTGCTCGAACGCCATCTCCATTCAAAATACTTCTGCCGTCCAAACGTGTTTTTAGCAAAACGCAATCCAAACAATAGCTCCCTTCAGAGCCAGTATGGACCTCCATGTTGTTATTGGCAAATGGCAGTTTCACATTCACTGGACGTGCCCCAGAAACTGCCAGAGCTTTACACAGAAACAGGAGCTGATTAGTTTCTCTCTGTCTTATTTTCCTCTCACTCGAATATTACATGTCTCCACTTTGATAACATCCTTCCTTTGTGTGTATTAATCAGTCGAGACATTCAATCATAACACGTCTATTGAGATTATTATGTGTTACTGCCCCAACAACAACAAGAGAACCAAGCCACTGTGTGGTTTATTATGACAATGACAAAGTTAAATGCCACCCTTAAAGATGAGTGAATGAATGGATCAGACATGAGTCATATTCAAACAGAGACAACACTCCTTCTATGTACACACAACGTTTAGCATCACAAAGAAAAGTAATGCTCCATTTGAAACTATTTCAGTTTTCAGTATTTTCAGATTACATGATCATTCACCAACACGTTATATTTAAACAGAAATAACTAACATCAGCCATCATTGTAGGAACCCACATATGTGTATGTGTCCCACAAAGACAAGGCACCATGTTCTTATTGAAAGAGTATTTAATACGAGTGTTTTAACAAATATATGTGTAACTTAGGAAATGTCTGTTACAAACAACATATGATATCAGATAAAACTTTGCATGCGATGAGGAAATTTCAATTTTTCCCTTATTGTTAGGCCCATAAGTCCATGAAATCAGAAAAGAGTACATCAATAAAGTAAAGACTGAGACAACATGTGGTCTAGGTTTTAGGGCTCTATCATTATACAGAACAAAAGGTGTTTGTTTTTTCCCTTTGTCCTCGTTCTGTCTCCAACTTTTCTCCTCCACAGCCCCTGCTCGGTTTATCCACTCCCTAAAGTCCTGATCGTCACTTGTAAATTCATCACGCTCGGCTGCGCTGATAAAAGGATTTCCTCTGTAGGTTGCACCAGTAACGTCATGTCAGATCTGTTAGAATCAGCCGAAGAGGATTACACAGAAGAAAGTCTTTAAAAGTTTCCCACAAAAAAAACTCTTTCATACGTTCAAATACAAGATGAAAAGCTGATCAAATGGTGACTTTGTGTGGAGTGTGTGAAAGGTCGGATTGAGAAGCCAAACTGAGGCGTGTGAGTGTTTTACGGTTGTTTGGTTCGTAATGAGGTCTTATTCACATAATGAGATCCACGTTTTCAGATTCCATTGGTGCAGCTCATGTCCTTTTGCTGAAGACCTGTTGGCTCCATCGTCGCAATTACAGCCAGCGTTTGGGCATTAAAGTCCAACAGACCAGAAACAGACCCAGGAGTTTAAGACACAGAACCGGAGCTGTGACCTGTTACTGTTGACGTGCCTGTAAGTTTCAGTTATGAAGTATTTAGTCTGAAAGACCGAAGTGAATTGTTCATGTCTTTAGTGAATACTAAAACAAAGCTGAGGTAAATAGCTTGTTCTTTATGTTTTTGATCTCGCCAAATGTCAAATATGTTTTTGTCTGCGTGGTTTACATTTGGTAGAAAGTGTAATTGTTTAGTAAAAAAAAAAAGACTGTTGACATTTAGACGTTTCCACATTTTATTAATCTGCTCAGGCTCTGTCCTGCACAACAGTTTAGTGTAAAAGATGGTATCAGGACTTTCTGGGGTTTGTGGATTTAAAGAAGAGACAAAAAGGTGTTTCTGGAGTTCTGGATCTTCTGTACATCGTGTAGTGAGCAAAATGAGTGTCCACAGGTGCACAGCCTCTTGTGCATTTCCATTAGCCCCAATTTAGGTCATTTAGGTAAAAGTGTGGTTCAGGAACAGGTTCAGGAGCTGTTTAGGTCTCAAATATCCGCTGGTCTCCACTCGTGACACATCGTTATTAGACATTTGGAAAGCTTTCTCGAAAGCTGTCTTTAGGTGAGGGAGGGTAACAAAAGGTAGCTTTATATTTGCATAAATCCAAGTCGTCCACAAAAGGCAAGTGCTCAGGCCCGGGTCAAGCTTGTGGCAGTGTGAGTGAGGCCAGTGTGGGAGAGTTGCTTTTTCTGGTTACTGGGATTTGTTCTACTAAAATAACTTAGTTAATTAACTTTAACAAGAATCTCATGAAGAGTCTATTTTTCGAGATAAACCCTAGTGCCTTATATGTTCTAAAAAATCCATTGAGCCTGTAGTGTATAAAGTGAAGAAGAATGGAGCCAGGATGGTTCCCTGTGGAGCTCCTTTGCTGCTTTTATACAATCTCTACAGCAGCGTTTACCTCAGCCAGTGTCCACTTTTTTCCCATGACTGTTTTATCTCTGTTTCTGTGGGTCGTCCCGTCGCGGTTAAAGATTTGTTCAGTAGGTGGTGTGTGGGGAAGTCAACCGAGACCTGGTTTCAAACTGTTCCAGGTCATTAGATGGTGAGGCCTCCCGGGGCGTGCTGTAATGGCTCTTTTACCTTTATTTTTTTATTTTTTTTATGGCTGAGGTGCTAGTCCTCCCACTCGGACTGATATACAGCGATAGTACGAGCCCCGGGAGAGCGCCCTGAGCCGTGGATCAGAGGGAGGCGAGAGAAGGCGAGGGGGAGGAGGGGGATTCATGCAGCGCTGAGCTCAGACAGACAGAGGCGTGTGGGTCTGAGGGGCTTCGTGTGGGAGATGGAATTATCTACAGCTCTGTGTTTTATTGAGCACAAAACCAAAGTGTGAACGGTTTATACTTCCCTTTTCCATCTAGAGACCATTACACACCAACCACTGCTGTCTTTACCTGACCTCAGCCTGTCCTTTCATAGAAAACAGCATTTAATTCCAAGATTTTACCCCATTGTGTTTTCTGTCTTAAGGAAACATGACCCTAAACCCAGTCTGTGTTCTATTAGCGTTCAACCTGAGGCTGATTGAAAAGGAAAACAAGATGAGGGTTTAAAGGAGAGATGGCCACTGGTTGTTCTGTAAATCAAGTCCCAGAGAGATGACTTAACACAGCTGCAGAGAACTCTTTTTCCATAAGCACCAATTACATGAGATATAACGTTCATTTTAGACAAATCATTCTAAACCTGCACCGAATATAGAATTAAAGATATTGATCTTGTTCTGCAGGACATTGGGTCTGTTTTATTCCAAGTTTTCTAAACGTTAAAATAATCTTACATTTAAGGGACTCCCTCGTTTATGCCACAAATATCATTTATAATTTATGCAATGTACAAATCCAAAGTTTTTAATTTACAAAGTAAGTCATTAAAACGTTTAACTGTTTTCTCAAATCATGACTATAATGTTTATCACATGAAGAAGACAAGCTTCATTTTATCGCCCATCAAGTAAGGATTCATCTAATCATCATCTAATCAACAATCTGCACTGTTTATGTCTCCCTTTAATTGACCATACCATAAAAAGTCCAGCTGGAACATACTGAGCCACTGGAAACAAAGTTTTTCTGATATTAAGCTGGTAGACAGGTTTGTTTTCACAGTGTGTTTTTTTTTCTTCTAGATTTCTCTGGACGCTCGCCGGATCCGTCTGATGCGTTTGCCGGAGGGAAAAGCCTCGACAAGCTCCACTTCTTCAGGAACCAGACAAACCGTGTACGAGGTGTGCGTCTGTCCCAACGGACGGCTCTTTCTGTCCCAGGCCGGCGTGGGGTCCACCTGCCAAATCAGCTACAGCATCTGCCTCTAGGACTGGCCGCTCTGTCGGGAATAAACCACGGAAACCGGTCAGAAAGTGGACAGCTCCCTCCTGAGACTGACCTGAGAGAGACTGTCAGAGCGGACGCATTAACAATCACTCACAATGTCAGTACACTTTAATACACAACACTTTTGAAGGCCACCGCGACACATTTTTCACTGAAGCTGCCAACAGACGATATTTTGTGCCAATATTTAAATTGAAAAAATCCCAGTTTTATACTTAGAAAAGCTTCCGAGAGCAGCATTTACAGCAAAAACACAACAGTAAAGAGGAAAAATAAATGGTGTGTTCACAGCAAACTTGTGCATTGATCGTACAAACTTTGTGATTTAAAAACAGAGCTAATGGACTTTAAGGCTATACATGCTCTAACCAAGCCACTATACCTCCGTCCACCAGAGGGCAGGCTCCAAAAGCAGAAACAAAAGGAGAAATCCAGTGGTGACATGTTTACAGCCTGATAGAAAAGAAGAGCTGTTTTTACTACATGACAACTCTGTAATTTTTATTAATACGTCTGTTCATGCTATCTGAAAACTATAGTTCTGTGCATCAGTAGTAGTCAGAAAAGCCCGGATGTAACCGTCCTTTTCTTGCCCCGTGGTAAAGCGTGGTAAATGGGCACACAACATCCATTTATATACCATCCATGGTTCTATTCATGTGCAGTAGAACCCCCTGCAAAACTGGGGATCTGAGAACATTAGTACAATTTATACATTGGATAGAAACTGTTTATGTAATCAGTAAAACACTCTACAGCAGATTTTTTCTGTTTTTTAATCATTATTTCAAAACTCAGAACATTTCTGCGCTTATTTTAAAGTCAAACTGAACAAACGCTGATATGTTTCACTAAATAGGTGCTGGAATAGACACTTTCCAGTCTTTTCCAGTAGCATTTTCTGACGCTGTTGATTCAATGTTGACAAATAGTGTAGACCAGCAACCAATAGGAACAGACCGCTGGGTATTTGAGCACATGATCGGCTAAAGCTCACTGAACATTTTCATCTATTAAAATCCTTAAAAATAAACCCCAGTGGTTAAACATATACAGGCTATTGCTGTTTATGTCCAGCTGGCATTAAAAATGACCAAAAAAGCAACAAAAAACTCCTGAAATGATGTATCTATGTTTTTCTTAGGTGACCACAAAATCCATTTAAACCCAAATCTCTGGCATCCCTTTCTTATCAGTTAATAGAAGCACAACTGATTTTGTCCTTCATTTATTCATTTCACTTTATGCCTTATAAGGAAACATGAGCCCTAAAAAGTAAGTTAGCACTTTATCAATTTATCATTTTAAACAAATTTATTCAGGAAGATTCTATTCATTACGATACAATCCAAAAATGCATAGTGAGCATAAAAACATTATTCATTACTTACTTTTTATCATTTCTAAAGATCTATTTGTACATTGTTTCTGACTTAAACAAAAATCATTTTCAGTTTTTAGGACACTATTTGCTGTGAACGCACCATAAACCGGATTTAAAAAAGAATACAGAGGACTTTTTATCTTTATAAACTCACCGATGAAACATCTGAGTCGATCTCTAACAGTCGAGCATCACCAGATGCTTACACCAGACATTTCTCACAGAGTTCTCAATAGAAACTCCTTCAGAAAATGTACAAAGAGTTACCACTAAAAGACACTTTAGAGATCTCTGGGGTTTACAACTCCATTTTAGATTGTGTTTTATTATTATTCGATTTTTTTTATTATTTATTTTATCTTGTTTTAATTTTGATTAAATTTACGTTGCTTGGGGCAGTTTGTTTTAATGTTGCTCTAATAAATCTGTTTAAGTGCCTTTTGTTTAACACTAGAAGCATCAAGGGTCACTTTTACCCCGAGTTTCAAATAAATATTACTTTATTTAAATACAACTTATACAACTTCACTTTTCCTAAAATGGTAATACGTATCTGTGATTTTGTCTGTTCTGAGCTTTTTTTTGGCAAAAGGAAATTATAAACTTTTTCCACTCCTGTCAGAAAAAAATGCAGAATGTTGCGGTTTCTTAGCAACAAGGAGACAGTGCTATGCTAACTGTTGCTAGTGCTAAAGACACAAGACTATTTCAAGCACCCAGTGTTAGCAGTGTTAGCTTCACAGACATGTACATCTTGCACCGAAAGAGACAGGTATGGGGTGAAAAAAAAAGACCCCTAGATTAGGTTGTTACACAAAATTCCCCTCAATAAATTTATTAGAACAACATTAAAACAGACTGATCAGACATTGTTAAACTGACTTACAGCTGGTGCTACCCTGCTCAAACTTCCAGACGAACTTCTCTGAGGCTTCGGAACAAAAAAGACAGATCCTTTTGAAAATGGCGCTGTAGTGTGGACGCACCTGTCTGGACAGAGCCTTATGCTGCCTTCATGTGGTCCTCTGGTGGTCCGTGTTTTCCAGAACAGGAAGATGTTCTGATTTATGTTGTGTTCATGTGGTTTCATCTTCACAAAAAGTCACAATATTAATGTTATTTACAACAGACTGTGGTAGTTATTGGTAATTAATGTTATCTGAAAGCATTTAAAACAGTTTACAGGTTATACTTAATGCCAGCTTTATCTCAAATTCAAAGCTCATCGATAATAAGTCTAAAAGTCAGGTTTCAGCAGGTGTTCCCATTTTCCCACGTTTCCGATGACCACATAAATGCAGCATTATCCTGGTGTTTTGTTCCAGAATAACATATAACCACTGTTTTTGGTTTGAAAATCATAACGGTTTGTGTTTATTATTTTGTGTTTGGTTCATTTTGCATGATTTTGTTTTTCTATTATTCTATTGAAAGGGAAAACTCTGAATTCTTCACTATCAATGTCAAACCTACGAGAAGCTCTGCTTTAGTGGTCACCCTTGCACTGGGACTTTAAAAAAATCAAAGTAAAAAGGACAAAAGTTTAGCCGCTCTGTTTGGAAAGAGGGGAGCTGTGCCTGTGCCTTATGTCGATGCACTCGTGGCAAGAAGAAGCACATCACACGGACTTTCTTTTGGCGTCAGTCAACATCCACAAAATCTCCCTCTTTTCTTTGTCAGCAAACCCTAAATCTGTTCGAACGCAAAGACCATCTGCCGTTTCTGACTGTAACCGTCTCTGAACCAGGTCACTTTGCACTGGCTCTTTTATTTTCCCTGGTTTCATTCTTTGTAAATGCCATAGACAGTTAATGTACCGAGGGAATCTTATGTGGAAGTGAGGGCTGGCTCCTATTGACTCTCATTAAAAAACAAGTTGATATTTTTTAAAGTTATGCTTGCCTCGTTGTCTTTTTTCTGAATCGGTGGATTATTGCTCCGTGTGTGATCAGTGGGATTGAGTGAGTTGAGTGATTTTAGCCCACAGCTCCGTAGCCTTCCACCCTTTTTGAAAATGCTTTGAGGACACTGCATATTTTAATCAACCATGGCTTTTACATCATAACCTTTGTCCCGTTGAATGCGCAGATGCCTCTAAAGACTCTGTGTTGTTACGACAGCGGCACAATTTTCAAGTGGAGACTGTCCAAGTGGCAGGTTTGTAAGAACTAAACATTAGGTTTTAGTGTATTTTCTACAAATACAGCTCTGTGGGGTCTAATGTATTGATCTATTTCTGCTCTCTTTGTCTGTCACTAATCTCTGGAGGTGAGTCCTCGTCCCGGGACAGTTACAGGAGTTTTCTGTCCAGCTGAGGGGGACTGGGTCAGTGCGATAGGCCTGATTCTTCTGACCTCATGTCAAAGAAAAATGTAATGATTATGATCCTAAATATATTTTGGGCTGTTCCCATTTAAGCATTTAGGGGTTTTTATATTTATAATAATTTATGTTAAGTTGTAAATCCAGCACCTGATAAAAAGATAATATTTTATATAGAAATAAATCTTGTTTTTCTTTTGGTGTAAAAAAAAAAACAGGTTGGTAAAATGAAGCAGTAGAACTCTTCCTTCTTATCACCGTCACTCTCAGCCAATCACAACCCTCCACCTCAAGCTTTCTCTCAGTATTTAAAGCCCCCTCGCTCTTCCTCATCCAGCTGTTCAGCTCCTCTGCCTCATCACCTCCTCAGCTCTTCAGCAGCTCACGCTCCTCATGTCTCTCTTTGCCTTCAGATTGTTCACTGACACTTTTGAGGCTTCAGAGTTTCAGATTAAAGTACACATGCGTTTGACTCAAAGCTTCGATGACGTTCTTAGGATGTTATCAGTTTTTGATTGAATTAGATATTTGTAATGAGTCACACATCTTCAGGGTTTCAGTGTGTGTTTTATGAACTCTAGATATCACAATTTAAGAGTCTAAGGGTTATTAAATGTAAGAATTATGAACTACCTGCAGCCTACAAAAACAAAAAAATGTGTTTTCACGTGTTTCTTATTTCTGTTCTAATGAGCTCAGAGAAAAACCTGCTCACAGCTCTGCACATTATCCGTCTTACTTTCCTCTTTAGTTCTTTTTCGCTCTGCGTTTCCCTCGTCCTTTTCCACTCGCAGCAGCACAACAAACACAGAGCGAATCCAAAGACCCCAGGCTCAACAGAACGGCTCCGACCAAACAAAAACAAGAAAAAATATAGCTGCAAGCAGCCATGACGGGGCCAAGCACAAGCCGGCATTCAATCTCATGCCGACATGGCCGGCAGCATCAGACTAACGGCAGTAAGCATATAAAGACATTTCAATAAGACTTCATTCTAAATGGCCGAAAAATCATCAATATGGTCTTTAGCACTTTGATTGAATGGTTTATCACGTCCGATCAGGCAGCGCAGTAACCACACTGATGTGTTGATGGCCGGCAGCATCAGACCAACGGCAGTAAGCAACGGCATTAAGCAGTTAAAGACATTTCAATAAGACTTCAGTCTAAATGGCTCAAAAATCATCAATACGGTCTTTAGCACTTTGATTGAATGGTTTATCACGGTCGACCTAGAGGCAGCGCAGTAACCAAACTGATGTGTGAAACAACTAAGGTCCTCAAACTCAGCAGGCAGACTCAAGTCATGGTTGACATAACACGTACTAAGTTTGGTTAGAAAATATTAAAGCATTGCAGAGATATAGCCTGACTTTAATTTTTGGAGCGTTAAGTCAAATTCATTTGCGCGGTATTCGCAAACGGTTTGACTAATCAACTTAATTCTCATAACTCTTTGTCAGCATGGTCTGAAGAAGATCTGGTTCAATTTTGGTGAAAATCGGACAAACGGTGTGGGAGGAGTTCGAAAAAGTAGGATTTTGGAGAAAAACAACATGGCAAACAGGACGCGTTTGGCGAATAGGACATATTTGTTATCTGTGCTCTCGGCTTGATCCAGTGAACACAATAAGAGCATTTGTTTTACAATAGGGTAACGGAATCAAAAGTTATTAGCATATTTGTGAATGTGGTTATAACTTTTGACCACAAGATGGCGCTGCTCCAAAACCTTTTGAGTACCTTCAGGGCTTGGTCCCGAAGACGCATACCAAGTTTCATAATGATGCAGCAATGCGTTCAAAAAATATAGCACTTTTTGACAATATTCATAATGGCCGACTCTCAAAATGGCCGATATGGGAAAATTTGGTATTGCAGGACTCGGCATGATGCACTGAATCTAAAGAGACCAGTTTTATGATTTTTGGCAAAAGCGTTCAGAAGATATAAGCAAATAATTCACTTTTTTATATCTCCTGACCACTAGGAGGCGCTGCGCCAAAACTCTGCAGGCATCCTCAAAACATGGTTGCCATAACACGTACTAAGTTTGGTTGGAATATGTTAAAGCATTGCAGAGATATACCCCAACATTTATTTTTGTGCGCACTAAGTCGAATTTATTTGCGCGGTATTTGACAACGATTTGAAGAATCAACTTTATTCTCATAACTTTTAGTCAGCATAATCTGAAGATGATCTGGTTCAATTTTCGTGAAAATCGGGCTACGCCTAGGAGGAGTTCGCAAAGTACGTTTTTAGAAAATTCAAAATGGCGGAAAAACTATCATGGCGGAAAATGACGTCATAGGGTGCAATCGAATTGTCATGAGCTAAGGAATCAGAGGAAAAAAGAATTTTAATTCTAGGCCTTACGGTTCAAAAGTTATTGACATAAACATAAGTCCAACTTTGGACAGTTGGTGGCGCTAGAGGGATTAAGGTAGACACTTCAGATTGGTTAGGATGACAGCTCACACTGTCCACTTTTAGTGTACCAAATTTCACAACTTTTTAGCATACGGTTCTATGGGCTGCCATAGACTTACATTGCAGGATAATAATAAGAAATCTAACGGTTTCAATAGGGTCTACGCACCTTCGGTGCTTGGCCCCTAACAAGGAGCTTTACTTTGAGCGAGGCTCGGCAGGAAACACACCGACAGGTACAAACGAACCTGCTTGTTATATTCTTCACTGATGCTGTTTACAGCGCTGTACGTGCCAATGAACAGGCTTTACATTGTCTTTCACTCTGTTTAGAACAAAAACATCAATGTACATTAGAAAATAGTTTTGCAAAACAGCAGCGCATTTATTTAAATTCAACCTCACAGCTTTCTTGTGTGAGCTGCGTAGAGCGTTTCTGCTGAACATTTCTCAAGACACTAACTCTAACCTCGCAAAGAAGAAAAAAAATAACATGAATTTTTAAAGGTAAACACTATATATAATTCTGTGCTTTATGGTTGCATGCTCTGGAAAAGACAGTATCGTAAAAACAATCAAATAAAATCAGATTATGGTCCATGTTCCTAGCTGTAGTAGTTTTTCTGGTTTTGTTGTTGTCACATGGTTTCAACTGTAAAGTCTTTTTTTCTTCAGTAACTATAAGTGAGAATCAATTCAGCATTTCACACAAAATCCAAAACCTTCCCTCAAAAGACATCTCTTACATTTCATGCTCTAGTGTGGACTGACCTCTGGCTCATCGGGATTTATTTTGAAGTTAAAACAGTTGTATATGGTACAAGCATGTATTAGTTTGTGCAGCACCAGGATTGAAGGAGAGTGTTACAGAGATACTCCCCATGTCTTTAGGTTGTTTAAGTCTCTCACATAAAAAAACATTAAAAAAGGAAATAAAGTTAGTCCCTTAATCAGATAAAGTTGGAGTGTTACCGCTAATACCAAGCCCCTGTCATGGAACTCCTTAAAAGCCACCATGCAGCGTTATACCGCCGTCCACCAGAGGGCAGGCTCCAGAAGCGCAAATATAAGGAGAAACCCAGTGGCTGCATAGTCCAACTCAGCTGTGAATGTACTGACTATACTGGACACAAATACTAAACATAAACTCCTCTCTTTGATATTTTCACGGACTGACAGAGTTGTTTGGTCAGTAGTGTAGAGCTTTTCTAGCAGGTCCAGGTCTCTGTTTAAGTGACGGTTAACTGTGATTTACAGAACAGCTAATTAGACGACGCTAACAACATCCGGTTGGAGATTGGGGGAATCCGGAGGGGCGCCTCGATCAAGCTGTGTAAACATACTGAGTAATAGAAATTTGTAATAAAAATGTACTGCTGTGTAAACCCTCTAACAACCAAACACATACTTTTAAGTTTGTTAATAACACTGAACCAACTGCTTTCGGTTCACTGGACATTCTGATTCTTCTTTTTTCAAATCAAGGGCAGGTTTAAAGGCAGTCTTTCAAATGAACTTTAATGACGTTTATATTTTCTTTTGGTTTTATAGATTTATACTTCTTAAAAAAGGCCCCATATAACTTTTATAAAAGATGAAAGTCATTACAAAGAGAAAAATTGCAGGAGAAATTTAAGAGCTGGACACATTGAGAAGACGTTTCCTTATTTCCTCGTCTCATATCCTTCAAAGACAAATGACAGTCTGTCACAGAAGTTTTAAGACGTTATATAAGTTTGCGGGCTTTAAAAGCTGGTTTGAGGCGATCGGACAGAGATGACTTTGATCTAAATTTGACAGTTTGAAAACAGCGGAAAAAGAAAGAGAGCGTCTGGTCCCTGAGGCCGAGCCGAAATCTACTTTATCTGAGCAAACATTTCAGATAAAGCCCCCAACGTCAGCAATGAGTCACACAAAATGACAGTCTTTATCGGCTTTTTATTTATTTTAGCGTTAATTAGTGAATGTTCGACTCTCATTCTCTTGTAATGGTCCCTTTTTATTTTCATTCACCAATATCTCAATAGCAGTCGGGATTCTAATGATTTAAGAAAATCAGACGGAGAGCAGCTACGACAGAGATGGAGCCTGCATTGACTTTAGAGACTGTTTCGAGAGAACGATACAAACAGAAAACACCACGTGAGCTGAAGGATATGAGCAGTTATCTTATACTCTGCATCTTCTGCAAAAGTCTGGAGGCATGCAGCTTTTGTTGGTTTCCTTGACTTTGGTTCCAGGAGTTAGACACTGACCGTCATTTCATCCTGGAAGACTCCCTCTCATCTTCTGCCATTTTTTCCTCCAGGCATTCTCCGTCGTCCTCCTCTACCTCTCAGCCAATCAGCGTTCAGCCGTCAAAAATAAAACAAAATGGCCTCCTTCAAACATATGACCAGCTGCCTTTTTTGAAACATTTACTTGAATATGACCTGGATGACTGAGAACCTCAGCAGTGGAACCTTCTCTCTCCACCACAAAGGTAAATGGTAATGGTATGCATTGATATAGTGCGATGGATTACCTTTGACAAAGTGGTCACTGCAAACACCAGTGTTATCCAACTCCTCCCAATGGTCCTCCTCTTACTTTTTGTGCAGTTAGTTACCCATTACCAAGGATCTCACAGACAGACTTTTACTGAATGCTGCATCATCTTCTTTTAAAGGTAAATACGTTTGAGTGAACTTAGTCTTCCCTGTAGCAGTCGAAACAATTGACTCTCAGAAGTTTTCAACAGCGTTTCTCGAAGTCAACTTGAATTAAAAGTTATAAAAAGCCTCTTATGTCTCTGGTTTTTGACAAACTCCAAATAGTTGCATGGTTTGATTGTTACAAAGCTCCTAATCCTACTCATTTATTGGCATTTGTTAAAATTGCCCCTGTAATGCTAAATGGCAGATAATAGCAGTGTTCCTTCCAGTCCAGCTCTTTCAGTCGATGAGAATAAAACTTGTGACAAAAGCTGTAATGACGTCTTGCACATTTTCTGTGGGACTGTATCACTGGCCTGACGTTATCCTCCGCTCACTCTGCTCGCCTAATGAGCCAGTCGCCCAAAGACTTATTTTTACGGACCTCCGGGTGCTTTCAAATGTAGATCAAACACCTCTTTCTGCTCTCGTTCTGTGGCCGGAAGCTAAAGTTCACTGCGAAGATAACACGTCCAAAAGAAATGACCCGAACCAGCACATTAAAATACAATGAGAGCTCACTCCAGGGCTTCGTAAAGATGTTAAAGGCATAGACCATTTATTATTTATACACACTGTTCTGTTCACATGTTCAAAAAGGGAGTCAAGTCTGCAACTGCGATCTGCCAAAAATGTCCAAAACAAAGCCCACCTCATGTTAAGGCCTAGTTTTTTGTAAAAAGGTGTAAAATTGTGGCGCTATCATTTTTTTGCGTTACAAACATCGACTTTTACCCCTGCAGTGTTTAGTCTGAACTTCAGTTGTAAAAGGTCCAGGACCTTCAGCTAATCTTTAGTCTCGGTCTGGACCAAACTGAACTAAGGTCTTGTTTGTTTTTGTGTGTTTAGCTGTAGTTCGGACTTTTGGACCAAATGCAGGAAGTTACTAAAACTACAAAAGGTAGCTGCTGACAAGACTCACCTGGCTCCAATCTCCATTCAACCCGGCCTCTACTTAAGCCCTTCTCTCGGGCCTGTCAGTGCCAGATTGTTTTGTCAGTTTGATTTTTAAAGTTTCAGTCGGCCATTTTGGGTCTTGGTAAAGTCTGACCACGCCTCCCTTTTTAAAAAGATGCATCAGCCTAAACCCATCTTGTGAGGGTACATCTTGTGGTTGATCTACAATGTGCTCCTGGTCTTCTGTCAGATCTATCTAAAGTTATTGTGATTTTTTTACATGTCACAAGGTGATTATCTATCCCCTCGAACAGAGTGGGACCAGGTTTTATGGAGTTTCAGATGTGTAATGATAAACAAGTACAGAGTTAATTTAATGTGATGAAACACTAATGACACAGTGCATCTTTAATGTATCTGCGTTTCAAAACACTGAAGGTAATGTGTCTTATTAAAACCTAATAGAAGACGTTTTTTCTTTTTTTCTCCTGATAGAGTTTTATTTGTGTCCTGCTGGTTGTTTTATTTACACGTCCTGTGCTTTCACACTTAGACACAAAGAAACCACAGGAACCCAATTTCACACATCGGATTAGTCGTGTGCTGTTGTGACAACTGTGCTGCGAGGATGATTATGAGAGAAATACAAACCAGACAGAAAGGACTAAACACAGGTGTTAAAAATAAATGAAATAAAAGAAAATGGACAGTGACATGACTGTTGGCGGTGCTAAACGGGTCAGTTTATCAACAGCCTGGTTGGTAATAAGTCATTTCTAATAATAGGTTTGCAAAATGCTGGATGTATTAGCGTGTATGTAGGTCCCTCAACGTTTTGGTCTGTTTTTGTTTTTTTTTTCAAGTTACGCTCTGGGGCACAACGACATTTGTGACTATTTGCATTAGCAATTAAATCGCAGTATTAAAATTTTAGATTTTCAGATCACAATGTGACAAGACAAGTCGTGTGTGACATGTCGTGACACTTGTTGTGAGAAATGCAGCTAAATTTGTCTTGAGTCTGAACCTGAGCATCCTGCAGGGTTGGAGCTAGGAAGGTGGGGGCCCATGGGCTACAACCATATTTAGGGCCCCCTTTGAGGAAGTCAGGGGCCCCTAAGATTATCACTGTGGGACAAAAAAATAAAGTATGCCACAAGAAAATGGAACAAGTTTAACTTCTTGTGCCATGAGCCAATTGTAGTCCTGTAATTTAAATGATTAAATAAAAATATGTCTTAATAACACAGGCATGGCCAACTAAAAACACAAGTTTATTAAGCCATGTGTCGGTCAAATTTATTGATTGTGGATATGTTAAAAAAAAATTAAATAAAAATAAACTAATGGCTTAAATGACATAATCACATAAGCCAGTCTAAAAACTGACAAAAATACAATATTCAATAATAATAATAATAAAAGTAATAATAATAATAATAATGGTAACAGTAATGTAAAAGGGCATCGAGTGCAGATCTTGAGCTGCAAAAGTCATTGTAAAAGCTCAGTTGAAGCATTTTCTTGTCTTATCCATATTTTTGTGATAGTTTTGGTGCTGACGCAGGACTTTGAGGCACAGACGGGAACTTTGTCTTGTGCTCGAGGGGGCTTTGAACACGCAGTTTCTCTGATCAGACTTTGGGAGAGATCACATGAACGGCTCCACGCTGCCTTCTCTCCAGGGAACAACGCTCACATTCATGCTCCGATAGATAACAACCAAAGCATATGCACAGGGCACGCTTCTATTAAAAGGGCCGTGTCTCGTATTTGTGTAATGAGCTGTGAAGGGCATCTCTGTGCTCAAACCCTGACTTTCTGCTGATAATGCTGATGTTCACATACAAACTTTTAAATGAGGTCAAATATGCAGCGCTACAACACAATGTATCACCTTTCGTACTCTTTCTGTTGACTTTACTAAAGTTTAGATCATGTCCAAAGTCTTCGGCCAGGACAAACCTCGAACCCTTTATGTCCTGCCATCTCTGTCAGACGGCGCCAGCGGACGTTTGACCAACAGGGAGTCATCGCAGTGACCCCGCTCAGACCAGAGTCATTGTGTCTGAAACAACAAGGCAAGCGGTCCTGCTGGAGTTGACTGTTCCCTGGGAAGAGCAGGTCTTTAGGAGGAAGAAGGACAAGTATGAGGAGCTGGCAGGCGGGTGCCGAAGCAGAGGATGGCGGACTCGTTGTAACTCTATTGAGGTTGGTTCCAGAGGTTTCTTGGACTTTTTGCACTTTTCTGGACTTTTTTACTGTCAGGCCCAACATCTATTCTAGACTGACGAACACAGCAGTGTGACTCCAACTTTGAAGTAAAGTCTCCAAACTTACAAATTTAATGTAATCCATCTATTTTTTTTAAAGACCCATCACATCTGTAAATTGCTTCACATCAAACTAATCCCTTGTATTTACCTGTAATTATATTTCCACTGAACACTTTTGGCCTGATGCGGTTGTTGTTTGATTGATAAAGAGCCGTTAATGAGCGTTCACAGCGGGAGGCGTGAGCTTCAAGCTGTGAGCTAATTAGCAGCAGGTGGCAAAGATTGAAAACCACACTGTATTCTTTTTTAAACTCGTTAGTCCATTTAAATTAAAGTCAGGCATTTCTGAAGTCACGTTGCAGATGTTTGGTCACCTCAGATTGGGCTGTCATAACTTTGATGAAAGATTTGTGGACGATAAATACCTAGAGCCTGGTATTTTGGGATCAATACAACACAGCGGGCTAATTAGCAGGGTTTGCTTTAAAATGGAAGTCGGTTCACTCAAGAGAAAAAACACAGAGGAAAGATTAGTTCTGCTCGTCTTTTGATCAATTCGCGGCTCCTGCAAGATCTCCCTCAGCGACTCAGCGGCAGAAACAGGTCTCCTGCTTTAAAACTGGAAAGATTCATTAACTGACTAAAGTTACTTCTACCAACACAACCTGCACAAACTCTCCGGCGGGACTTTTCTCTTTGTGGGGGTTTTTAAGGGTGAGCTCACTCTGGCAATACCTGCTGTACCTGAGCACATTTTACACATTCACACTTGACAAGATCGGACAAAGACACGCACAAAAAGCCTCCACGTGGCTGCGTGATCATTAATAAGTGAGCTAAAAGCTGGTTTTCATATTGGATGGACCGACACTCTTCTGAAAAACAGTAATGAAGAGTTTGTATCATTAGTTTTAACTCAAAAACTGAGCAGACACGATATTCAGTGTCAAAGTGTGACAGTAGAGCGTCGTTCGTCTGATGTTTTGAAACACTGTCTACTACTTACACTTGCTCCCAGTTGATTTCATGCTGCATTTCAAAATGTTGACTAATTATTTTTTAAAGTTTGAACTGTCAGAGGTGCTACATCCTTACTCTCCAAGAGCTCCAAGTTCTTCTTCTTCTGACAGTGTCTGAATCCAGCTCACATCCAGAGGTGACAAAGTCTTTTCCAAATGAGTTCTTCCTGGTCCCTACAGCTACACAAAAAGAGTTTCAACACAGACTTCTTTACACTGGTTAGGTGGGATTTATGGCTATGGTTAATCTGTTTTACACATGTCCTTATCTTATCAGTTACTTTGTACAACCTACTTTGATAATATTTTATAATTATTATTATTATTTTATTTATTACGCGTCTTTCTGGACACTCAAGCGCACCTTACAACAACAGTAAAAAATACAATATAATATAATTAAAAATACTCAAGAACAAGAATTATACTGGTCACAGGACAGTGCAGTTATGGTGGGACTGAGAAGGTCAGATGGAGGCAGGAGAGAGATTGGATTCTACTGAAGAAGTTGCTGTTAAAATGGAAATCTGTTGATGTTTTCCGTGATGTATGGGAAAAGTGAGAAAACCAGCAAGAGTTTCTACCGAGTTGAAAAGGTGTCCACAAAGGTAATATGAGTAAAAAAACCTTCCACTTTTGTTTGCACTGGGGAGGAGCTGGGGACGGATAACGAGTTTAGTGACCACTTTGTCAAAGGTAACTCAAGGTTGTGAACCCAACCATGAACAAGAAAGCTGACTTTAATTAATGCAGAAGTTCATCTGGAGAACAATATAGCTGCTCATATCTTCTGCCTCAAAGAAAAATCCCTCTTCTTCATAAAGTAAGGCTCTAACATGTGTCTTTCTCCTAAAACAGTGTCTAAGCTTGTCTCTGTCTCCTCTAATGGAAGTTTCACTGGCCCTTTTCTCAACAGAACATGGTTTAGTCTCTGTCTGGTGTCTCCTGTCTGCTTCTCAGCGACCTACAGTAGGAAATAAATTAGCTCCAAAAGGATCCAACAGAACCACTTTTACAGAATACAGAAGTATCCCTTTAGTATCACATTATTAGGCCTCTGCTTTACACTTATTACCATTTTATCCAACTCCAACGGCAAAAGATTTCCCAAAAGAAGAGTCAGTTTTGCTTTTCCTTTTGCTTTGCTGAATTATTATTTTTTAATACAGTCTTTGACTTGGACACAAGCAACTCTACAAAAACAAAACTTCCACAGAAGCCAAAGACAACTTTTGATTATCCTCTGTAACTGAATAAAGTCATAAAAAGTGCAATGAAAGACAGATTCAGGGAAAGAAGCAACAAAAGAAACTGTTTTTCACAACCAGCGTCAGAAAGAAAACAAGACGACAAATCTCGATGATAAAACGTGGGCTCATTGAACAAAGGCACATAAATATGGAGACAGAGACGTGGAGATACAGTAAAAAGTGGCTCTGGGGATAAAGCTGTTGTTGTTGGAGGTTGTTTGTGGTGTTTTTTTTCTCCCCCTCAGAGCTCAGTCCTCAGTCGAGCAGATATACGACCGTTCTGAAGCGAAGTGGGAGGCTGCAGCTGTAAAAGGGTTATGGCTTCGTAATGAAGTCACTGGGCGGCTTCTGGGGAGTTTCTGTCCAACTCCAGCTGAAAAAAAAAAGCCTGAAATGTGTGGGAAAAGAATCTTGCATTAAAAATACAGTGGACTGCAGTTGTCTGTTTGGGGACCCCTTGGCCTTTGGTCCACTTTCCAAAAGGTGGCGCTGTTCGTTGATCAAGCGATAGATAATCCTCACTCACCAGAGAAAGTGTTTGTAATAAACAGTCACACATAAGAACTTAAAAAAGAGTTTGGTTTTAGACTGAGGCTTTGACTTTCTTGATGAGTCTTAGTTAAAAAAAAAAACATCATGAATGAATTTTAAATATTTTTGATCTAAATCTTGTAAATGGTCTTTTACTTGTAAAGCTCAGTGTAGGAATTTTGATACATAAATCAAATCGCCTTGCCTTAAAACATTTTATTAAGACATTTCAATAAAATGTTGGAAAATGTGGCAACGTTCTCAATATAAAAATAAAAACAATTGTCTTTATTCTTCTTTGTTATTTCAGTATAATACATCCAGTTTATTAAAGTCCACTTTGAATTCTATTAATAAGAAGAACAGCTTTTATTGCACTTCTGTGACGTCTCTGTTTCTGCAGCAGACGACTCTCTCTGAACACAGCTCAGAAGAAACACAAACCTCTTCAGGAGACGTCGAACTGTGACCCCGGATCAGAATCAGGACCTCCACGTCTGAGGCCAAAGGAATATGAGAGGCTGTTTTAAATGTCAAATGTTTTAACAGGGGTCAGATCTGCATTTACATAGATACACTTGGCTGTAGAACGTCTGCCAGACCAGTGGGGGCGCTGTGAACCCACTTCTGCCGTCACACACAAGAAGTCACTGTAGGGAGTCCTCTCCAAAATCTTTTTAACACAACAAATGAATCAGACCTTGGTTTATTTTGGTCTAAACCAACACCATTTTCCTGATTCCTGCTCACACAACGGTTTTCAAAGTTCCCTAAATGCCTCCCACAATTCATGGAGTTATTCTGTTGCTTTTTTTTCAGGTTAACCAGGACTACACCTGATGTTTGTAACTAATTATCTGATCCATTCATTCATAAATCTTCTGCCACTTAATCCCATTCCCGTTCCCTGGAGCTACTTTTTCAAAACTGGACTTTCGTAACTGGGAATTCTGTCAAATATTTCAGAGGTTTTTCAGCTCCCATTAGAACCCTTTCACTTGCTCCACTGGTTTGTATTAAAAGGCCTTTCCTCCAAAATAAAAGCTAATAATAAAAGCTAAACAAGCTAAAATAAAAGCTAAACACTCGCAGCTCGTCTTTTGTCGACAGAGAAAAACAACTTTCCTGAATTCTAATCTCCAGCTAATATTTGTCTTGAATCTTCGCGGTGTCATGAGACGACGTGCTGCAGCAAATGAAAGTGTGAAGGATTCTTTTTTATCCCTTTTGCTTTGTATTTTTCACCTCAGAGCGAGCTAATATGTGCGCATGAACTCAATTAATGTCGGGGGTAGAGTTCAGACGTCACTTTGAGTCGCTGGCGGCTCGTGCAGCAGAGCAACAACAGTCGGATACAAGCATTCAGGGGAGAATATTTAAAGACGACGTGTGGTAGTTCATGGATTTTAATTTGAAATTCAGTGTGAAAGTTTTACATCAGTTTATCTGAAGCCTGAAGAAAAAGATATAGCTTTAATTTAATTTCTAAAGCCCAATATCACAACAACAGCCTCCAAGGTCTTCACAGACTGTCCTTAGAGCTTCCCTCAGGGTCAGAGGAAAAACTTACAAATAAAACCCAGTGGTGGAAAAGGGGAAACCTCAGGGAGAACCACAGTATAAATAAATATAGTTTAATACAATGTTGATCCATAAACTAAATAACTGTTCATAACTTTATTGTTTACAAAAATGCTACATTTCAACCCAGGATTATTGTAATGTTGTAAAATCTGTTGTAGATGTCTGCTGCTGATGGATGAACCAAAATATACTGCAGCAAGACATATGTATGTTGAGTGAGTACACTTGCCTTTTTATTGAAGTTCTTTGTCAAAATTCCAAACCGAAGACTCCTATTTGAGCATGTGACCAGCTACGGTAGCCCTGCAGGGACACACTGTTGAATATGAACAAACCCAGTGTGATAGGTCTGACGATTATTTTACATTTAACCAGTTTAGTTCGTATAAGCCCTTCAGCAAGAAAACATCCTCAAACAGAAACACGTGCTTCTCCTCCTGCAGTGCTCAGTTTGTCCTCTCTGAGCAGTGGCACAGGAACGTGATGACATTTCCACTGTTTTCTTTACATCGACAAAAGCTAAGAACATTGAAGACAACATGATTTGTAATTTCTCCATAAAAAAGTCCTTTTGTTGATCTAGTGTCTGCGTTATAATGTGTCGGGATGATTCATTCCACGTTAAAGTCGCTGTGTTCAACGAGCAGCATATAAGCAGCAAACATAATCAGATTTTACATTGTTTACTGCAGACATATTTCCATACCCGACATAAACAGAGCTGTATAAGTCACAGGTATTTGACGAGCAGCGTGTTAACGTCTGCTGAAATTAAAACTCTCTTTTGTCTCGATGTTTACGTGGAGCCGGGTCTCGTTGGATGGACTCCCAGTGGCTCCACGTTCACATCAATCTCCAGCCCACTCACCCTGCTCCCTTTATGCTTCTTCTTCTGCTCTTCACGGCAGAACAGGGGCCACAGCTGCCTCTGGATCAGCTGTAATTAAAAAGTTGACAGTTTGAACATGTCAGTTTCTAATGCTCTAAAGTACAAACCCGATTTCCAAAAAGTTGGGACACTGTACAAATTGTGAATAAAAACAGAATGCAATGATGTGGAAGTTTCAAATTTCAATATTTTATTCAGAATACAACATAGATAACATATTAAATGTTGATATTGGGTCATTTTGGATTTCAAGAGAGCTACATATTCCCAAAAAGTTGGGACAGGCAGCAATAAGAGGTCTGAAAAGTCAAATGTACATATAAGGAACAGCTGGAGGACCAATGTGCAGCTTTTCAGGTCAATTGGAAACATTCTTGGTAGAAAAAGAGCCTCTCAGAGTGACAGTGTCTCATGATCCAGAAGCACAGGTGTTTTCTCTAAGGCTCATTTAAAATGGACTGTGGAAAAGTGGAAAACTGTTCTGTGGTCAGATCATTCAAACTTGAAAAACTGGGACGCCATGTCATCCGGACTAAAGAGGACAAGGACAGGTTCAGAAGTCTGCATCTCTGAGGGGAGGGGGGCATGAGTGTGTGTCACAGGGAAAGCTTACACACTGGAAAGGCACCATCAAAGCTGAAAGGTTTATACAAGTTCTAGAACAACATATGCTCCCATCCAGACGTCGTCTCTTTCAGGGAAAACCTTGCATTTCCAACAGGACAATGCCAGGCCACATCCTTCATCAGGTACAACATCGTGGCTGCGTAGAAGAAGGATCCGGTTCTGACATAAGCAGATCTTTCACCCAAAGAAAACATTTGGAGCATCATAAAGAGGAAGATGTGACAAAGAAGACCTAAGACATTTGAGCAACTAGAAGCCTGTATTGGACAAGAATGGGACAACGTTCCTAAACTTGAGCAGCTTGTCTCCTCAGTCCCAGACGTTTGCAGACTGTTATAAAAAGAAGAGTGGATGACACACAGAGGGAAACATGGCCTTGAATTTTCAGTTACTATAAGCCGCCCATCTTGTGTGAAAGACATATTGTAGTGCATGTTGAGCGCTGTTGCACAAACTCTGAGCTGCAGAGAATAAGTTTTGATCAAATGAATTAAGTCCAAACCAGTTAACTTTGGGTTTATTTGTTCCATTAAGATGATTATCAACTTTTTTTTTATAAATGTGTAGTAATTGTTAGACCAAACAAAGCTTATGTACAAGATGAATGACTTAAATATGTTATAACACATATATAACATATTAAAACACTCAACACATTCCTTAGTAATATTGTGGCAGTAAAATAAATTTGATAAAAAACTCAAATGTCCCCCTTTATAGCAGAGTATTAATGTAATTATGTTGAAAGAAAGGAGTTTGAACAGTTCAGTCACTCACTCAGCTCCATCCTTTCTTAAGCCCGCCTCCAAGAACACTATCCAGTCCGTGTTTAGTGACATCTTTTTTGGTCCATTAAACTAAAATATAATAAAATAAAATAAAAGGTTTATTAGTGACACAGCGTCAGGTTGTTGGGACTTTGCTTGCAGCTGATTGGTCCAGTTTGGTTTTGTCTCTAAACCAGAATAAAACCTGCTCCGGATCAGTTACCATGGCGATGAAACCAGCTCAAAACCAAAACAAACCCACCTGCTCATCCTGTTACCTGTGAGGGACTGGCACATAATACACTGACAGACAACACTCCACCAACAATGCTTTTAATACTATTGCATTCATTATATATTATTACATTATCTTATATCATTTCACAAACCGCCTTTTTTACAAAATACCTTTCATCAATAGAGTCCTGATTATGTTCATTTTGTCTTTTGGTTTTGTTTTGCCTTGACTGTTCTGTCAGCTCTGCTGCAAATGGAGTAAAGACAGAGAACCTTGATACCAGACAGACAAAGAAAGGACAAGTTAAAAAAATAAAAATAAAAGAAACGCACCAGGGAATTAAGACGGGAAATGAAGAGAGGAGCAGGACCGTTTTAACGAATGAGAGCATTACCGAGATAAGAAGCGGCGGGACGGAGACACAAAACAAAATGGAGGTGAAGAGAGGAGCGTTTGCTCGTTCACGGATTAATAATCAACTGTGGATGGCATAATTGAGAAATCTCATTGTGTTACATAAGCCGGGAACAGCCAGCGGCCAAGGACACAGAGGAAGAGCAATTTCCTGTTTCCTTCTGTGGATTTCGGCGGTTATTAGTCGGCATTGATTGGTCCTCGCTGCGTCTCACGTTTACAAAAGGCTCCGTGAGGTCACAGACACTTTATGTACAACAGTTTGAATGTCATTGAGGAGATATAAAAAAGACACACACGTGTTAAAATGGCAGGTTTTTATGACATAGAAATCCGTGACCTGGACCTTTTCTGAAGTTTTTTTACATTTATTTATAATAAACAACCTTTCTTTGTCATTTGGGAAATAAATGTGTGTACAAGCTGTGTGTACAACCCTAACCCTAACCCTAACCCTTTTAATTGAGGAAAATTGTTTAAACATTTTGTAAAAAATCAGACCTTAAGACTTTGACCAAGCTTTTGTTTTCAAGAATTTTAAACCAGTCCAGATCTGATTAAAATCAGGTTGAGTGCTTTTAGAACCCCTGAAAACCAGTTACCGGTCCAAATTTTGGTTGAAACCAGTTTTCATCTGTTTAAATCCACACATGGTTTACTTTAAAACACTTCTCCAAATCCGGTTCTAACCAGTTTAAATCTATTTTAAACAGATTAAAGTCTTGTTAAACCAGCTAATAGATGATGTTGCATGACAATGAGCTTTGTCCAGGTCACAATCTAAAATATACACGTTAAAATAAGAAATGCTCCTGTTGTCAGTCCACTCGGCTTGTTAACATTGAATCAGTGGCGGCAGAAAAATCCTGTTGAGAAAGTGTCTAGCTCTGGATACATCTGCTTCCACAAGTGCACAAAATACAAACAGAAATAGATTTTTTTTTAAAGAGAAGGAAAGTGAAACATAAATATTGGGATCACAAAGGTTGACACCGAACTCAGAGCTAAAAGGTCAGCGCTAAACTTCAGTGCCGATGTGAATGGATTAACTTGAGAAGAAGGCAACTGGACGTAAGGGACCAGATCTACTAAAGCACTGCGTCATCACAAAACATGTTTTATATTTTCTGATCCTGCGTCTGGACTGGGAATTTCCATTTCAGCGCGTAACATTTAGGTGTAATTAGTCTTTAAACAAGACCTGCAGTCTGGCTGTAAATAATTCCAGTTTATTTAATATTTCTTCAGAATAATGGTTAAGGAAAAAATAGACAGCGTGCAGCAGCATAACTTAAAATTAATCTGTAATAATCTGTTTGAGGAGTTGCCCCACCTTAAAATGAATATTTGTCAAAGCTTGTTTTCGGCTGTTCTATTGTTTCTGTGTGTGTTTGTTTTGTCAAACGTACGAAGCTCTTAAGCATTAAACTCCGTGACGGCCCCTGTGTTCGACTGCCACTCATTTCCTTGCGACAGAGTAATATCTGACACTGAAGGTCATCATCAGCCAAAAGAGAAACAACAACTGCGCTCATTACTATTCATTGAAACTGGCAGGTAAATAGAAAGAAATGTGGCGCTTATGAAAGACTCGCCGCGAGATAAGCCAGTGCCTGCGAGTCGAGACTCAGGGGAAAATACACGACGGATGACGTTTATGAGTTTTTGTGTTTCGGAGGCACGGCGTCTTGTTGATGAAAGCACCAAGTGTCAATCACAGGCCAGCGCGAGTCAAACGGAGGAAAAGTGAACATAATTACACCTGAATGTTCTGCTTGAATTCTGACAGAATCCAGTCTGACCCAATATTCTCCATGTGTTTGTTTTGACACATATCCATATCTTCTTATGCACAGGCACAACTCAGGTATAATAACTGCTCTTATGGCGTTCACTGACAGATATAATTTACTTTTGATAAATCTGCCCATGTTATACTTTCTGTACATTTAGATATTTGTATTGATCACAGACCTGACGTAGGTGTAAATCTGGAAAAGTTAGGTTGTTGCTGTGACGGGTTTTCATTATAGGTTTTTTAATAATTATGTTTTTTGATTATATTGTAAACTGAATCTGCCCTTTGCTGAGTTACTATTGCCCCAGTACTTACTAAAACACAAGAAAAAACTTCCACAGACTTTGGTGCTTGACTTTATCAGTGGATGAGAGTAATTATGAAGTTAGTTTTCCCTCCACAACGTTTTAGAGTGAACAGGTGCAGATGTGTCTGCAGCTGAATAATTTAGCGTTGTGTTGTTGAGTTTGAGTTGTCTCCACTCTGGCACTTTCACTCTCCAAAAAAAAACTCTCAGAGTGAGCCTCGGACAAAAGCACAAAGCAGCCACCAGCCTCGGCAAACAAACAAATACAAACACACTTCTGAACTCATCCAAACAGCAGCTTCAGAAACTCCATCCTGTCCTCTCCGTGGACAATTTCAACACTTTATAACAAGGACAGAGTGTTACTGAGGATTTAAAACCAGTAGAAGCCGAGCTGCTGAACCAGAGACGAGAGAATGTCCGGACCAGAGAGGAGGGACTTCCTGTCGAAGCAAGAGAAGGTCTACAAAGCTCTTAAAGTCCACGCTCCTCTCTACATTAGAGCTTTACTGACTCCATACGAGCCTCAGAGCTCTTTGTTCTTCATTTGTTGATTCTGCTCCCAAAAATGTAACTCACTTTAAAAAAAATAGACTCAAAACACACCTTTTCTCGCTTCTTTATAAACCACATAAATCTAAACAATTTTTTTTTCTTCTTTCCAACAGTTCCCGTTGCTGAGTCTAACACAACAGCGAGGTTTCAGGATCACATGAATGCATTAGTCGAGTTAAACAGCCTGATCAAACTGTACATGTGTCGTGACAAACCTAATGTGACTTTCACCAAATATTTTCAATGTAAAGTTCCTACACTTGTATCACTGCATTATAAATGTCTACAGTTTCTCCCTATAAAAAAATCCACCTGGGTGTCCTTATAGTCAATAAATCTATCAAGAAAAGTTTCCGTATTCAAACTCCTGTACTTCTTTGATTGCGCTTGCTCTTCTGTTCCCACTCTCCACGGCCCCTCGTCTCAATAATGGCTTCCACCGAGCCGAGCGTGGGATTAATGTTTGCCAGTGGAGGTAAATGGCCGTCCTGGGAGTTGGCTGTCAAGACCCCGCAGGGCGCAGCCGGTCCATGAAGCGGAGGAGCAGTGGGAGTACGTCCGACGAGAAGAGGCGGATGAGACGTGAACCGACCGACGAGACCAGTGCGAGATGAGTCAAACCGAGATGAAACGGGCCAAGAACACATCCCGCTTCATTAGTCACAGCGTCAGTGTTAGGTGGGAAAGTTTGATGTTTTATCAGAAAAAAAGAGAGTTTAATGGAAAATGGCGTCAAGATCAAGAAACCTAAGGTACTCAAAACCTTTACAAAGAAAAATCATTTGGAATACTTTTAACTGATTTAATGACATTCACACATGTAAAATCCTTTGAAAGAAACTGGGCCTGACCCGGGTCCATGGAAGAGCCTAGTTTGACCTGATTGTTGATTAGTCGCCTGGCTTTGTTAAGGATTTTGTTCAGAAGCTTTTTTCTTAAACTGCTCCTGGAGAACACCATATGTATGACAACAAAATACATGAATCTATCAATCACATGGAAAATTAAATTATTAAGAGATAAATGAATGTACAGTGGCAGAGATTATTGTTTGGGATTCCTCGGTCGGAGGAGTCCACATGTCCTTCCTTTGTTACTGTAAGTTCTCTCCAGGTCTGGCTTCCTCTCACCGCTCAAACACATCCATGTTTAGGTAAAATGGTGACCGTAAATCGTAAGAGATTGAATGGTTATTAGCTCCACATTGTCTCGGCTCAAGGACATGACTCAGATTTGATCGTAAAAAAATGGTAAGAAATGTGGTTGAAGAAAAAGAGGTGGTGCTGGGGCGATTGTCCATACGGAGACACCACCATATGATCAAGTTTAACGTCAGAGCTTTGGACCGTCTAATGTTCATCAGGCTTTGACAGAAAGTAGCATCATGGTTCACTCTTGCACAGCTTCTTATACACTTCTAATCAAGTCATAAGACATTCATTTTATCAAGTCCCATCTGGGATTCTCTGTTGATGCACACAAGTCCCACAACCACAACCACATAGTGAGAGTAACAGAGAAGACTCTAGCAAAACAAGCTTCCGTTTGTGGTAAATTAAAGACTAGGGCACGCTGAAAACTGAGAAAAAGCTTTATATCACGTGTGAAATAGATTGAGCGGAGATCAAACATTGTTATTCAACATAAAAGGCCATAATCTCAAATAAAACATGTGCAATGCCTTGGACTCTACTGATGGACTAGCAGCTTTGACTTATTCACATTTCATATTTAAATATCATCTTTAAGATCTGAGTCTTATTTCTGCAGGCTGGAGATTCATGTTTTGCGCCTGAACCATTAAACTTATGTTCAAGAAAAACGTATACCTTCATTACCTCAGGCGCCCTTCGCTCTTCTTCTTTGTGGGGAGTCGGTAATTAACCTCTAAACGCCATCCATTTGCTTGGGTCTCACAGGAGCAGCCCGTCCTTTAACGCTGTGTTCCGACTCACTCGCCTGATCTGTTTTATACAAAGCCATCAGCGCTGCCCCGAGCCGTGCTGGAGGGGGGGGGCTGACCTCATCTTTAAAATCACTGCAGCAGAGTGTAGTGGGCGATAATGCAACCGCTTTGTCTTTGGCCCCTGGTCAGACGTCCACACAGAGCCGACCCGTGGCGATAATAAGAGGCTTTACTCAACGGGAAGCAGCTAAAGGTCTGCATCTGAAGCACATCCAGAGGTAATGGAATAATTCACTGGCTTTAATGTGTTTATTGTCAAACTGATGAATAAAGTCCAGTGTAAGTGGACACACTGGCTCTCTGATATAACACTTAAAGGGCTTTAAATGTTTTGGTAGGATCCATTTTCTTTGGTTTGTCTCCATCTAAACTTTTATTAAAACAGTAATTTTAAGTACTATTTGTACATTATTATGCTTTGTTTAACCCCTAAATGCAACAATCACTACATAAACTGACCTGAAGAGGGCCACAGTTACTGTCTCAGTGATATTAAAATACATATTTTTTATCTATTTTTAGTTTATGTTCTTATTCTTTCTGACAATTATTGCAGACGAGCTGGGTTTCTTCTGGCTGCTTTGATGTGGCTGTTGTTTCAACTCGATAATGAGTTTGCACGAAGACGCTCCCCGACCGCGCCAATGATTCGCTCGGAGCACAGCTTGGCGGTAATCAAAAATGGAAATTGTTTTAAAGGGACTTCTCTACAAACTCCATTTTTGACACAGAGCCCACCGAGACAGAAAGACGCACACTGAGCAGCTGATAATGAGCCGCGAATTAAAGATGTTTCTGTCGTACAAATAAATAAAACATCATATGTTCAGTGGGACTCAGGATTAATAACATGGCTAGACAGGAAATGTAATAATGTTATGAGAGATGCATCAGTGGGTCACAGTTTGAAGGTCGTGGGATTGTTCTCCAGACAAACCCTCGACAGAAGCATTGTTACTGCTCCTGCTTTTGTTCGTAACCAGTCCCCGACCGTCTTCAAAAAGACAACTGCGATGTCTTGTGCAGTCTTCTTTCTATGACCAGCCTGACCGTCCCGACTGGAGAGCAACAACCTCTGCTCTTGCTTTTCTTGGTGCCTTTTTGCCAGTCCTTCCCACTCTGTCTAATGACCCAGTCCATGAAGATATGGCTCAGTTTAGAAAACACTTTAGTCTTTGGCAGTTTTTCTCCATGTTGCACCATTTTATATTGAAACCACCTTTTTTAAACCTTATCTCACTGATGTAGACAGTTGTCCCTAAAGGTTTGGCTCTAAGCTCTGTGTCAGACCGATGGAATCTTTCAATTGTATTTATCTTTTTGAACATGTCATTAATGCATTACCTTTACCTTCATTCATCCACAAATGTCATTAAACTGTTTCCCAAAAGGAGAGGAAAGGAGAGAAATGTGAATAAATGATGACAACAGTTTTAAAATCTCACTAATACAAGAACCAAGAATATAAAAAACATCTGAACAGACTTAACCTGGGAATTTTTGCGCTCCCTTCAGAATGGACTGTGGCTGGGAACAAACAGGAACAAGAAGCTATGACCCTCCCACCATGTTTAACAGAGCTTTAAATGTCTGTATTTCTAAGACATTCAATTGTAAAGAGTGTTTTTTATGTGAGTACTGAAAAGACTGATGTATTCCTTTTGTCATTTATTAAAAGAAAAACATTAACCTAATCTTTCTCTTTGGATCCCAAATGTTTGTGTCCCTGATCCTGGAGCTCCCACTTCACTTTCAATCCTTTCTGATCTCATCTTTTAGCTTGGATCGTCTTCCTCAGCCTTTTTCCTGAAACATCGACGAGCGTTCCTTTCTGTCTGTCCGAGTGGGAGACATCTCGGAAGGGAACATTGTCAGCTATAATCTCGAGTTAGAGCGATGAGCCGGTCTGGTTATTTGTGTGGAGGCCTCTTCTCCATGTGGATTCTCGTTTACGCATCGGCGAACACCCACAGATCCTTCAAGTGCTGCCGCGCTGAGCCAACAGGAAAAGACATGATGGATTTCAAAATAAAGCCGTTTAGAGACCGGGAGGTAATACGGGCCTGTGTCAGGATCGCTGCAGCAGCAAATATGTCTTCACCTGCTGATTGTGCCTGAAAGGTCTGCAGGGGAAGGACCACGCAATAACAGAGCATAGAAGAAAAAATGTTTGTGCAGACAAAAAATAAGAAAATAAAAGCTCTGTTCAGCAGATTCAAAGAAAAGTAAGTGATGTTTGGGATAAAAACAAATTGGGGATTTACGAAACACTGCTGATGAAAAGAATAATATGAACGACATTAAACAGTGGCTTTTGAAAAATTCTCTTTATTGAAATGAAAGCATAACAGAGTAATTTTTGGTTGGCTTTAAACTTCTGTCCCTGGAGCTCTTGTCTCTTACGTCACACATTTAGGAACCAAGCTGGACAAGTGTTGTTGGAGCTAAAGTCAAGCCATTCCTGAGCCTTAATGGCTTTATACACGTATTTGTTGATTCTCACTCAATGTCGGGGTAAACCAGTCTGCAGACAAACCCAAACAGTGTTAGGGTAACAAGTAGTCGGGTTAATACATTATTTTTTTTTAGACGTGTTTGTAAAGCCACACAATCTTTAATCGATCTCTGTTTTCATAAAAGCCTCTGATCAAAGCATTGTGTCTCTATTTAATGTTGAAGCAGAAACAGAATAAACTAAAGTTAGTTTCAAACATAACGCCTTTAATTTCTCTTTCTGTTTAAATTTAATTTATCAAAGAGAGCATTTTAATATCAGACGTCTTAGACTGTATATGTCATGTTTTTATTGTGCAACCCTGGTTTCATTGTTTTAAAGATTTTACAATCCTTTATTTTCTAATTAATCACATTCATTTTTTATTTTGAAAATTTGCATTACAAATACTTTATGGAAACTGTAAAAAATTTAAAATCACTAACGCATTTATAAAATGACTGATCAATTCTTAAATATAGTTTCCATGTTCATGCCCTAAACACATAACATATACCAATAATGACTAACATTTATTGAGTTTTTACAGTTTTGTTTAGGTTTAAAAAGTAATTGTGCAAGCCTCCATAATTAAACCTGGATATGTCAGTGTTGGGTACATTTGGTTTGAGTTACTTTTGGATGGGTCATAATTTTGAATAAAATATTTGGTTAACAATCCCTGAGATGACTTTAATCTTTTTATCTGATTATAATTATGCTTTAAAAGTTACTGCAGAAGTTTCTAAAGTGCTTTTGTTGTGAAAAGAAAAGCACTAATGTGACAAACTCAGGTCTCGGCTCTCGACTGTTCTGCACATTTAAAATCTGACTTAAACCAGACGTCCACAGGGTTTACATACTTAAAATTATGTATTTTTACATAATGTTTAAAGCAGAATAATAAATAAAAATGTCACACCACTTTAATGACAAACGGAAGCATTAGTTCTAAAAATAAATGGACCTTTTTTAACTTTTTTACCTTAAATACTGCAGGCTAACGGCAATACAACACAGAAAATGGCCCAATCAAAACACAATATCAATCTTTCACTCAGTCTCTGTTTTATTTTACATAATGCTTTTAACTTATCTTATCTTTTTGGTCATAAATTTATGAACTACTATACTTTTATAGATTTTTAAACCAAGCAAATTTATGCTAAAAAGTAAACAAAATGAATGCATCTGGTCATAGTTTGGAAACAGAAAACTATGTCCAAATGCCTTCTTTATTAACCTTTTAGCATCGTGGCTCCCTGGATGACTGAGAATCTACACAGACAAGCACATTTATGTATTTAACAGAAGCTAAAACCGCTGTGGCACCGTTGTAGCCAGGACTAAACCTTAACGTGTCTTCTGTTTTATTAAAAGAAGACACAAGGTCAGACCGTGACCTCCGAGCTCAGCCGTGTCTAATGAAATGATGGACAGCGGGACAGAGGACACTCAGAGGACACTCCAGAGACGAGCGTGGGTCGATACTGAACACGTCCCGCCGTCAAAACACAAACAGGACAAAAGAACAAAGCAACCGCAGGAACACATTTAACAGATGAGTCCAGTTATTATTCTCTTCTTTGGTCCAAACCAAACTGAACCAAGGGCCAGTTTGTTTGTGTGAAAGTGCTGCTGAAGAGAATTTGGACTTGTCATTTACTTTAAGGCTGCATAATATTAGAAAAGAATACATAACGATATGAGCTGAGATATTTGAATTTGCTTTGACTTAAAAGATATATGAAGCTCTGGACTGACTTGCACTGGTCTAAACTATATTTAAGACTAAAGCAGGACTAAACAGGTCTAAGTAGGAACCAGGACGTTTTATTCCAGCACCAGTTTGATTAAGGCTGTGTTTGGACCTTTATTGTGAAGTCATTCTTTTATGTTATAGATTTTACGATGAAGAATACTGGAAAGTCTCTGATGCAGTTTATTTCCTTCTCATCCGGTAATGGAAACCGTCGGGTTCACGTCAGATTGTTCTCCAACCTCCACAAACTTTCTTAAAATGTTGCCGCGGTAACCGTCAGTCTTCATGAAGCCTAATAATACTTCTGATGAGCGCTGATTTGACACATGGCCTCGTCTGACGGTGTAACACTCCTCTGGGTCTGGGGCACTTAAGTTTAATATCTTTACTAACACTGAAGTTTGTGAAGTTTATTTTTTAAATAATTGAGGAAAAACTGTAGATGTGGAACATAATTGTGACTGGCAGCAGCAAAGAGACGGTAATGAAATGGATGAGACGGGTCCTTCTCATGGAGAGGTTCTCATCCTGATAATGTGATCTCAGACGACACGATCTGTTTAGTATCGATCTGAGGCATTAATCCCTCGACAGCAGCGTATCGTCGGTGAGCTCACGAGTCTGAACACAGCTGACGGACATGTTCTCAGTCGCCTACCGCCCCCAGACTTACTAAACAAACACTGAATGAGTTTTTCTTATTGTCCTTGTTTACTTCCCAGATTGTTCACTGCTGGCTCCGACCTGTACATACTACATCCTGGTCCGATCCTGCTCAGCTTCGCCCCCTGCTGCTCCTCCAGGACACATTCCAGCTCTGTCCGCTGTATTTAAAGACTGAAAAGAACCGTTCCGTGTTGTGCACTTCAGGTCTAATTCATTTCAGAAAATATAAAAAAGTCTGAGGCAAATTTCTTATTACTTTTAAAGCTGTTTACTCACATCATGTTGGATCTTATTAACCAAAGGTGAAGTTAGTGCTGATGAAGTCCGGTGATTGGATTCCCACGATGGACCAAATCGTCTCCAATGACCAAAAAATAAATAAAAAAAGAGCTGTGTTTAATGTGTTTAAATGTCTTCGACAGAGCAGTTACGTTAAAGACGAGCTGATGAGGCCCAGTGATAACAGCTGCTCCATTATCATTAAAGCTCCACCAGAGAGAAAACAGCCGCGGAAATGAAGGGAAACACACTTCAAGTTCCAAGAGGAGGAAACAAAAGTGCTGAAGAAACTGCCAACCTTCAGTAGAAACTATCTCTGGAGCAATAGAAAAGTTAGTGTAAGTGTAATATCACATTATTTTGATGAAATCACAGCGTTATGTTCCTCCATGTGACCCTTAAACATCTGTCCAGTCAGTGTGCATCATCAAACAGAAAACCCAGAGCCCTCTAATCATTCATAAAAACATTTACTACACCGACAGGTACATAAAAATATATCAAGTTGTATCATTATATTCATATTTCTTCAGGGGGGATTCATTCCTATTGTTCTGATATCACACAGCTGTCTCTGAAAGACTGAGCCTACCTGTTCATTTTCGGGGTCATTTTCGCTGTATTGTGTGTAATGGGACCTCTCCAAAATAAAATGATTGCTGTTATTGAACCCCTGGTATTTAATTACAAGTGTGGGCTCTTTGTAAAGGTAACAATCTCTAGTTTCACTCAGAGCAGTCAGAATCTGTCTAAGTATTACTGATAAAATTTTATACAATTTGGAACACACAAAAAAAATTACTTTTTGTGTGCTCGCCTAAAATATTTAGTGAAAATAAAGGTGTCTAAAGCTTCAGCAGGTAGTTGGGGACTAAAACACACTGTGGGCCAAAAGAATTACTGGATGACTACTCACATTTCAAATTTGAAAAGAATATCTGTAAAAATGAGTATTTTACACCAGTTTTAATGTTGGTTAATCTAGGCGCTTTATTCCACTAAAATGATTTATTGATCTTATCAAACTAACACATTTGGAAAAAGTGCAATAAGTTCTGAATGCTTCAACCCACAGACTTCAATGAGGGCTCTTCTGAAAGATTACACCTAGAGGAATCTGAATTTACACACAAAGTAACTATATTAGTTATTAAAATTAATATTCCATAATAATTTACCTATAAAAATAGTCAAAATTAGTGTTTTGGGACAAAATATATATTTTTGAATGATATCCACAAATAAAAACACACTGCAAACTATAAACATTGGTCATAGCACTGCAGTTTAGTGTTTTCAAGGCTCCAACAGCATTAGAAAGAGAAAAGGAGAGAACAGAGAGGTGTCAAAGCCCACACCCTCCTCATGCCCCCTCCTGCCCCCTCCTGCCTCCTCCTGCCCCCTCCTGCCCCCTCCTGCCTCCTCCTGCCCTCCTCCTGCCTCCCTCCTACCCCCTCCTACCTCCCTCCTACCCCCTCCTACCTCCCTCCTGCCTCCTCCTGCCCCCTGCCTTCTCCTGCCCCCTCCTGCCTCCTCCTGCCCCCTGCCTTCTCCTGCCCCCTCCTGCCTCCTCCTGCCCCCTGCCTTCTCCTGCCCCCTCCTGCCTCCTCCTGCCCCCTGCCTTCTCCTGCCCCCTCCTGCCTCCTCCTGCCCCCTGCCTTCTCCTGCCCCCTCCTGCCCTCCTCCTGCCCTCCTCCTGCCCCCTCCTGCCTCCTCCTACCTCCCTCCTGCCTCCTCCTGCCCCCTGCCTTCTCCTGCCCCCTGCCCTCCTCCTACCCCCTCCTACCTCCCTCCTGCCCCAATCCCCGCGGCTCTCTTACTTCTCTTTTTTTTTCTTCAACTGTCTAAAATGCATAAAACAACTAAAACAGATGATATTTATTACTTATAATATGTACTCTAAAAAAAAAAACTCAACAAAAAAAAACTCAAAAGACACAAGTGTTGGTGCAGCTGCCTCTCTCTCCTCTCCTCTTCTCTGATGCGAGGAACCCCAGACCCTGAATTTTGAAAACAAAAGTTGCCGTGTTTGTTATTGCCGTAAACCGTGTTTGTTATTGCCGTAAACCGTAGCTCAGTGGCTCTATTTATCGTATTGAGGACGTTCAGTGACGCTTCTTGCCATAGACATACATAAGAAAGGCTAGATGTCTCGTCCGCGCTGTCGGCCAATGGAGGTCGACGTCCGCAACTGGCGGCCATCTTGTCACAGGCAGCTTGCTCACTCGTAACATTGTGTTTTAATGGTGCATGTACTTTTTAAATAACCATAACTTGCTAAATTTTCTACCGATTTTTAAACAGTCTAGTTTGTTATAAACGTCAGAGATATACTTATGACACTGCATACTTATGAATAATTATAACCATGGACTTCCATAAGAAAATAACATTGAACAGAACATAGAGATGCAATGAATATACACACGCCCAAGGAATGAATGAATATATATATATATATACACACACACACACACACACTTTTATAATGTTAATATTATAATAAAATAATTTGAATTATTATGTTTATTTTAACTTCTTGAGGATTGGGCCATTTACTAGGCTTTTCCCCTTGACATTGCACTGCGCCTACTTCAGAGATCACTGTTCCCAGCTATTTTTGCCTACCATCAAATGCCTGACCTCTTTAGAAAACTGAGACCCTGTAGTTTCTTAGGAAACAATCAGAATAATTATGTGAAGTACTTGCACAGAGTTATAGAGGCTAGAATATTGTTTTTTCTTTCTGTTGGATAACAAGCATCTCATCTGACCACATTTCAGCTTCTAGGTCTCTTGATATGACTTTAGAAACACAACTGAGCCCAAGCACCAGGTCTTGTAAAGCTGTGTACAAAAGCAGATCAATATAGAATGAAATATGAGTACTTTAGACCATTGATTTGCCACGGTATGCTCATGCGTTTTGTAAAATGCCCTATCAAAACTCCCCATAGGACTTTTGGTTACCCAAAACATAGTTATAGGCTACATAATAAAGGCTTACTGTGTGGTAACCTCTTGGTAACACTCTGAAGTTTCTTGTAGACTATTTGGATTGTATATCAGGGGTTCTGATATAGAATTACTACACAAAATATGGAATAATTACACAAAAGTCTATTTATTCATTTGTTGCAGAGGACATATCTACAGCTGACAGGCTTGTAGAGGTGACAATGACAGCTGTGAGGGACTCTGTGTCATCCTGTGCTGTCACATTGCCTCTGCATGGTTTAACAACCCCACACCGGGCCATCAGCTTCCTGAAGATGTACTTGAACTGGCATTAGGGTTGTTATTCCAGCCACCTTAAAACAAAAAAAGATATATGGAGTATAGTACACAGATATTCACTACATGCTTTAAAAATGTTTTATGCTTAAAAAAAAAAAACACTAGAACTAGCCACCCCTGAATGATCTTTCCGTATAAATTAAGTTGCATGACATTATCATACAGTTCAGACTGTATCAGTGGTGATAAATTCGGCAAACAGATACAAATACAGGCATTTTTCTATGTACTCAAAATGGTTTGTGACACTTCCAGGTACTGTGTATGTCTTAGGGTTAGGGTTAATGTGCATGTCTTCAGAAAACACATTTTACAAAAAATAAAAATAATAAGATGTTTTTAACAAACCAAACCGATTGGAAATCATGTGCAACTTAAGTTATATTGAAAAGAAAGAGCAATTCTGCCTCTCCCACTGATGTAAAATTGCTGGGTAACAGCTAACCTGTAACTACTAACGTTAGGTCTCACTCAAAGCCAGCTAATAACTACAACCACATTCACAATGACTGTAATATAGATAAAAAAATAGTTGTCATAAAATCGTTATTGGTGTCAGTAAAACTATAACTGAACAGCTCGATGGTGGTCTCAGCCTTGATAACTTGCACAGGTAACGTTAGCCGTGATACACAACTATGCTGCACGATTAAGTCGTCTTTCGAAAAGAAAAGCTGCAATTTCAACATGTTCACGCATCCAGAATTATAGCCACATTATTAACGTTTGTAAGAAATCAAACATTTTGTAAATCCGTCAAGATTTCAGCGAGATAAAAGTATTTATGTTCGTGCAGATCACTCACCTTACATCAGGTACCATGGAGTCCGATAGGAAGCTTGCCTGTTGCAAGATGGCCGCCGGTGATGCCGTCGGAGACTGCGCCGTGAGACATCTAGCCTTTCTTATGTATGTCTATGCTTCTTGCCCAAACTAAAGTCGTTCATCCATCTGTGGAGTTCCAAGTCTTCTCATTGGTCAAAGGCTGACCAAAACCCCTTTCAATTGGCCAAACAAGGTGTCAATCTAATGCTAACACTTCCTGCTAGCATTTGATTAGCTTTCTTCGGCGGTAGAAAAGGAATGATGTTTTTTATTTACAAAAGAAACGACATAAAGTGTTGCAGCTGACTTCAAGTTGGGAATACTTTTCAGCAGTTTTTGTGCCATGGAGGCTCTAACATATCTTTTGGACCTAATTATTTTACTGGATATTATTCCCTGGACCTTTATGAGCAGAATGAGGCCCAGTTTGTGGGATTTTGTAGCGGTTTGAGTCCAATAGACCCCGTCAAAGGTAAGACCAAATCCAATCTCCATCTTTGTGCGTGTCTGTAAAACGGGCTTTGGTGTCAAATATGTGGTTGTAATGTCTTAAAATGGTTTATGTCGTCTGAAAGACGAGACTTTAAGTTTTAATTTGATGTATACATTTTTGGGTTTGCATGACGGAGGAGCTCGCACTAACGCTGTTTTGTTCTGGGTAAGTGTCACCGTCCCGGTGACTCTATCACAGAGTTACATTTACCTCCATTAACTTGATCTGGACCATGTACAGGACTGTCTCTCTCAATGAACCATATTAATACTAATACAAACTCATTTAAACTCTGCTAAGTTTCAGAGTTATATAAATGTAGTTCTGACAGGATAAAACAGCCATCCTGGGGACTTTAATACTGATGGAGTAATTCTAAAGTTGCCACAGGTCAGCTCCTCTACATCCAGGGTAAACACCTTTCCTTTGAAAAGGCATTGAGTGTAACTTGACCTAATAGGAGGCTTTATAATACTTGTTCTATGGAAGCATAGCCAGACCTTATCCTGCCTGAGATCCTCCAGAAAGTCTCTCACGTGACTCTTCTCGGCTCTAAGGGCATCTCAACTATTCCCCAATTGATCATTTAAATGACCATAAAGAGTAAAACAACCACAATGAAGCCGGTCTGGTGTTGCAGAAACCAAGAGTATAGCTCTGTTTTACCTTATCAGTTGTTAAGGCAGCAGTAACGGAAAAACTCAAACTCAAAAGTGTTGGAGTGTCAGGCTTGTACCTAATATTTCCTTTAGTAAAGCTGTCAAGTTATCAGCTTTCTGCCAATATGATATGTCAAAAAAATAGTAATGTGGCTGAGAAGGGTCACTAATGTTGCCAATCAATGTCTTTGTTACTATTTCTGATTATCACATATAAAATTACCTTCTGTGTGTGTGTCTGTCAAAACTTTTACAACAGAGAGTCAGGCGGAACAGAAAGAGTCTGTGGCCACTCAGTTTGATCCTGGCAGCAGTGAGAGCAGAGAACGTCCCGTTACACAAACTGCACACACTCATTTCTCCTCCTCATTTTACCCCCGTCCCACTCCAGCCTCTGATCCTCACAGAGCCTCCCACGTGGGGCTCGGAAACATCCAGAAAGTTCCCCTCTGCAAGTCTCTACCAGGAGGACTGTGGCCTGTAAAAGTGGGATTATTATACACCTTTAGCTTGGACTATGGCTCTGATCAGACCGGCCAAGATGCCGCTGCAGAGGTCGCTCAGCGAGCACGTGAAGGACTCGACTAACAGGGCCTGGGATGTTTTCTGGAGGAGCGTCAGAGAAAGGCGTCTCTGGGGTGAGTGCAGTCATATTCAGGGGCATGAGTTCTGTTTATCATTAGAACATGTCCATGTCTCTCCTGTTTACCCTCGACGTGCTGAGTGAGAGCCGGTCTCTGTCAAACACTTGTACTTTCTATGGATTTAAATTTAAATATTAGCTTGGCAAACCATATTTGTTTTTTTTTTAACATAAAATCGTTTTATGAAATTGGTATAAATCCAGATCACCAACTAAACGCCGCAGGCTTCATGTGATTGGTTGTTTACTTATGTGCATCCAGAGGCAGTTTATTCTGTGTCTGCTGGTACTACCGAACCAAATCCACAAAGACCAGACTCATTTCTTATATGTAAGAATAATAATGAATTTCTATAGTTCTTACAGAGTCCATTATTCATTCAGTCCACAGAATGTTTGGACCTCCAAACATTCTCACACATTCATACACCAGTTTCAGATTAACCTCGACCAATGAGCCACTGCGCCTCGTGTATTTAATAGAAAACAACTATTGAACTATTGGTCTGTTGAAAGGAAAGCCTACATAGCCATTTACATTTAGTGACTCTTTCGTCCTGCTTCCTGCCCCAGAAAACTCTGCGTTCCCCGACCTTCAGCTAAACTAAATCTAGCTTGTATTATTTTCAAAATACAAGATGGCGCAGGGACTCAGTGGTAAGGCAGTCGTCCTATAACCGGAAGGTTGGCGGCTCAATTCCAGCTCTCCCCACAGTTCATACTGCCGTTGTGTCCTTGGGCGGTAATGTCCACCGAACCACAGCTGCTTTGGACCAATGATGTTAAGGGCCTGTTTCCTGAGTAATTTAAAGAACATGGCTTTGCTTTGATTGGATAAAATGACTTTAATATAAGGCTAATTAAATTAAATGTCTTGTCTTTAGTTATTAAAGGTTTAAGTTGGATTTGAAAAAGGTTCTTGTTGGATTTATACAGGTTTCTGTTGGATTTGAACAGGTTTCTGTTGGATTTAAACAGGTTCTTGTTGGATTTGAACCGGTTTCTGTTGGATTTGAACAGGTTTCTGTTGGATTTGAACAGGTTTCTATTGGATTTTAACAACTCTTAATTGGATTTGAATCTGTTTGTAGAAATCTGCTGCTGTTGTGGTATAAACAATACATTTCCTGAAGCTGAGAGCCACTTGAAACCTTGGCCGGTGTAAAGTCAAACCAGAGATGAAAATCTGAGGCCTTAGGTGTTGCCAGCTTTGCCAACACTGCGTGGGAGGTTCTGTTCACAGAATGTCGTCGTCTTTAGAGAAATAGGTTGTAAATAATCTGCCCTTTGTTTTATTTATAGATTATAGGTGTAAATGTAGCATAACCGCTCATGTTTGGAAACAGCTAACACTTTTAATAATACCAAACTAAATGAGTTTATGTAATCTGCCCTTTAATCTCCACTACACTGTACTTTTTATCCAACAATCAAGCCATGGCCAAAGTTTAGAAAACCTGCTTTATTTTGGTTTTCAGCGCTGCAGTGTTTGTGTATCCCACAGCTGGGTTTGGTTTGGGCCGTATCTCAGTCCAGCTGTGTTTTATTTCACATCTGATGGACTCAACCACCACATGATGTCATCGGGCAGCACTGCGACCTGATTGGCTCAGGCGGCCCGGGTTATGTAATGCAGGTTTTGTAACACAGACACTCAAAAGGAGATACTGAGCTAAACTTAAACTGGAGAAAGACACAATAAAAATGCACAACATAGATGAGATACTTTGAATAGATTTAGTTGATTCCAACCTCATAGTTGCAAACAGGGTTCCCACTCTTTTATATTTTCCCAGGACAACATCAACTCATAACCATTCATGTGCAGCCGTTACCTCAAATCGATGCTAAAGAGGCAAATGTCTTTGTCTCCTGTGACATTATGGACAGTTGACTCCAGAACTAGAGCAGAGAAGAGGAAAAAAGAGATGCCCAGAGTCACATAACGCCTGTGTTTGGTAATGTCATTACCCACATTTTCCATGAGAAACAGTTGTGTAAGCCTGACCTGTTTGTGTCTCTGAATCCAGTGACTGTTTATCTGCTGCATATCTGCGCCATCTTTACGCTCCTCATCAGCCATCCTAATATTTACACCTCGGACTGTGATTCAACAGAACTCACAACCCAATATGGTCAGCCTTCAAGGGTTTTATAAATGCAGCGATGGCCTTGTGAACTCTCTCAAACCCAGCAGCTGAAACGGGACATCCAGGTCTGAAGAGTTCGTCCTCTCCCCGTTTCTTAGACTATGTAAAGGTATTTTCTGACCCCTGAGTGTGTCATGTTGGTGGATAATTCTTGTACATAAAGGTTTTATGATGTAGCATAAATAAGTTAATCCTTGTTTAGTGTTATATACAGGATCCTCAGTGATATTCATTCATTCATTCATTGATCCTCATCTAGTGCTTGTCTTTTATGGGATTTAGGGCTGGAGTATATTCCAGCTGCTTTGGTTGTGGAACGGGCTTCACTCTGGACAGTCACCACTGGAACTGTACATAATGTCAAGTTTCCTTTGACCCACTTTTTCAAATGTGGAACTAAACACTGCAGTCAGTTTTTTGGATGTTCTAATTGGATGATAAGCCTCACTGGAGAAAATGTAGCTTCAGTTAAAAACACACGTCAGTATTTAGGAGGACGTGCTTTGAGACTTCGAGATCTCAAGAGACGCAAAAAAAACAAACGGGTTTCCCTCCAACAATGCCCTCAGGTCGGCCACAGACAAAGATAAGCACACGTTAAAATGTGATATATCTTTAATTAAAAATACTTATTTACCGGTTTTTTTTTTGTTTGTTTGTTTTGTTGCTTTCAGACTTATTTTCACTGTTCATGGACAACAGCACGTCATTTTGACAAATTATTCTGAGGGTGATCTATTGTAATTCCTACTCCTGACCAGTTGGTGGCGAATGACCATATCAATCAGCAATTTAATCTTGAATTGTCTTGTCTTTGTCACGCTGCATTCAGTTGAAAAATGGCACGTCAAATAGTTTTGAACTTGTTAATAAAGGTGAAAAAAGAGGACATGATACAGTGGAGGATGAAGGAGGACAAATGGAGAACACTGAGCAGTCACAGACAGCTGTAACGGGACAATCAGCAAAAAGGAGGTGAAGAAGAGGGAGTGTTGTGTTCAGGGGTTAACAGGAGTTTAAGTGGCTGAGGAGGGAAGAAGGAAAAATATTCTGCAACATCTGTAGAAAAGCGAACATAAGTAACGGACTTGTCAACAACAGCAGCTTAATTGAGTTTATTAATTTTTATCCCGATCATATGGTGTAATACTGCGTTCTCTAGAGTTCAATCACAAATATTCTTCCACTTTTTGTGTATCTGTTGTTCATAAATAAAACAAATAACCTGTCCTCTATGCTCGTCTTAAAATTTCTTAAAATGTGAGTAAAACAAAAAGCCATTTTAAGTATTTTTAAAGTATGAAAATTAAAAATAATAATAGAGTAGGCTGTAAATTTTAGAGTGAGTGAGAAAGTCTAGTGTGACCTCTGGTTTCTGTATGTTTATTTTTTAGGCTTTGCCAAAGGTGAACAGATTAATTGACCCGTTGAAGGGACCTGACGTCTTTGTGCCTCTAAAGAAGAACTAAGACATCTGCTTTCCCTAAATTTAAACAAAGGTTTTTTTATTTTAAAAAGCATGTGAGAGAAAAAAAACTTTAATCACCCATTGTGATTAAAATCATCATCATAAAAAAAAGACTTGTCAAGAAAGAACAGAGGAAATGCAGTGCTGGATACATCTTTTGACAGAAAAAGAACAGACAAAACAAAAGAAACTGAGTGAAGGGAAGCAACATGAAGGGGAGATAAATATTGCCAGTTGATAACGAGAAATCGATGATTCTGACACTGAACTCAGAAATAAAAGTTTAAGGCCAGCTCTGAACGTTGGTTTGGTGTAATGTTTTAGTTTTTTAAGTATAAAAAGACAAGAAAAGCAGGAAAGGTTGCTATGCTGCTTTGACGAGAGACTGGGACGGAAAAAATAAAACTGTGTGGTGCCGCTTTAACTGAAAGTCCTTTAATAGCCAAAAGCCACAAATAAATTTCAATTGTTTGTAGTTTCACCTGCTTTTGTCACGCTTCAAGCTATTTATTTTTACTTTCTGTACAGTATCAGGATGAATCTGTTTGTAGAAAAAAACATTAACCTTGTTCTTTTCACAATTATTGCTTTTGCCAACACCTGAATAGAGCTGATGTTCATTTGCATTTCCGAACAAACACCTCGCCTTCAGCCGTCACCTCAGCAGCATTACCTGCTAAATTAGTTTTATTGCTCCGTTTGCCATCTGGAAGAGGAAACAAGAGCGATAAGCCACAAATGAGTCGGGACAAACCGAGACGCTGCATTGTGCCGCTGACCTCGAACAGACCTCATTTTCCTCTTTTTACATGAAAAGTAATAAAGGCGAGAGAAATATGCTGAGGATTATTAGATACTGAGGAAATCTAATGGATGAGTTGAAATCCTTTTGTAGTTTAATGATTTATTGCCCATTACTTTTCTCAAACTGACAATGTTGAGAGAAGAACAAACATTAATGTGATCTGTTTGAGGAGAAAGGAAACAGCAGCAGCTTTTGAAACTGTGTGGAACAGTTTGACTCAGAACGATAAAGTTTGTTTGAGTTTCTCCTGAAGAGGCGTGTTTCCTCTGAGCTGTGTCCAGAGAAATTAAATCCTGGAGTGTAGTGACAGGCTGGAGGTAAAGCCGTATTCTGCTGCAGTAAACATTAGACTGTTGTTGGTTTGTTACAAAGTGAGAGGCGTACAATTAACCATGCAATTTTGTGACTTTACAAACTCATGAAAATCCATCTTGAACTGCTCTAATCCAAGTACTCAGTCGAACCGTGCCTTAACGCCTCTGACAGGTCTGGGCGTGTTTTAGGTTTAAAGATGTTACAAGCAGAAACAACATGACGCTGCTCTGATTGGATAAAACTGCAGTTGATTAATCCAATCACCTCCAGCTTTCATTTAAAGTACCTCCCCTTTTTGTAAATGCTTTCAACAGGAGCCTCCGGATGGTTCTGTCTGGCAGAGGTTACCATTCGAGGCCAACTCTTTGCCCATATTTCTAGACACATAGCCATCATCATAATCATTAGATCTTACTATACATCCATGACTGAATGGACAACAAACAAAATGGCAGCTGTTATCTGTGCCATTAAAGCCTGAATGATACATAAAGGGCAGCCAGGTCTTTCTGAGCCCACCTTTTCCTTTCATGTGACGAAGGGAAACACATAAATTCGTCACTGTATAAAAAACAGTTGTCTCTTTGCGTCACAGAAGTGATGTTAATAAAGGTCTTTAGTCAAAAAACCCTAAAGGAAGCAGACATGTTTAACAACTGTCTCAAGGTGCAGCAGATCAAATTCACATAAACAACACTGAAAAGGTTTTGACTGATGTGTATAATTATATACCTTTAATCAGCAGATAGTGTTACATGCACAAACACTCAACCCTCTGACTCGGCACAGACACATTTCTTACCACTGTTTCTCGTCATTAAGGTTTATCATATTCACATTTTTCCACCTTTTACCATCTCCTGCTTTCTGCTTTTATATAAGCTCTTAGATGGTGTCGTCCTGATGCTGTAAGACTGCATTTTACTGTCATTGAACAGTGTCCCTCCACAGCCCTGTCACGTCTTTACTCTGGAGCTGTTTACACTTGAACAGATGCTAAATGGCTCTGAAAACGGTAAACGCTCTGTATTCTCTGCGTGCATCGAGGTTGTCTGTCTGTGGAGCTGCCTCTGTTGTTGTTCCCGGCGCCTGGAGACAGAGACGTGAGACTTTTGGCCCTAAAAGGAGTGGAGCTGACAAACGCAGGGCTGCGGTTTGTGTCTCCGAAACAAAAGCACTGTGCTCGGTCTCGACTCACAGCTGGGTCTGAATACAGAGACACGTTTTGTTACTGGTTTTGTTTTAAAATATGCAAAATAAAGTCACTTTAGGGTTCTGTTGAAGTGGAAAGTATTCTTATTTTCTTAAAACTCTTCCCACAACAACACGGTGACCTCCCTGCTTTAATTAAAAATACTCAAACTAATCCACCAGCACATAATACTAATATCAACATCAAACTGAAGTTTAGAGCTGACCTTAAACATCACTGAGTTCAGCATCAGACTGATTTGATCTTGTAATTATCTCTGCCTCATTAAACACCAGATAAAAGCATGAATAACTTTTTAAAACCTTTTCACCTTCCCCTTTTAAAATAAAGCCTTTTCTTCAAAGGCAACATTTTGAGACAGTAATACATGCCTTTGTTACTACCCGGCTGGATTACTGTAACGCTCTGTATATGGGGGTCAGTGGGTCTTCTGTTGCACGTCTGCAACTGGTTCAGAACGCTGCAGCTCGTCTGGTCACGGGAACTCGTAAATATGAGCATGTTTCCCCCATCTTAGCCTCCTTACACTGGTTGCCTGTACAGTTTAGGATTCATTTTAAAATTCTTTTATTTGTATTTAAATCTTTAAATGGTTTTGCCCCACCATACATTTCTGAGCTACTTGTTCCATATACTCCCACCCGTTCTCTTAGGTCAGCTGATCAACTGCTCCTGAAAGTGCCCAAGACAAGGCTTAAATTAAGAGGGGATCGTGCTTTTGCGGTGGCAGCACCAAAAATGTGGAATGGCCTGCCACTGCACATTAGACAGGCCACTTCAATGTCTCATTTTAAATCTCTTTTAAAAACCCACCTCTTTTCCTTGGCTTTTATCACTTGAATTTGACATTTTGTGTATTATTATTTTAATTTATTTTAATTTTCTTCTTCTGTACAGCACTTTGGTCTACTTCGGTAGTTTTAAAGTGCTTTATAAATAAAGTTTGTTGTTGTTGTTGTTGTTGTTCCCCAGGAGCCTGAGCTGAAAGAGTCTGGTCTTAACCACAGAGCTGATCTGTTTATCAAACTCTAACCAATAGAGCTGCGGTTGTCTCGTGACTTATTCTTGTTCTGTCGGCCATATTGGCAGGAAAGATCTCCAGTGTAGATCTCAAACAAACGCACTTCATCAAGCACTTTAACTGTCTTTGAGCTGAACGTTCAGTTTCCAAGAGTCTTGAGCCCGATGACATAAACCTGCTCTTTACTTCTGTCCAGAGTCACTGAAGCAGCAGGACATGGAGGTTTATTAATGTACGTTATAACCTCACCTGAGTCTGAAGTGGTTACACAACGGCTGCTTTTTCCTTCATTTGTTGTTTTTTCTCTAATTTACTGAATGTCAGGAAACAATCTAATAGTTATATCTTTCAAGATTTATTTTAATGATCTTTGAGCTGGTTGGGTGAAAGTATTTATCCCTTCAGTAGAAAGTCATGCAGTAAAGGGTTAGACCAAACACACATAAATCTATTCTACAGCCCACACTTTAAGTTGAACATGGACTATGAAACCTCCTCAAATATCCAGCAACAAAATCAGACACTGTTATGGACTTTAATCTCAGTTAAACACTCATTTAAAAAGTAAAAACCATTTGGTGGGATAGAAATCAATCCCCAAAAGTCATAAAGTTTTGCATATTCTCATCTCTACAGAGTCTTTTATGACTAAACATGAATAATAAGCAGCGCTGGCCTTTAAAAAGACATTATGCAGATCACAGTGTGGATCTGTCCCATTAGACCTCACCTGTCTGCTCACTTTTAATGTTAAAGCAGACAAATGAGCACTTCCTGTTGTGTTTTACCTGCTGTTTGCTCCGAGGCGTCGTACGTCTTTTTGTAATGAGTTTGTTTGGACGCAGACAGTAACATCCGTCTCGCTGAGTCCAGGTCGGGAGGTCCTCGTTTACTTCATTTTCCATCGAGACCCGCTGCTGTAAAACGGATTCCTACCGAAAAAGTTTAACAAGCGACAAATCAAACGGAAAAGGAGCGCTATCACGGAAAGATCTTCAATATCATGAGGTTTTTAAGACAGATTCTGAAGCTAAGGAAATGTTTTATGTGTAAAGTCAGTGTTTAGAGTCGACACGTTAAATATGAACTAATATGAGACATTGGCAATAAGTCCCAGTCTTTCTGAGATCAACTGTGCTGCAGCCCTTTTTTCAGCGGTCCCCAACCTTTTCTGCGCCACAGACCGGTTCAATGTCAGAGAATATTTTCACAGCCCGGCCTTTAAAGTGTGGCGGATAAATACACAAAATAAAAAGATACAAGCAGCATAAAAACTGTAATATTTTCTAAATATATTATTTAATGTGTCTTTTAATGCAGGGTGCTTGGTCTCCAAGTGTTGAACAGTTTTGAAGGCTTCATTGTCTCATTAGAGCCGGTCAGTGCAGATTCTGCAGAGGCTTGGTGCGTCACCTGTCGATATAAATCCATATTTTAAGTTGGACTCTTGGTATTGTCTGTTAAAAGCAGCTTACTTTGTCTTGGAAGTCGTACGCTCTTCTTCTGTCTCCTCACTGGGTCTGTTCCCCTTTGCCAAGAAACTTTCCAAAGACGTTTGTTTTATACTCATTTTGCTAACGTTAGCTATTCTTTCTCTGTGGCCTGGAACAAAATAACCCACGGACCGGTATCGGATATCGGACCGGTATCGGATATCGGGTATCCCCGACATCTAAAACCTATTCAAATCCTAATAAACCTGTTCAAATTCATCTAAAACCAGTTCCAATACAACTTAAAACCAGTTCAAATCCATTTAAACCAGTTCTAATCCATCTAAAACCAGTTCCAATACAACTTAGAACCAGTTCAAATCCATTTAAAACCAGTTCAAATCCAACTAAAACCTGTTCAAATCGATTAGAAAATAAAATGATTACGGCAAAAACATGTTTCACAGTGGCACAGTTTTACTAAATCTGACCCTTGGTCTTTTGCAGCCTCAGCCTTTCCGCTGAGCTATGATCCCTTTAGTTCTGACGGTCCTATATTGTTCCCAGCCTGTATAATTTCTCTATACATCAGGTTCTTGCTGCTCTTTAAGGTCCGGGCTGTACGTCTGTGGAAGTTTGTTTCATGTAATCAGCTCTGTCCTCCTCCCGGCCCTCAGCGTGAAGCCAACATGGCCGCCGTCCACCGCTCTTTGTGTGAGGCCTGTGAGCTGTGTAACGATCTGATATTGTTTTATGGTTTGTTTTGGAGTGAGCTGTGGTTAGCAACAACAGGCCTGCGGGGAGTGAGCCGAGAAACTGAGAAACCAACAGGACAGAGCGGCCAAAAGGCTCTGTATCTGCCAAAGACACTCCAACAGGCTTTACTGGCTCTGTGGGGAAAAGAAGCACTGAGGCTGACCAGCAGGGTTTGTACAAATGGGAAATTAGAGAAGAGATATCCACCTGGAAACTGATTAAAATGCCTAAATGTTCTGGAAAATGTGTCTTTTCTATTTTAATGCTGGCTGTTTGGCTTTAGATAAACTGAGGCTGCTGTACTCTGTGGAGTTAAGTCTGAACCAAAGCAAACCTGTAGTTATTATGGCACATCATACGCTCCAACCATCACCACCATGTCAGGCGTTAAGAGACGTTACGTTTAGTGAAACAAAAGGCTGTGGACAATAAGAGGCCATTTATCAGAAATGTTTTTCACTAAAACTGATGCTATTATATATATATTGGCAGCTGGCGACTCACAAGAAAATATCCAGTCCTGTCAAAATGAAATGTGTTACTGTGACTTGTTCCTTCTTTTGCTTCAGTCACAGTTAAAGGTGAATGTGAACACAGAAGATTTAATAATAATTTACATCATAGAGTAACTATTTAAAACTACCAATTACAACAAGGAATCTAAAACTAAGGCTACACAGTTTAGTCCAAAAGACTTTGTTTTCTTCAGAGATAGATGTAGATGCATTTAAGGGTTGGTCTGCAGTTGTCATTTTTAAAAAAAACATAAGGATCTGTCCCTTTTTTTTTAAAATGTCCTAATTGTAGCAGAGCAGGTGATCGAGACGAGGGTCGAGGTGATTACTCGGACAGTGATGGCCATTAGGACAGAGGCCTGTTTGAAACCAATCCACAGAGCAATACAGGAACATAAAGCTGCACATTTAAATAATTGCACCGTTAGGACTTTAATCGTTTTGTTAAAGTCTGCTCTGATAAAAATGTCTTACTTTGACAAAGGAATAAAATATTAAATTAGAACTTTTACTGACAGCAAACCTAACATGCCAAACGCCAAAACTAGACTAAAATACTACTCCCAACAAAACTTACAAAACTGACTCCACAGATGAGATAAACAAATACGTTGCTGGGGGTAAATTGCCTGGTTCTCTGTCCCACTCGTGGTTATCCTACGGCTCGTTTCATTTCCGATACACACTATTCTTAGTGTTTTTTGAGGTACCGGCTCCTTTCATACAGCAGTCTGTCTCAATGTAGCCCTTCTGAGCATGATGCCGATAAACAGCAGCACTACTATTGTTTGTTTTGGTTTGTGGCCTCGGAAAATAGTGCAGGTGACCCACAATGCATTGCACAGCGACGCTGGTTCCTCTGTAGTGTTGTTCTTCTGCCTAATGGCCTCCCAACTGCTTCAACCAACTCTGAACAGCTCTCAGCCTTAAAAGCACTTTAAAAGCCTCCACAAACTCAAGTCTTGACATTAGGGGCCACCCACTGCTCCTGCTTTTGAGGACGCTTTGTCTTGACTTCTGTGGACTTTTTTTTTAGAAAGCATTCTTAATGGTTCCAGTCCTCATTTTTCGTGCCTACTGTAATTTAACCCACAATATCGGCATCAGCTACATTTCTTTGGCTTTCAGCGTCTGGTCCATGTCGACACAGAGCTTTAAAGTGAGCTGGTTTCTACAACTCTGAATAAAACATTATTAGGGAAACTTGGATGACCTTAGGACTAAACAAAATATTGCAATTCTCCATCATTCCACATTTGTCACATTTATGGCGCTTTAAATATTCAGGCAAAAAGTGAGACATCATTTCTAATGTTCTGCTGGTCGTAAACTCACAAACTTTGCTGAATGTTGTAACCGGAGTTGAATCTGCCTGAGGAGTTTTGGAGTTTTTCTCAAATGAAATGAGCTGTTTTGTGACAGCGAACGCCTCACAGCCATCTCTGAATCCATTTGTTTAGCCACAGTCGAAGTCAAAGCCGCGCAGCGCACACTGAGATTTATGATAAACACCTCTGAAGCAGCTGGTATTTTGAGCAATTGCTAAAATAACGGCGCTCCGAACAAATAGCTGCAATCACAATCACACACAGACTCCAGCAGAGAGCCGCGATTTAAATCAGCAATCGCTTACATTAATCTGAACGTTCCTTTAGCAGAATAAAACTCTGGTAATGCTGTCTCATTCGCCATAGTCACCTTTTATTGCTCTTTGAAGATCTCCGAGTTTCTTTTGAACTCAGATTAAACCACTTTATTCACAGGATATGACTAAACCCTAGTGTTCAGTGTGTCGTTTCAGAGACAAGACACGTACATTAGCCAGGCTTTTATGTTGTTTTTTCTCATTTTAGGCTGAGTTAGTCCACAAACAGAAAATCTATGGTAATAAATCTAGAACGTAGATGCAAAAAAAAAAAGTAAAATTACTCACACTTATAATATGAGTAAAGATGCAAAAGTTTTAAGGTAGTTTTTTGTTGAGAGAATGGCTGTTAATTGTTGTTAGATCATTTAAAAGCAGCCCTGTGTAACGTTTGGCCAGTAGAGAGCGCAGATCCCTCTCTGTGCAATTGTACTGTAACTGCCGTCAACAAAGTGGAGACTATCCAAGCAGTCGGTCATCTAAAACAGTCGGTCATTTTAGTTTCAGTACTTTACATAAACATCTTAGAGATAACTTAAATTAAACAAGTTCAAACCTCAGCGAACAGCGGGAAGTCTGTGTAATCAGGCCTAGCTCACGACACAGGCCCCTCAGCCGGACACACAACTCTTTTCTGTCCCGGGACGAGGACTCATCACCAGAGATTAGTGAGTTACACACTTTACGACTCAAACAGAAAGAGCATAAATAGACCCATTCACTGGACCCTATCAGAGTCATGTTTGTACACTATTTACCTTACTCTTTCAGAAGACGTGTTTCTGTCTTCCAAACCTGCCGCTTGGATAGTCTCCACTGTTGTAACAGAGAGTTCTTAGAGGGATATGCGCCCTCTACCGGCACAGACTGGAGCTTTAACATTAAGCATTTCGGACAGTTTTAGTTTGTGATGAGCACTACTCCTGACTGTCCTGGCTCTGGTGGACTCGTCACGGTTCATGTTTGTCCTTCGAGAGCGTACTGAGTGAATCTGTGAGGCTCTGCACCACTGCCCTGGACCAGGCCTGTTCATTTATCAAATATGACTCATAAAGTGACTCTCATTTACATTTACTCTTGGTCCTCTTGGAGCTTATCACAGGATAAAGCTCTCCTGTACGTTTACCTCCGGATGGAGGAGTTCTTGTTTTGTGTTAGCAGTGCAACTTCTGACCTTCTTTTGTGTCATTTTTCATATTTTTCATTCAAACAGCAATTGCAAGAAAACTAGTGGCCACAGTTTTTTAATGGAAGAGAAACATGAAGGAAAGGTTTTCTCTGGACGAGGTTTTATGGCTGGAGTGAGTCTGGAAGGAGGCTTTACCGATGCCACTGTTCGGATAAAGCACAGAGCCTGAGTCAGACGAGACGTGACCAGGGGTTTCAGGGAAAATAAACAGAAGTCTGAGACAAGACAGAAAAAAGATGAGACAAAATATGAATACATTCAAGTATAATCATATCATCCAGCTGTAATTACAACCGTATTCACTTTGTACTTATTAATATTTAATTAAACAATAAAAACTGAAAACATGGGCTTTGAAGACTGACTCTCATAAAGCCATTTTAATTAACCACATATTATAATAATACATAAATAATGTTTTTTTATGGAATGCCAGATGTTTTGTTTTTATTATTTTTTTCCTGTATTGAATTGTTAAATCCAAATCATATTTAACACAGCAAATTATTCTGGTCACATCAAACAGTGAGGTCCATAAAGGTCCAGACCGAAGAAGAGTCCACAAACACAACTAACAAGCTTCTCCTTTTTGTGTGTCGGAATAAAAAAGAAAAACATTCCCTCTGTGCAGCAACCTTTTTCTTTCGGTAAAAGCATTAGGGCTTCTGAGAAATACTGTATGTCAAGTTGAATGCCATCTCCGGCTTTTAAACCTGAAATTACTTAATAAAAAACTTTTAAAACTTTAAACTTTTACTGCATTTCTTTGTCAAAGTAGACCCTTTTTCTTGTCAGTCATGTTGCCTATAGATTTAAAATGAAAAGTCCTCGAAATAATTTGCAAAGTGGCCTCAGAATACGCTGGCTGTAAAATACTCCCCCGCAGTGTTCGGCCGGTTTCTCTCGAACGGCGGGTCGTTGGGCACGACAGGAGGAAATGGAAGGCTTGAGATTGGAAAGAAAAGCTGAGTAGTGATCCAGGGCAGCTCAATGATAGACGACTTCATTTAGTACAAGTTTGTCCAGACAAGTACGTTTCTAAAGACGGACAGAAGAGGTCATTTTCTTTCTACTGTTGCCTTGCATTTACCTAACCTTACATGCTTTCACCTGCGCACATAGACCTTCTAAAGAGTTGTTTCTTTTGGTTGGAAACAGGAGAAGCAGGAGAGGGACTGGGACAGACCTGTTGAGATTCAAGATCATGCCCTTAAAGTCATTTCAACAGAATCATGGACTGTATTTGGTCTTGTGCACACAAACACACTTTACCTGTACATCCAGTCTTCTTCTTCTCCTTTGGTCTGTTCACTTCAGAGGTCTCCACATCAATCACCTGCCTCCATCTCGCTCCTGTATCAGAGGAAAAATTATTTAAAGAAGGGTTTTTAATTTGAAAATTTTCATTGGAGCCTCTTTCTCTCACGTGACTGACTCTTAGGTCTTTTATCTGACTCACACTGAACTAAAACTATTATGAGTGCCACTAATCGGGAACGTGAGCTGGGATTAGACCTTACTGATGAAGTGTTGAGATAGTAATCTGCTTCTGCAGGGCGTCTTTGATCTGAGGGAGCGGCCTAACGATGAGAGGCAGAAGACAAGAGGCCAACAAAAAGACAGCTCCATTTAATGCAAATATTAAATATTGATATCAAAGAGCAGTGGCCTCTTTCTGAGGCCAGGGCTTAGCTCTATGTTTTTAAAATGAAAAAAATCTGTAATTAGCAAAGTCTGAAGCAGGTTTACTCATCACTAGAACAATAGAAAGCACATCTGCACATGCTTTAATCTGGAGACCATCACTGGTTTATATTTTTGAAAATGTTCAGTGTTTATGAGTTCTATTTCTGACGGAAGCTGCTTTTCACTCATCCATGTGGAAGAGGCTGGGTGGTCAGAAAACACACACAGACCTTAAACTGCAGCGAGAACTTTACCTGCTGCTGTCTTTCATCCACATCAACATTTTTTTGCACATCCCCTCAAACACCTTCTTCTTTTCTTTATTCCCTCTTCTTAACTTGAGCACCTCATCACTTTTTTGCCTGCTCCGTCCTGCCTGGGACTCGTGGGTGGCAGGCTGGCGCCGGTGAGCGACAGAGAGAGCACCAAGACTCCAAAACCCAACCAGTTCCAGACCTTAAACCAGCGCAGACCTAAAGACACCTCAGGCTCTTTTAATGCAAGTCATTCTCTTTTAAAAGGCTTTATTGCATCTTGACTCAAGCCACGATTGAACTGTTAAGTTAGAAAAAGATACCTGTAAAATAAATAAGCCACGTGGCGACTGTTATTTAGATTCAATGCTTACGACACACATGCTTAGGATTTACAAGGGACTGTGCTTTGCCCCTTTTCAATTTAGGAAATAAAAAAACGGGACAATGAAGATCAAACAGTGTTTATCTGAGCCACATTATCTGGAAACCTCACATACAACTACGAAGAACCGCTTATAAATTTTCTGTAACACATTCTTTCTTATTACTATCCTCTGCAAACCTTTCCATAACCGTCCCAATATTCCATCTCTGCCCAGTGTTTTAAGTTCCATATAAAGAACTAAAATATGTGCTGTACATTACACTACAGTCAGTCATACACAAACCCAGATATGTGCAGCTTTTATCGTTGGAAATAACCCACTTTCCCATGTTTTTTTTCTCTCCTCGGGGCCTGTCTGCCGCACTAATCGTTCGGTTCCACTGAGCGTGTGTTAGCGCCTTTAGCGGCGTCAAGTGCTGCTACCTTTAGCGTTGACCTCATTTCACTGTAAACCCCAAAACTGATGTTACGACTAAACTGTTCTAATGGATGTGAATATTTCTGCTGCTGTCGCCCGTTTAAACCACTCAGTTCATTATAGCATCACTTTGTAAATGTATAACGTAAGGTTATAGTGTTCCTGACATAAGTCTAGGCTCAGAAGTGTTTAATAAGTAAGATGAATCATTGTAAAAATCAATTATAGCATGTCAAAAATAACAGTGATGGAGGCTACTTGCTTTGCCAAATAGTGAGCCTTAACCAAAGATAAAAAAAAAATATTAGGGATGAAATTGAAATTATGAGGTTAAATTTTTCAAAAATAAATCTACGTATAAGTTCACTTTTTGGCGGAAAATCTAATAAGTTTAGGAATGATTAATAACTTCTTTGTTAAATATTAAAAAGCAATGCAATGGTGACCAACTGCTTTGCCTACATCTTTATTGTAAGTCTGATTTTATTGTCTTGGTATTTTTAAGTTAAAATGTTAAAAAGACTTTTCCTCACAGCCCTTGCATCATGTGTATTACTTTTGTTTAATGTCTCTGTGTTTAAAAAGGGAAGTGGAGGTTTTGAATCCTAATCCGATCACGTAGATCTCAGTTAAACAGTCTTTGATGAAGAAGCACAGGTCCTTAAACTCTCTGTGTTTGACTCTGGCTCCTCCGTGTGGTGTTGTTTGTCGTCCAGCAGAAAATAGTCCTGAGCATCAGTGGCTCCAGCTTGTAACCTTTAGCTGCCGTCGCTTTACGTCAGCAAGGCACTCACTGATGTTCTCTACCCACTCACTGACAATAGTTTGGGTGCCATTTGCAAATCTGACGATAGTATTTATTTATTTATTGTGGTTTGCTTCACTTCTGTTGCCAAGGCTCTGTGTTCTTGTTATTGTTTGAACGTGTGGTTTTGTACATCAAGGGTGGGCAATTATTTTTCCCCAGGGGCCGTGTTGTGGAGGGCCGGGCCAACACAGGGAACTCACTTATGCTCGATTAAAAAAAAGTTTCTTTTGCCCATAGGAAAGGAATTGTGAAGGAGTTCTGGACTGTTTACTTCACTCCCCAGGTTCTGATTGAGCTCTTCAGTCAGCTGTGTGGCCCGGTCATTGATGTACACTTAAAGGGCCCGGCCCAATATGGCGGCAACGTTGGCGTACTCTCCAAGAGTCAGTCCGGTATCTGTAGATTTAATGTCTATGGTTTTATCTGTGTGTGCTCTTTTAAAAGAGAAGTTTATCTTAGCAGGCCATAAGAAATATAAAAGTCTATGTGGACAGTGCCATATGTAAACCACTGTTTGTTCTTATTCCAGACATATTTCATTTGCTTCTATTGTGTTTCTTCCACTCCTCTGCTCCTCGCCTCCATCCGTCCCACCTCCGCTTGTCATTTTCGATGGGGCTTTTAATGTCACGATCTTTAGCGGACAATGATTTTCAATAGCAGAAGCCGGCGTGACCTTTCTCTGCGAGCCTCTGTTTTTGAACCTTAAACTTGGACTGAGAGCGCTGGGACTCGCTCGGCTTTGGTCTCCAGCGACTCTGCGAATGTGAGCCGTAAACACAATATTTGAGCTTCAGAAAAGTCACAAGAGAGATATGTGTTTAATTCTTTGATTCTTCGAATAGTTTCTTGGCCGTGGAGCTGGAAAGAGGCAGCAGACTTCGTATAACAGTAGTTGTAAAGGTTACTTTTTAAAAAGACTTTGACAAACAAGACACAAGTTAAAATGATGAGCTGGTCTTTGAAGGTGAAAGATTAATGTCTAGTCACTATTTCTGTTGCCATAGCAGATGTGTTCTTGATAATAAATGGGTAAAATCAGAATCAGAATGCATACTTTATGATCTCTTGATATTATAAAGATACATTTAATCCTATTTCTAACATCCATTATATTTTTGTGTTTTCTTTTACTGTCCACACTACTTCAACATTTTGGAATCTAGAGCTGAGACCTTTGCAAATGTTATGAAACCTTTTGGTTGTGGAACAGCGTGGACAGAGGAGAAAACTTTGAAAAGCATTGTTTAGATTTCACTGTCTGGTAATCCTTTACCACCAATATTTAACGGAGTTTCAGTTTGTCCAAATGAAAATACGTTGTTTGTAGAATTTTCTGCTGCCATTCATTTAATGTTGACAAGTCAAAGCATTCAAATCATTTGGTGGTCGGTTCATTTGTTTGGACAACATTTTTTGACTAAGAAAAATAAACTTGACAGTCAGTGTAGACAAAGAGGAAGCACGTTGAAAGGTTTGAGTTTGTCCTTTCCAGTTACATCCATATTATTGACTTATTTCTCTTCTCGGGGGCACATAAACCCTGAGTTCTTACAGATTTGCGTGATGGCTGTTTCCTCACGTATCATCTTCATCTAAATTTGATTAAAAGCTGATATTTGCGAGAGGCTTGGATGAATTAGTGGCTTCACAAAGTCTTCATTATTAACTTTGGCATTAAGGCAAATGTCAGAGGGATTAGAGGCCGAAGCCTGTGACTCACCGCCGCCGTTAAATTAGATGAAGACAAGGAGAACATCACTTTTCTGAGGCCCATTATCTTCAGAGAGAGGCCGACAAATTTATGTTTTATGTTGGAAAGTTCATACATGTGTGAAATCTGTTTAGTCGGCAACTGTTCGGAGTATGTCCAAAATCAAAATAACTTTGAGAAAAAAAGCGTCAAACTGAAGCCTGTTTTAAAAGATGCTCATGTTGAGTTCATCAGGACTCTCTTAAAGAACCGCATCACTCTCATTTTAGAGCACGTGAACAGCTATGGTAGCCCTGTAAAAATTGGTCTAATTAAAAAAAAAAAAAAGATGGACAAATGCCAAGACACCTTGAGGAAAACATACTGTGTCCAACAAAATCTTTCACACTGAACTTTAGATAAGTCCCTTCTCTTCTGTATTTAGGAACATGTGAGGATGTTAGGAACATGTGATGTGAAGTAAACTTTGATGTAAAACTTTCCGGTGGAGTTCAGGGTCCACTAAGGGGCATTAAGTTGTCTGGTGTCTAGACAGACCATGTTCTCTTCCAAAAGATGCTGCCAAAGGCCCGAGAGGTGGAAGAAAGATGTTTGTCCCGTATTGATCAGAAGACTATCGCCCTTCTGCAGACCGGATTTCAGACTGTGGGGCACTAAAATCAACTCCTTTTAATCCGAACTTCAATGAGGGTGAATTACTGGAGGCAGGAATCACAGGCAGACGATTAAATTATAAGGAACAGAGTCTAGTGAGGAGCAACAATCAGGTTAATCACAGACCAGCTCTGATCAACTAAACTAGAAAAACATGTTGTTGTGTAATACATCACATAACCTTTGTCTGTCACAGCAGCTTTTACTCAAAACCCTCTTTATTTAGACTCTACCAATAGTAAATCTTTCCTCTTTTTGGATTTTCAGCCGTGTTGTTGAGACATAAACTGGTCGTTATTTCTTTTGTCTCAGATCTAACAGTGTAGATCTCGTGTGGGACAGAGGTCTTTAAACCTTTTCAAATCTAGAGATATTTTGTGTTTTAGACCTGTTGATGTCAAGAGTAGTACTTCTGCTCACTCTTTTGATATCGACACTATGTCCATCACCAAACAGTGTGTTCCTGCAACGAAAAGTACTCTCCAAACAGCTGCAGGGAGCACAAGGCTTTGGCTCTGACACCACCTGGCACATGAGATAAATGTGACCTGAAGCACATCAACACAGTCTGGAGGGTGTAGTACGTCACCACAGGATCCTCTGGGTAAAAACTGTCTCAAATATAATATATGTTTAACAGTATAGTTTAAGTGTTTCTTCTTTAGCAGAGTTTAAAGGTGTGTTTAAATACCATTTTTCTGACCCATACCTGCATCAGCAACAGCCTGAAACCGTGGAAAACCAGCCAAAAAGCATTACCACATGATTATGAACGATGTAAAGGATTAATAACTTCAGTGTTGGCGTTTCAAAATATTTGGTGAAGAAATCTCACTTGAACCTAACTGTAGGGGGCGCTGTTATTCTGCCTGTTAGAGTTGAATGTCTGCAGTGACAGAGCGGAGCAGACAGAGGCAGCAGCTGAAGGAAGAGGGACCTCAGGACAGAGTCTGAACACTTGGTCGGTACAAAGGCCAGTTTACAGTGTTGTGGGCGGAGACTTCCTGTCGCTGTGCTTCAGAGACTGTGCACTGTTCCTGCCAGAATTTAGCTCACTGTGTTTCTCCTTTAGCTTTTAGAGTTTTATTTTTAAATACACTGTAATATTAATAGTGAAAATTTGTCAAAACCAGAAGTTAATATTACTTAAGCATATAACATTTTATTGAACTTCCTAATGGCCTCTCATCTATTTAACTCTTACCCTTATTTAGTCACCTCATTTTGTATTCCAGTAAAAAACAGCATTAGTCACAGCTCTCGTGAAGCAGATTATTCTGTTCCAGTCCCAGAGCTGATGTGTCATATCCATCAGTCTTTATTGAAGCCAGCGTTTCCTTTTCCTAACACTCACTGGGAATAACTCCAATTTTGGGAATGTTGTCTGGAAAATCTCACCTGTCTTTAAACTAGAACCAGCTTGAACAATGGGAAAACTGTGTTGAAATCCATTTATAGCATATTTCAGACACTGTTCGAGATTGAAGCAAGGTCTATCAGTAATGTTAAATTATAAGACTAGTCTATGAGCTCGTTCTGCCTTGAATAAACTGCTCGTGTGTAATATCATTCATTTCATTTCTTCGATGAAGTATGGCAGATTTATGAAACCTATTATTTATTCAATTAACGCACTTGATTTATATTGTGCTTTTTTACTTCCCAAGAGACTCAAAGCGCTCACATCAGAACCAAAGTTCCAGTCATAGGACGACCACTAAAACCACTGAGCTTCGTTATGTCATCTGCCTATGAGCCCCTCAGCCCTGGCTCTAACATCTGCAGTGTTCATATACCGGGTGATATGACCCCTGAGGGCCTTTCTCTCCTGAAAGTCTGCACTAAAAACTCACAAAGTGTATTCTTTAGGTTCTGTAACTTTAGGTTTCTACAATTTTTAAAAGAGGACCATCACACTTTCCCTGACGCTGTGTTCACTGTCGTCGTGACAACGGGGGGCGTGGCTCCTGTGTTCACTGTTGTCGTGACAACGGGGGGCGTGGCTCCTGTGTTCACTGTTGTCGTGACAACGGGGGGCGTGTGGCTCCTGTAGACGCTGTTTCCTGTGGAGCATGTGTCTCTGCAGAGGTTCTTTTTACAGTTGAACTGGAGAAATACAATAATCCGACTGGAGCTTTATTATTATTAATATAGAGTTAATACAAACAGTATAAACTTCAAATGAACTGTTTAAGACATGATTTAAATCACTGTAAGGTTCTTTAGGAAACGCTCGGCTTCACAGGAGGGTTCTGTCGTAGAGCAGCAAGAAAAAAAGCTTTCACCTAAAGGTTTGGTTCAAACCAAAAGGAAAAGTCCAGATCGAACAGTGCAGGAAAGCCTCTAAGAGACTTCTTACATTAATGAGGCAGAACAGTACTGTACACCTTAGAATTACATCTTTAATCCTCAATACAAGTGCATCAGCGATGTACTGAGCCAGAAAATAATACGACATGCGTTGACTGTAGAAGTTTACAACATGACTTTTTTAGGATGCTGCTGCGGTGTCTGAAGTGTCTGATCTACTCGAGTGGTCTCCTATCATCTTCTTGAGACACGCCTCTCACCAAATATGACATTGATGCTTCTGGTGTAAATTCCTGTTCACGTTATTCAAATTAAACACAAGTTAGGACATCCCTTCCCATGTGGCCTCTTTAGGAAAATGCTCTGCCCACGCCTCGCTCTAAAACTCAGACTCAGCCTCTTTCCCAGTTTCAGATTCATATCTACAGAGACACTTCATGTGTTTTACTTTCAGCCGCTGCAAATCTGAATAAATGACACTTTGGAGTTTACTTCAGCCTCAAAGGTGGTATCCATTTCCATAGGTTTTAAGCCACTCAACAAACAAACCATTTATTTTATACAGCCCACTCTCTGAATCTACACACTTTTGGACTAATACAAACAGAAAGAGCTTGAAGACATATCATATGGTGGTTTTTTTGCAGTTAGAAAAGTCGACTAAATGCGGAGTCACTTTGTAAATGGACTGCAGCTCGGGCCATTAATTCCCACTCTCAGATCAGAGCTAAGAGCTAATGAAGAGCCGTTTCAATCAGAGATCCCATTAATTGATTGTAAAAGATGTGGAGGCAGGATCGGCCACTGAGACGAGGAGCAGGACGCTGACAGAAGTGAGTTAAGGACTTTTAAAGAGGCTCTGTGGGAAGAAAAGAGCTGGATATTCACTTGTGTTTTCGTCTGTGAGGCTGGAGTGGGACTTAGAATAGATGCATTTAGATTTATACAGCTTTTAACTTTATAGGAGGATATAAAATATGCAACGTTCAGAGATTTTTTGTAAATATTGTGTTTAAAAGTTGTGTTTCATTTGTTTTGTTTAAACCTAGATATGATTTGCTTTTTCACTTGTTCCAATCAGTCCCTGTCTATTTTTTAGGTAATATAAAAAAAAAGCTGAAAAGTCTGAAGGCCTGTACTTGTTTAAATGTCGAAGTTGTTTATTTCAAAAAGCTCATTCAGCACTGTCTCTTAAAGTTCTTGATATAACAAGCAGAAATGGCTGTTTGGGGATTTGTTTGATGGATTGCTTTGTCTTTGCCATCTTGTTATCGTGTGGTGGAGTTCATCCCTGTTTCCATCCTGAAGCCCGGACATTACCATACTGTCAGCCATCTTTGCTTTTGATGAATAGCGTCTGCGGAGCTGGGTATTATTCCTGGGCAGCGGCGAATCTTTGCACCTGTTTGGACACTTTCTCACACAGTTTGGAGCAAATTAACAAGTGTCAGTTTCACTACAACTCAGCAAAACTATGAACTAACCTCAAAGTATGAAGCTAGAACATCATAATCCCATAAATCAAATGTATTTAAGTAACATTTAGGAGAAGTACCTGGCCACTTATTACGTAGACCATGCTATTACAATGTTGACTCAAAACTGTCTTAGAAGTTTGTGGCATATATTCAAAAAAGTGATGGAAACCATATTGACATGATGGCGTTGCACAGTTGTCGGCTGCATATCCCTGCACTTCCATCACATCCCAAAGGTGCTCTATTGGATCGAGGTCTGATGACTATAGAGGCAACAAACTCATGTCATGTTCAAGAAACCAGTTGGAGAGCTTTGTGGCATGGTGCACTTCCAGAGGGTTACACTGTGGTCAAAAAAAGATGGATGTCGGGGGTATTTCATTAAGGTCGCTTAGAAAAGAACTCCAAATCCCAGCTGGTGTTAGTGCGAAGGAGATGGGGCTAAAGTGGTTCCATGAGACTAGTCTGGACTCCTGAAGCCTGACAAATGCCATCACCATCCCAGACTGCACTAAAGCACTTTAAAGACCAACCAATAAAGACGAAGAAACCCTCAGAGAAATCTTATTTTGTCTCCAATTAATTCCAAGTCACAAGTCTTTGTGTGTCAGGACTCCTGCTCATCTCGGACTTTGGTAAATGACAAATGCAATCACTGCAGAATTTAATGTTCATTCACTCATTCATTTTCTTCCGCTTAGCTTTGTTAGGGGTCTCAGGTGACTGGAGCCTATCCCAGCAACTGCAGGCCTGAGGCTTTAGAGACTTTAGAGAGACCAGTTAGCCTACACATGCATGTGTTTGGGCGGTGGGGGGACATGCAGGAAGTTTACAGAAAGGCCAGGGATTGAACTCGCAACCTTCTTGCTGTGAGGCTTCAATGTTTTGTTTTAGTTTTTCATGTGGTAATAAAAAAAAAGTATGTGGATTCTTGGTTTTAATCATTTGTGTGGCTTGAACTCTGTCTTGGAAGACTGGTAATCTGTGGCTGTTTTAAAAGTGCTTTAAAAATAAGTACATCTGTCTTTTTTCTAAATTAAAAGACACCCATCTTTGTGAACAGTCAGTGGTAAAAATAGTCACACAATGGGTCCAAAAATAGACACAGAGTGATTAAAGTTGATCCAACACTGACTCGTCCAACACAATTCCCACAGACAGCGACCCGTTCCAAGCGCCTCTGTCACTGGTTGTAAATGAGCCGCTCCGTTCTGGGCCGTGGACATAAACCGGGCCAAACGCCAAGGGGTCGGCCCAGTCCTGGCGCTGAGTTCAGACACGCTGTTACACACTTCTGAGTTCAGAGTCTGATCCAAACTGCTCCGAGCCACTGCTAAACCCTGAGTGACGTCCAGCTCAGACCCAAATCCAAGTCCAACAGCTCATTCTTTGATGTAATTTGTTTCTATCGATGGATTTAATTTTGTTTTAAGGCTTTAGGGCCAACACAAAGGCCTGTATATGACTAGATGATTGTATGTGTGACCATTCATTTCTTACACACACTCGAGCGACCTGTAGAGGCGAGCGACATTACCAAAGCAACAGCCAATCACAGAACAGGATGTAATCGGCTGCTGCTGTGTTTGAGCTGAAAAGGCATTTCCTGGTCGTCGGAAATACCAGCGCCGAGTCTCTGACGCGAGAGTCGAGAGAGACGCACCTTAAAGTGAGCTCAAGCAGAACACAACACAATCTGTAAACCTCCACACTTCCTCAGATTTTAACTCAGGATGTCTTCACTTTTGTCGACATAAAGGGCTATAAGGGCTAACTTAGTTTGAATATACAACTATTTAATCCCTAATTTCACAAATATGCATCACTTTCATCTAAAAATACCAAGTTAGTTTGCAATATTTTTTTAAAAGCTGGTGTGAACAAAAATGGCAATATCTCAAGCCCAAGCTCGTGACTAATGCATTTTCACTTTTTAAATACTCTTTCTACAGTCTCCAAATTAATCCAGCATTTTAGGAGCTGAAGCAAAAAAAAAGTAAACCTTAGAAAATGGCTGTTAAACAATTATATTTGGTATTTGTGCTTAAAGTACTCAAAAGCAGCTTCTTAGATATCTTCATACTCAACGTTACGCACTCCAGTCCAGTAGGTGGCAGTAATGCACCTGAAGTTGGTTTAGTGCCAATTGCCAGCAAAACCCAAAAGAAGAAGCCCTGTTCACAGGCCCTGTCCCACGCGCTGTGGTCTTCCTTGGAAGTGTACTTTGGTGGAAGTGTGCAAGGAACAAAGCGTGGAGAATTAACAGAATCGGGACGATGATGTTTACGTCATCAACAAACATAAGCACGTCATAAATGCGTTGGCAAAATTATGATAAATCTACATTTCCTCCTCAAAAGAGCAGAGAAAATCAAGGAACACTTCTATATAAAACTGTAACCGCAAATTTTATCAGACACTTAATTACTAAATTTAAATAATGCAAATTGCATTTTTCAGTCAGTATTGGTTAAAATATGACGGGAAGTTTTATAATAACTGATAATCCATTTATGCCTTATCAAATTTTAAATACATAGCGAGATATATTTAAGAAAAGTATAAGTGAAATTAGACATGTAACCTTCATATTTATTACTTTTTATACTATATACTTTTTGTCTGCTTTTGGCTTATTTTGCTGGACTCAATCGAGTTAGTTTTCTTCCGTTACTGTTAAAACACCTTTGTGGGTTATACCCTTCAGCAAAGTCTTCTTGCACGTACGGAGAGTGTGCATCCAGAGCACAAAAAGGGGCGGGGCTTTGAACCACTCTGGAGAATTGGGACACCTTACGCACTTTATTTATCAGCGAGAACGTGCAACTGAGGGACCCGAGGGCGTAAGTGCGGGTATTGGGACAGGACCATTTTACCTCAATACCCCGACTCATCAATCGCACTGGACGTTATTCACCTTGCGCCATCTTTAGTGCCGTCTCAAAGCTTTTAACGCTGCTTCGAGGAGAGAGGAGGGGAGCCGGAGGACGCTTCTGAAAGGATTTAAATTCTAAAGTTAATTTGAGATCTTGCAGATCCAGTTGTAAATATCATCATAACCAGACGTCGCTGCAGGTGAGGCTCCTGAGAGAGCTGTCCCATCCTCTTTCTCTCCTTTCCTATCTCCTCTCTGTGGCTCCTCTGGGGGCGGGACTAAGATACGTGGAGAGGAGGGGAGTGTAATCATCAAGTGTGCATCTGAAGAGCTTTGTGATCCGCTCCAATCTTCAAAGTACTCTTCAGAAAATAACATTCAACCAAACTTTGTGACTCCTGCCCGTCGCTGAAACACTGGAGCACACTGTCATGTTATAACAGTTCTTAACTTATATAATGCAGTTTCTCAGCAGTCAACCCAAAGGCTATAGATTTCAAGATAAATCTGTTTAATATTACTTTTAATGCCTCATCTCATATTGTAAAAAAAAGAAGTATTTTTAACACTTCCCTAAGATGTAAAAACATTATCTTAGTGATAGTCCAAAAGACAAATAAAATACATTTATGAGACGTGACTATTTACGAGCCACAGGACACAGCCTGAACATTAGCACAGGCCCGTATCCTCAGTTATTGTCGGGAGGTTCCTTTCTGACGCCAGGGGGCTTTGTTGGAAAAGGAAGTTTTATTTCTGTGACCCTTATTCACAGAGTTTAAAGCGATGCCAAAGGTCAGACTCAGAGCAGAGACAAAACCCAGCTCAGACCAGGGTTTAGCAGCTTTTTTAGATTTAAATGGTTCTGTAATAAATACCAGAGAACAGTCCAAGTCCAGTCTTAGTCGAGGTCCAGACTCATGGAGGTCAGTGTTTAGTGAAGGAGCGTTAGAGCAACATTTTAAATGATTGAGGTTTTTAATAAACCTCTGGAACAGACAAATCTTTTACAGGCATTTATTTGAGTGGGACCTTTAGAAAATGTTCTTTAAACCAGTCTAAAGCCCAAGACATGGATAAAACTGTGGTTACTCACAGAAGATAAATCCAGTCACTGACCAGGTATTTATTTAAAGTATCTGCTCTTTGTAAATTCTTTCTCCTGGAGTCTTGTGTAACAGACCATCTGGTGAGCCAGGTTACATGAATGCTACACTTCTCCAGGAAACAGTCTCGTGTATGTCTTCAATCATTTTCTACCTTTAAGGACTGCCACACACATTATAATAAATCTAAGTGTATTTAACACAAACTGCAGTCTGTTTTTTCACTTCAGCTTTCTTCCATTCACTGTTTACTTTCTCGACTCGAGTCTTGACGTAGCACTTCCTCTCCTCCGTTTTTAAAAGCTTATAATCAGACACCTCTGCTTTAAATGGACTCGATAAGGTCTAATGGTCCAGGTGAAACCACGAGGAGCTGCGCTTGACTTTTTTCACAGAAGCACTCGAGTCCTCGGAGTCGAGTCGTCGGCTCGGTCGGGCGTCGCTCTCGCTCATTTCCTCCGAGTGGCTCCTTCTCGAACAAACAGTGTTGAGAGGTCACAAATTGTAGTCCTTTGTCTGAAAAAGGCAGAAAAACTTGTGTTACCTGTTAATATCCTTTTACCAGTTCTCATGTAATGGCATCATAAGAGAGTCATATTTGGAGCATGATGATTAGCTTCTGAAGACAGTATTTTAAAACTTTCCCTGCACTAATGACAGACTTTTACCTGTGCTTCAAACGTAAGTTGCTTATTATTTCATAAAATCAAGCCCAAACAGTGAAATAAATGAGATGTTTTTTACTAAACAATCTAATAAATGCTTCTTGAACATTTACCAGACATTTCTAGACCTGTTCTTTCTGAAGGGACTCCCCTCAGTCTGACTTTAGTGTTCGTCCCAGCTCCTGTAGAGTTTCCTTTTGGTTATTTATAATCCCTCGTCCCGCTGCGGCTCCAAAACCCCGCTTCAGGAGGAAAAGGAGTGGTCCACAAAGAGGAAACCACAGGACTATTATCCCCCCCGACAGGACTCCACCAAACGGACTTCACCTCTGACCAGCTCTGGATACACGACCCCATCTTTGGATTATCAAAAGAGTTTTGTTCTGGAACAAAATGGACATTCTTTAATATCCTTGATTTTAAAATCTCCAAATCATGTTGATCACGAGTGAGTACTGACCACTTTTAAGACTTTTTAAAGCGTCATGAGCTCTTCTCGTCTGTGTCCTTTGTTCTTTAATGACAATTGACAACGGGCCTTGATGGCATTCATTAAGTTGTTGATTAGTTAATTATGCTAACGAGCTAATTATTTCGGAGGTAACGAGTTTTGATTCAGTGGAAGATGTAGTTCAGTCTCTATTTGGACGTCTTTTTTGTCTTTAACAGAAGTTGTCATCAGGTCAAAGCTGGACTCAAAGACCTCTAAAGAACCTGGACTAAAGCACAGACGTGAACTCTTTATTCTATGTTGGTTGAGACGCAGGCCACAAAAAGGCGCTTATACAGAGCTCTATACAACTCCTAAACCTATTCATGTTACTCAAGTCTTGTCTCCACACTTTTTGAAGAAGTTTGTTTAAAATAAGTCGACATTGCATCAATGGCGCAATCACACTGTGACTAAATGGAAAGTGGGCGAAAAAACCTGTTTAATCACATAATAGTGTAACAGGACTGATCTGTTAAAAAAACAAGACTGTTAGACGTCATCTCGACTTTATTATGAAGGATTTTAATAGATGAGTGTTTTCAGAGCATACAGGAAGCTTTGTCCAATCACAGCTCACTTCTGAAAAGAATGAGCACTCCCATTGGTCGATCCCCCCAGGGGCAATTCATTAGAGCAGCAAGTAAACAACAAACACAAGAGCAAACAAACCCGAGCACCCAGTTGGAAGAAAACCTATAATGGTTTTAAATATGCTGTAAAAGATAAAAACTCAATTAAAAATAGGCGCAGAGGTTAAAGGCTGTTACAGAATGAGGTCAAGCCCCTCGGCTGCACTAGTGTAATATTTTTTAAACAGATTTTAGCTATATTATTAAGACAGGAAGCTCTCAATAAAAGGCTGATTAAAAAAGACAGAATGGTGGGACTGACTGAGAAAGAGTTTACGCAGGAGCTGGAATCTTTGTGGTTTAATGAGGAAGCAACAGATAAAATGGAGAAAGAGGTTATTCAGTGATGGATACTTTTGGTAAAACAGAGAAACAGCTCAAAAAAGGAAAACATTAACCGAGAATGAGCGATGCTTTCATAAAGTGTTTAAGGAGACAGCGATAATTACAGGATCAGGTCAGTCTGCCGCAGAACTCAGAGACACACGTTTAGGCTCTAAACTTCAGTTTGATGGAATGTCTGTTTTTTTTTTTATTTATAAAGAAAAGCAGGAAAGACTGTTGTTGAGACTGCAATAGATTTTTTTTATTGGGCAGTCACTCTAACAAGAGAAAGATAATAGTGGAAACAGTTTAATGTTAAAACTGTCAAAATGCAAAGTTAGTGACCTCAATCATCCAGCGGGTCATTAAAAAGTATAAAAAGTGTAAAAAAAAAGAAAAATGAGTCCTGATTCCTGGGTCTGACTGGGATGAGCTGGTCTGTTTCTAACTTTGTTTTCTTCCACAAATGTTTGAACAAAGGCTGCTCACTTTGCATTTTCTAAACTAATTTAAAAAACAAATTATTTATTTTTAATAAGGCGTTCATTCTGTTGGGCATTTCTTCAGACCTGCCTAAAACATGTGCCCTAGTCTTTAGGAAAGTCTCTGTGTCTCGGCGAACACAGAACGGTGGAATGAGCACGTATCCCAGCATCCTCTACTCCGCCCAGAGTCGCACTTCCTGTGTCTCTGAGGTGGAGCCGAGATCGTTTTTTTACATCTTATCAGAGTCCAAGGAGCAGAAACAGGAAGTGAGCGATAGGATCACGACACGAACAGGACCCACAGGCCTCTCAGGGCTTCTTTGGATCCTGGACAAAGCAGAGGGGCTTTTCCTCGTCTGTTCCATGAGGTGCTCTTAGGGCTTCGGACAAAAACACTTTAATTATGCTTTATTTATGAAGTGCTGAGAACAAATTGGTCTTAATGTTTTCAAGGGACAGTTTAAAAAGTTCAGCTGGTGCCTCAGAGGCTCTAAGGACAGCTGACATTGAGCTTTATAAATAATCATATTGATATTAATATTGACAAAATGGAACTGGCAACAGTGTTTATATAGTGAATAAAGCTGTAAAACTTAACATAAATAAGACACAGGATGTGTAAAACAGGCCCAAAGCTGCTGGGATAGGCTCCAGTCACCTGCGACCCCTAAAGGAAACTAAGCCAGAGCCAGATGATGTTTATGATCTATGTTGAGGTGAACAGTGTGAAGGAAGTGCTTTAATGCTGCTCCTTATTTGTCCAAGTCAGATTTGATCAATTGGCCTATCGTTTATTATCTTAATATTTGCCGCTCATCTGTGTTTTATTGCACTCATGGGACATCACAGTGATGGGGACACATTGGGAAGGGGTTGCTGAGTTTGTTTCTCCACTGGGAGAATAAAGGGAAAAGAAGAAAAAGAGAGAACTACGTCCAGATGCCTTTGTTGAAACCTTTTCCTGAACGTGTCCTGGAGACTGAGAATCTCCACAGACACGTACTGTAAAGGTTAGAATAAAAGGAACTGACCTTTTTCAGATACTATGTTCCAAATAAAAGTTGTCAGGGACAGTTTCTGCCTAAATTATAGAATGTGTCTGTCTACAGTTGGATAATGATAATTATAACTGGGATATTTGTTTCATTAAGCCACTGCAGGTCCAAAGAAAATGCCTCAAACTAACCTGAATTTGGAGGAAAAAAGAGCCACAGGTCTCCTTCAAAGCAATAAAACACATGTATTTTTAAATATTCTGAGTTGATTTCCTGATGTGTGCCAAATGAGTGACACATGAACATTTCGGGTTAATCTCTCTTTGTGGAAACAGCTGCAGTGAATAAACCTGGCCCGAGTGGAAGAAGAAGCAGAGAAATTACAGTAAACACAATAAAACCTTTTCCCATTGCTCTCCTAAGCCCCTTCCTTCGCTCGGCCAATTATCCCGTAATTAAAATGGCCTCTTCCAAGGAGTCACACTAAATTAATAACCTGCCTCTGCCTCCAGATTCTCACTGTATTTTCTTTCCATCTTTTAAATGCAAATGTAATTAAACTCTATAAACACGACGCTGATGAGCTGCAAATATTTGGCCTCTTAAAGCGGACGGAGCATGAAATGATTGTAATTGAATTGAACAGTTTCTTCCTTGTGGCTGTTTGCAGAGATTGAAGCCAGGGAGGCCTGTGATTGGCTGCGAGCTGCGGGTTTCCCTCAGTACGTGCAGTTATTCAAAGGTAAATATTCAACTGATAATGTAATCCTGCTTCCTAAACCTCTCAAACCTACTGGAGATTCTTTGTTTTCACGTCAGACGGAGAGTTTCCCGTCGACTTGGACTGGGCCAAACAAGACCATCTTTTTTTGGACAAAGAGGCCATTGAGTCACTCTGCAGGTAATCAACTCATAAATATACATATTTTATTGCACTGCTCTTTAAGTCCCTTCATCTAACACCAGTCGAGTTTTAGTTTTTTACAAAATATTAATGTTTATGTGTTTTTTTTTTTTGTTTCTGAGTAAAACACAATTAAATAAATCCACGAGACGGGACTTTGACAGAATTTCCAGCTGTGGCGGGTTAAAGCTGGAGTTGTTCTGTGTCTTTAAATGGAGCTGGTGTTAGTCGCAGTGTACACTATTGTGTAGGTGGACAACACACTTGAGTTTATCCGTTAGGACGCTAAGGAGAACGGCCTGGCCTTCTTTGATTCTGCAGTCACTGGTGAAGACAGAACGCTCCAAAGGTTTAATGACTGCCTGTCCAAGTGCAGTTGTCCGGTTTTCATTTGTTCTGTCTCCTGGAAATCAAACGGAGGGGGACCAGATGGAATAGTGCCACATTCTCCAAACACAAAGTTATTGAGTTCAGTGAATATGTAAAGCCAAGTTGTTCTCACTAATGCAGTATTTGTATTAAACTATAGAACGTTCCAGCTCTTTCTTTGGGCCATATTTTCTCTTCTTTTATTATTTAGCCAATAATAACCCACACCATCGACCCTCAGTGTGTGTCTTCTCATCTAAAGACGTTCTTCTCCGTCTCACGCTGGTCAACTCTTCTAACAAAACCTGCCTTTGCCTCTGTGTTTTCTCTTTTCTTTCCCAGGAGATTAAACACTTTAAACAAACGCGTGGAGATGAGGTTGGAGCCACGTAAATCTAAACGTCGGGTGAGTGTTGACGGCGCACAGCGGGTCTCTCCTAACAGAAACCACAGGGCTCTTCCTCGGTGTTTTATCTGCACATTAGAGGAAACAGAAGCAGAAAACAGGATTAGACGTGATTTTACTGAAAACAAATGGATCATCGATGGGTTCTGCCTTTTTATGATGCAGTTTAGCATAAAAAATGTATGTTCATTTTCTGTTCAGATGAGATTTTGAATGACAGTCCTTGATTATTTGGTTATTAGATGGTTCATTACAATCATTAAAAAGGAGAAGGTGGATATTTTTGCTTTTGGATTTAAAGCTGCAGTAACCTTAACTTTAATTATGATATTATACAATGGGGCTCTTTCATGAATGTTTGTAAAAAACTTCATAAACGTTCCTTTTGGGAGAAAGGTAGGGTCTACGTAAGGATTATAAAACTCAAACAGTGTAATTCATGTGAGCCGTGTGTCTGACTCTGTGCTGCTTGCTCCTCATTAACAACATATTAACTATCATTAATATAATTCATTTCAGGGCTGAGGGGTTAAAAGAGGGCTGTACCTTGTTTTGGTCTTCCTAAATGTGGCTTAAAGGGTTGGTGAAGACACCCAGGGATCTGTTTTCAAACCAGGTTTTCAACCAATCCCAAGACTACTTATGTCATTTGTGGTCTTTGTTGGTCTCGGATGGTCTTCCAAAACTGAGACAAGAGTAAAAACGAGTTCAGGGACCTTTACAAAATAGTTCTAGACCAATCATCTACTTTATTGTTACATATTAATGCAAATTCACTCAAAGGTAAACGCAGCACCATTATTCTGAAAAACACTTCTACTGTGGCTCTGCTCCTTCAGGAAATGATTCAGGCTTGCTTCCAAGCCTGTTCAGTTTCATGTCACGCTCCTGTTAAGTGCAGTGTAGAAAATACATTTAATTCATTTTATCAGCTGACGTGTATCACAAGAACAATCTTATCTTATCTATCGGCCAAACAACAGACTGGAGTGCTCTTGACTTAACAGATACTTCATTTCTCTTAAAATTCTGTCTCTGTTCTTTCAGGGAGTGGACATCGAAGAAGAAGACTTCTGTGCCATTAGCCCCAACTGGACTTACGACCGAACGACAAAACTGTGGCGACGCAGCGACTTTAACGACGACTCTTCAGGAAACAGAGATGTATCAATCAACGTCAGCTACAGCTCCTGCAGCTCAGACAGCGAGGGCCTCGACGGTAACCACACTGCGACTCCAACCGGGCGCTCGCCTCGATTCTCCCCCAGGACCAAAGCCCGATCTCTGGACAGGTCCTTCAGCGGATGCTCCTCTCCCGGAGGATCGTCCAGCGTGAGCCTGGAGGGGAGTTTGGAAAGACCGTCGAGGAAAAAGGGCACCAGTTTGCTGAGGAAGATCGACAAGCTCAAGCTCAAAAGGACGTGCGGGGGATTGAGTGGGCCTCGGGGGAGACTCACAATGGGTCTGAGTCTGGACAGTCCACTGGAGGAGGACAGAGTGCAATATCCACAGAGGTGAGACTGTTAAAGGGATATTCTAGGGTTTTTAGAGATGTATAGGTTACTTTAGTTCTGTCAGATTCAGGTGAAGAGGACTTAAACAAACACAATCCAATCTTTATAGAATCTGCAGTCTCCAGAGTGGACCCAGCAGCCCGGCCTCTTCCTGCCCTTCATCCCCTCAAACCTTCAGCAGCAACAGCCAATCAGAGCGCAGCAACAGCCAATCAGAGAGCAGCAACAGCCAATCAGAGAGCAGCAACAGCCAATCAGAGAGCAGCAGTAGCCATTCAGAGAGCAGCAGCACCGTGAGCACGCCCAGCCCTGTGACCAGGGTTCGGAGCAACAGCAAACGTGGCTTTAGCTCGGAAACGACCAGAAACAACCAGAACCACGTGGAAACTGAGGTTAGTTATAGTCTTATTATACTTTAGTGCTGTTACAGACAACCACGGAGACAGTTATAGGGTAATGTTTCTAATGATTGTCGGTTTATACTACAAACAAAGCTGAATAACTTCATTTACAGCCTAAATAATATTTCAGTGAGAATAAATAGTTGTATTCTTTTTGAAAGGAAAGAAAAAAGAAAAATTCAAATAACCTAGAATATGTTACTAGACTTCACTTTGCTGGAAGTCTTGGACTAATCCAAGTTTATTAAACCTGAGCTCAAAGTTTAAAGTTTAGCATACTTCAGATTAATCTGGGTTTAGAGCAGATAACGTGACAGAATCCATGTCTGTGGGTTAATGGTGCCTTTTCAAATGAACGTCTTGAGTTTGTATTTTTTTGTAAATTTTATAAACATTTAGCCATGTTAAAGCAAAACCAGACCATAACAAAAACTCACAGATCACATATTGCTCTTATGTTCTTCTTCCTTCATTTTTTCTCAGGACTACAGAAACCAGATCAACCTGACCCACTCCGGATCAGTTTTCCAGATCCCGCTCGGACACAAACCCGGGACATTCCCCACTTCACTGCCCCCCGTCATCGACCAGCACTCGGTCAACTGGAGGACCGGAAGTTTCCACGGTTACCAGAGGAGGGGCAGCAACCGGCGTCGTCATGGCACGTCGTCTCTGGTAACGGCCAATCAGAGCGCTCCGAACCGTGACGTAATGGTTCCTGATCACAGGCTCAGTGTCTACGACAATGTCCAGCCGCTGTCGGAAAGTGAAGGCAGCACCGGGAGCGACGAAACAGAGGTGGGTCGAGGATGAATGGCACTGTTTTCTAAGTCAATTTTAGCAGCATTTTTAAGTTGACAAAAAGAAAAATAAGAAGTATGTTCTACTAAGATTTTAACGGAAGTCTATCTGATACCAACTGCATTATATAGACACTTAGGCTAATGCTATCCAAGATCTTGTCTCGGTCTCGGACGTCACGACCAGCAACCTTCACCAAACGCTGACCTTCATGAGTCTGGACCTGGTCTAAGTCTGGACTAACTCTGTCTCCTTCACAAACACTGACCTCTATGAGTCTGGACCTGGTCTAAGTCTGGACTAACTCTGTCTCCTTCACAAACACTGACCTCCGTGAGTCTGGACCTGGTCTAAGACTGGACTAACTCTGACCTCCGTGAGTCTGGACCTGGTCTAAGACTGGACTAACTCTGTCTCCTTCAAACACTGACCTCCGTGAGTCTGGACCTGGTCTAAGACTGGACTAACTCTGTCTCCTTCAAACACTGACCTCCATGAGTCTGGACCTGGTCTAAGACTGGACTAACTCTGACCTCCGTGAGTCTGGACCTGGTCTAAGACTGGACTAACTCTGTCTCCTTCAAACACTGACCTCCGTGAGTCTGGACCTGGTCTAAGACTGGACTAACTCTGACCTCCGTGAGTCTGGACCTGGTCTAAGACTGGACTAACACTGACCTCCGTGAGTCTGGACCTGGTCTAAGACTGGACTAACTCTGACCTCCGTGAGTCTGGACCTGGTCTAAGACTGGACTAACTCTGACCTCCGTGAGTCTGGACCTGGTCTAAGACTGGACTAACTCTGTCTCCTTCAAACACTGACCTCCGTGAGTCTGGACCTGGTCTAAGACGGGACTAACTCTGTCTCCTTCAAACACTGACCTCTATGAGTCTGGACCTGGTCTAAGACTGGACTAACTCTGACCTCCGTGAGTCTGGACCTGGTCTAAGTCTGGACTAACTCTGTCTCCTTCACAAACTCTGACCTCCGTGAGTCTGGACCTGGTCTAAGACTGGACCTGGTCTAAGACTGGACTAACTCTGTCTCCTTCAAACACTGACCTCCGTGAGTCTGGACCTGGTCTAAGACTGGACCTGGTCTAAGACTGGACTAACTCTGTCTTCTTCAAACTCTGACCTCCGTGAGTCTGGACCTGGTCTAAGACTGGACTAACACTGACCTCCGTGAGTCTGGACCTGGTCTAAGACTGGACTAACACTGACCTCTGTGAGTCTGGACCTGGTCTAAGACTGGACTAACTCTGACCTCCGTGAGTCTGGACCTGGTCTAAGTCTGGACTAACTCTGTCTCCTTCACAAACTCTGACCTCCGTGAGTCTGGACCTGGTCTAAGACTGGACCTGGTCTAAGACTGGACTAACTCTGTCTCCTTCAAACACTGACCTCCGTGAGTCTGGACCTGGTCTAAGACTGGACCTGGTCTAAGACTGGACTAACTCTGTCTCCTTCAAACTCTGACCTCCGTGAGTCTGGACCTGGTCTAAGACTGGACCTGGTCTAAGACTGGACTAACTCTGTCTCCTTCAAACTCTGACCTCCGTGAGTCTGGACCTGGTCTAAGACTGGACCTGGTCTAAGACTGGACTAACTCTGTCTCCTTCAAACTCTGACCTCCGTGAGTCTGGACCTGGTCTAAGTCTGGACCTGGTCTAAGACTGGACTAACTCTGTCTTCTTCACAAACACAAAGCCCTTTATGAGGTTCAACTTGATCGAAGACTAGACTTGGATTATTTGGATTTTATATATATATATATTTTTTTATTTTATCTATTACAGTGTATCGTGAACTGGTTTTGGTCTTGACTTGGCCTCACTAGCTGAAGATCCGTATCTTGATAGTCTCTGGTCTCAATCTTGACACTTTGGTTTAGTTTAATGGAACTGTAAGTCTGGTTTGTTTGGAGAGGTGTGACTATGCAAACAAACTCTGGTGTGGGCTAAACAAGAAAACAAACCAAACGACACCAAAGTGCTCCAAAGTGCTGTTCAACAAAATAAACATGTTCCTGAGGAAAAATCTGCAACATGTATTCATCTGTTAAAACGAGCAGTAAACAAGCAGGCATGACTCTGGTTAAATAAGATTACTGCCGGTGGATTCGTCAGGCGAGGGGTGTTGCTGAGGTTTATGTTTCGGTAGGTCTTAGTCTGGTCTGTTAAATAATCCAGGCAATCGTTATAAATGGTTCTTGTTTAGCCTTTGTCCTAAAATAACCCCACTGTATTCCTCTTTTTCCTCAGGTGAGTGGACTGTTTGGATCTGAGGACGTGTTTTCAGCGTTGGACAGTGTTTTGGAGCGGATCAGTGACCTCCAGCAGCTGGTGTCGTCCTGGACCGAAGACCTATCTGAGGAAGAGTCTCCTCAGGACTCGCTGGTCCCCAGTCCCTCGTCCCCGTTCCACATCGACCTGGACGTGCACCAGCCAGACCAAAGAGAGGCGGAGCAAACCTTGATCTCTGGGAACAGACAGGAAACCGACTCTAAGAGCAGGTCAGGAACTAATGTGTTCTGTGGATGAACTAGAACTAAACCTGCAACAAAACCCTGAAAAACACTTGACCAGGACTTCAACATTACTTTCTTCTTTAACTGACATTATTCCCGTGTGTTTTGTCTTCATCAGAGTAAAGCGCCGCTTGTCCTGGTCCAGTGAGCACCGTCCTGGTCCGGTGGGACTACAGACCCGGTCCTGGTCTCAGCTGGTCCTGCTTCAGAAACTATCTTTACTGAAGCTCACAGCTCTGATGGACAAGCACTCTCCGTCCAGCAGACAGGGCTGGAACTGGTGAGTATGTTTTTTTGGGTTTGTTTGTTTGTTGTAAATGTGGGTTGATTGATTAATTCCAGTCATCTCCAGCAGGGGGAGTAGATAGTAGAAAGTCTTGAAAAGGAATCACTCAACGCATATATTTTTTTCCTAAATTATGAAACAAGCTCAAAAAATGTTCTAGTTTGTAGTCTGTTTCTGCAAATAAACAGTCGCTAACCTCAGTTTCCAACTAGCTGCTAGCAACATTCAACATTCAGAGCGTCAGAGAATCCAGAAAAATCTACTATTGACACTGCTGCCATTTTAAAAGGAAAATGCCCTAACAGAATTATTTTTTTACATTTTTGGAAACAGTTGTGGTTTGTCTCCGAGTTCCCAGATCTCCTGGAGTATCATAGGACAACTGACTGCTTTGATAACTTATATTGTGTCTATAATCGTATCATTCTTTAAGATATTGCTAGCAATAACGCCTTTGACAAAATAATTAAAAGTGTGGATGAACTGCCACAAGACAAGACAGCACCAAAGGAAGGAATAAAACCTTTTTTTGCTTGTTGTGTGGTCTCAGTCTGGCCCATTTGTCTTGCTCACAAAGCACCTCTGAAATAGCACTTGACTCCATCTAGTGGCCGTGAGTGATGTTACAAGCTTAATCTTAGGCCTTAACCTTCAGTTCTATTATTTCGAAACACTTCCTAATATATTTTTTAGGATATTTCTCTTTAGCCCCCTGATGCTTGAGAATATTATGTGAAAAGGATCTAAATGTTTCACCTGCGTCGAGAAACTGCTTTAAGGAAACCTCAGCAGAGGAAGAGGCGGTGGGCGTTGGGTAAATATTTCAGTTGGTTCTTTTATATGACTCATTCATAATTCATGGCTCAGGTGCAGCGACGTTTGGCTCAGAAACAGAGCAGCTACAGATAAACAAACCTGAGCTCCCAGCTGAGCGTTCAGGGAAGAACCTACGGGAAGGGTGGTCTTTCTAGCGTTCAGTCACTGCTCGCTGAGGCATTATGGGAGATTTTCTGTGTTTTCTAAAGGACACAACAGGTTTAAGTCCTGTTTTCATGCCTCACAGTAGATTCAAAGTTTGTGCAGGCTCGAATATTTCAGAGACTTTGCCCTGGTCCAGGTAAAAAAATATTTATATACGAGACTATGAGTTGTGTAAATGGACAAAAGGACAAATGCTGAAGTGTGATATTTTCAATAAATCAAACACAATATTTCTTATTTCATGTGTTTAAAATAATGAGAATAAAAAACATCACATTTTAAACCAGGAACATTTTTCTTTTTTTTATGTGATTTAAAAAACAAAACAAATAATTTGCTTGGATAAAAAAAAGCAAAAAAAAGCATACTTATTATTATATTATTACTTATTATTCCGATATATTATAGATTAATTTGTTTATCAAGAAAAATATTGCTGGGGTTATATATGTTTACTAATCATTATTAACTAACAAAATACTAAATCTTTGTTAAAATATGACATAATAATTTGCTAAAGGTTTATGAATATGTAATAGTGTGTTACATAATGCGTTGATAAATGATACTGTATGAATACTCTAAGAACATCCTGGTCACACTGAACAATATCAATAAAAAACTCAGATTATTAGACCATTCCATTTAAAATCAGTTTACAGCTTTTCTCTTTATTGTCTTTTCTTCGGGTAATAAATGAAAACTCATAAAATACAAACTTGTATTTAGCATAAGCCCATAAACAGGTAACAAGCAGTCCATCAAAACCCATTAATAATAAAACTATTGAGCCATAACCTTTTTACGCACTTCACTAACTAATATAAAAGTACCTGAGAAATGAATATGACGTTAATCCTGGTTTTTGAAGACCTCTAGACTTAGGCAACTGTGATCAAACCATAAAAACACACATTTGTTTGTCCTAACAGGCTCTAACTTTGTTGAATATTGTTTCTGACAGTTTATCTAAGCCTTTGCTTCATAACAAACCCGCTGCCAGATTCATTTTGAGAAAAAGACAGAGGCAGTTCATCCTGTTTACTCCGCTTTAACACTTGTATTTTTAATAAAGGGCTGTTTATGCTTTGGTAGAAACAGTAATTAGATTGGAGGCTGTGGCGCTCAGAGATGAAGCTAAATGTGTGAAAAACAGGTTTCTTCAAACGACTGTGTTATTTCTTTTTTCAAGATCAAAGAAGAGTTTATGCTTGGCTTCAGTGAGAGTCTGTCTGACGCTGAGGCTCTAAACGCTGCTGTAGATTAAGAGTGCTCCATTATTATTAAACTGGAATAAAAGAACAGACCTGTTAGAAAGAAACAGTCCACTAAAGCTGGAGTTTTAATACGAGCTTGTGTCACAAAAAAGATATTCTTTCAGTGACGTCAGTTAATGTTGTGTCTGAACTAATCCTCAACAAAACCTGCTGCCTGCTGGTAGGCCTCACAGAAACTGGACCCATGTCCCACATTTTGATTGGCTGTAGATATTTGACTGGCCCGTTCTCTCCTGCTCTGTTTAGTCCAGACTTTCCCGTTTGGCTCAAATCAAACCTTCAGGTGAAAGCTCGGGGACGTGGTTCAGACTAAAGCTGCTCTTTGGTCTCGGTCCGGATCATTTGTGAAAGAGTCTGGAGATAGATCAGACTTTAGATCAAATGAAGTCACGGTTGATTAAACTCTTAAAGAAAAGAGAACGAAGTAAACGAGGAAAACAGATGTGGGTTTAGATTAAAAACACACAGATGACATGGTTTTCTGTTTTCTATGGCTGTTTTTCTCTCTGTTCTACGACAGAAGTCTTCTGTGAAGCCGACTGTTTCAGGACGTTACAGTGATTTAAATTACGTCTTAACGGTTTATTTGAAGTTTCTGCTGTTTGTATTAACTCTATATTATTAATAACACGTCTCTTTAGGCCCTGCTCCAGTCGGATTATTGTATTTCTCCAGTTCAACTGTAAAAAGAGCCTCTACAGAGACTCATGCTCCACAGGAAACACCGTCTAGAGGAGCCACGCCCCCGTTGTCACGGCGACAGTGAACACAGGAGCCACGCCCCCGTTGTCACGCGGCGACATTGAACACAGGAGACACGCCCCGTTGTCACGGCGACAGTGAACACAGAAGCCACGCCCCGTTGTCACGACATTGAACACAGGAGACACGCCCCGTTGTCACGGCGACAGTGAACACAGAAGCCACGCCCCCGTTGTCACGACGACATTGAACACAGGAGACACGCCCCGTTACATTTACATTTACATTTATTCATTTATCTGACGCTTTTATCCAAAGCGACTGACATTGTTCTACAGTAATTACCAGTGTTGCAGACACTGGAGGCAAGGTGGGTTAAGTGTCTTGCCCAAGGACACAACGTCAGTATGAACTGTGGGAGAGTGGGAATCGAACCGCCTACTTTCGGTTGAAAGACAACTGCTCTACCCACTGAGCTACTACTGCCGTTGTCACGGCGACAGTGAACACAGGAGACACGCCCCTGTTGTCATGACGACAGTGAACACAGGAGACACGCCCCCCTGTTGTCATGACGACAGTGAACACAGGAGACACGCCCCCCTGTTGTCATGACGACAGTGAACACAGCGTCAGGGAAAGTGTGATGGTCGTCTTTTAAAAACTGTAGAAACCAAAGGTTACAGAACCTAAAGAATAGTGCGTGACACTTTGGGACGTCAGACTTTCTTCTGTAAATTCTAAACAAACTGCAGGATCTGAGTTCTTAGATGGACGTCACAGACTTGTGTTTGATGCTGATTTCAATGCCGTTCACAGTTTAGTGCTCTCTGGGGAATTATGTAATCACAAAATGTTTACTTGGGCGCCTCTACAAACGGAAATACAGTTAACAGACGCCAGATCTTTTATTTTGATCTTTTCCATTTGTCTGACTGCAAATCCCACAGAGACAGCTTTACACAAGTCTGTGTTTTTGTTGCAGGACTTTGCCCAAACCCCAGAGAAAGACTAAAGCGTCAGAGTTCAAAGGTCGGCGAGTGTTTGGGGTCCCTCTGCTCGTGAATATGCAGCAGACAGGAGAGCCGCTGCCCCTAGTGTCCTGCGCTGGTGTATTTGAGGCGACTGTCTGGACCAGGTGAGAGCACGTTCTTGTCTCTCGGCGTTCACTGAAGCGAAGGCATTGAGTTCTTCCACTGCTTTTGCTTCAGGCGGGACTTTTCCGTAAATCCGGGTGAAGTCCAGGATCCAGACTCTGCGGGACCAGGTGGAGTCGGGCGGGCAGGTCTCGTTTATCGGTCAGTCGGCGTTCGATGTGGCCGATCTGGTGAAGCAGTACTTCAGAGACCTGCCTGAACCGGTCTTTAGCTCCAGACTCTGTGAGACCTTCCTCCACATTTATCAGTGTAAGCCCTGACACTGATACGAACTGTGGGATAGTGTTGGATTAGTGTTGGCTTTGGGGGCATATTAGGCCTAAACCAGGATTAGAACTAAAACCAAGAAACTGTCTTTAAATTCTAGAATAGCACAAAACAAGAATGAAATGAAGACTCAGCCAAGTTTAATGTGGAAATAAACCAGGACTAAACTAGAACCCAACTCTAGAAATGAGGACTAAACCAGGACTTAACCATGGCCAGACTTAGTGGGATTAAATTTAGACTAAACAAAGAGGACTATATTAGGACTAAACCAGAGCTAACACAAGACTAGGCAGGACTAAACTGAAACTAGACCAGGACTAGATTAGCTAAAGTAGATCTAAACTAGCACCAAACAGGACCAAACCATTAGGACTAAATCAGGACTTATTTGGGTCCTGAAAGACTCTCAAAACCTCGTCAAAACCAGGACTAAACTTATATTAAACTTAGATTAAACCAGGACTAAACCAGGATGTAATTAGGACTAAACCGGCCAAACTAAGCCAGTTTTTATCTTGGTCTGAACTTGACCTAATTGGAATTAGACTAGGTCTAAACCTGGACTAATCTAGCATCAAACAATGAGAACTAAACAGGATTAAATCAAGTCTAATCTAGGACTAAACCAAGATAAAACCAGGATTAGACTAAGACCAAGCTTGTTTTGCACCAGAGCCAAACATGGACCAAACCATTAGGACTAAATCAGGATTTAATTGAGTCTGAACAAAACCTCAACCTGCTTTAGACTTACCCAGGTCTTGATCTAAACCAAGACTAAACCATAATTAAACCGGAGTTTTTTCTGCAGATTTTCCAAAAGAGCTGCAGTTGGGAGCAGTGCAGGCGGCCATCTTGCTTCTTCCCGACGAGAACAGGGAGGCTCTGCGGACTCTGCTGTACTTCCTGTCTGGAGTGGTGTCCTGCGTCGAGGAGAACCACATGACCCCCACAAACATCGCCGTGTGCCTCGCTCCGTCTCTGTTCCACCTGAGGGCGCGAGAGAGGACCCCAGCTTCAGCGGTAACAGCCTCGAGTCCGACACAGTCTCCAGACTCTGGACTTATCTGCTTCACTGACACACTTTTAATCTGTGTCTCCAGCTCGAGTCACAGGAAGCACAGTCTGGGACGTCCCGATCAGAGAGACCTCAGTGAAAACCTGGCCGCCACTCAGGGTCTGGCTCATATGATCTCAGAGGCTCACAGGCTATTTCAGGTGAAAAATAAAATAAAACCTGTTCAAATCCAGCTAAAACCTGTTCAAATCCAGCTAAAACCTGTTCAAATCCAGCTAAAACCTGTTCAAATCCAATTAAAACCTGTTAAAATCCAGCTAAAACCTATTAAAATTCAATTAAAACCTGTTCAAATCCAGCTAAAACCTGTTAAAATCCAACTAAAACCTGTTCAAATCCAGCTAAAACCTGTTAAAATTCAATTAAAACCTGTTAAAATTCAATTAAAACCTGTTCAAATCCAGCTAAAACCTGTTTAAATCCAATTAAAACCTGTTCAAATCCAACTAAAACCTGTTAAATTTCAACTAAAACCTGTTCAAATTCAATTAAAACCTGTTCAAATCCAACTAAAACCTGTTAAATTTCAACTAAAACCTGTTAAAATTCAACTAAAACCTGTTAAAATCCAACTAACACCTGTTTAAATCCAACTAACACCTGTTTAAATCCAACTAACACCTGTTAAAATCCAGCTAAAACCTGTTTAAATCCAATTAAAACCTGTTCAAATCCAGCTAAAACCTGTTTAAATCCAGCTAAAACCTGTTTAAATCCAGCTAAAACCTGTTAAATTTCAACTAAAACCTGTTCAAATTCAATTAAAACCTGTTCAAATCCAACTAAAACCTGTTAAATTTCAACTAAAACCTGTTAAAATTCAACTAAAACCTGTTAAAATCCAACTAACACCTGTTTAAATCCAACTAACACCTGTTCAAATCCAACTAACACCTGTTCAAATCCAACTAACACCTGTTCAAATCCAACTAACACCTGTTAAAATCCAACTAAAACCTGTTAAAATTCAACTAAAACCTGTTCAAATCCAACTAAAACCTGTTCAAATCCAACTAAAACCAATTGAAATTGTTAGATACCATTATTAAGGCTCTTGTCCTGCAGCTGCCAGTGTTTTGGCCCGGTCAGACTTTCTGCTCCACCGATGAAGGGGCGGGGCCACTGTCACCTGGTTGCCACAGAGCTGGTGATGAAGGGGAGGAGCTAACAGAGGCCAGGCTAAAGCTGCAGGAGAACACTCAGCTGCTTCTGAAACTGAGCCGGGACCAGAGCCAGGCCTGGGGCAGTCTTCTGACTCCGGACGGGCTTCAGCTGGACTTCAGGAAGGTCAGGACACAGGACATCAAATATTTAGACTTTTTTTAAAGGCTATTTTCAGATTTGGTTATTCAATTTATGTGTTAATCTCAAAGCCAGGTTCTACATTAACTTGTCCGTCTCTGCAGTTTCCCGACGACTGTCCCGTGCCTTTGTGGAGAGCCTCTTTAGACCTGGGCGCCCCGCCGCCTGTCGTCCTACAGCGGATCCTTTCTGAGCGCGCTCAGTGGGACCCCAGGCTGCACCGGGCCTCTGTCGTCCGCTCCCTGTCCCAAGACTCTGACCTGTTCCAGTACGAGATCCAGAGCCAGGGCCACGACCTGGGCTCTGTTGCCCCTCTTCAACACCTGCTGCTCAGGTACAGAGCCTTCTTTGTGAAATTTATTGGAGTCAGGTTTAATGCTGGAGTGCAGGAGCTACGATTGATTTGGTGCATGATAAAGTTCTGTGGGTAAATAAAAAAACTATATAAAAAACAGACTTAAATTACTTTTTTTGCTCCAGATCCTGGCAGTTCGACCCGACCTCTGGCCCGCTGTACTTATCCTCAGCATCTGTTGAACACCAGGACGTCCACCTGGAGGGGTCCGGGCTCAGGTTCACTGTTGTCTCTATCTACTGGAGCCCACAGGGGACAAAAAGACCAGGCTAACACACCTCTGCAGAACTGAATACAGGTCAGACTGGACACTGGTGTATGTGTTCTGTGATTTTATAAACGAGGAACAGAATTAAAATCAGGCATGTGTCAAAATAAAGTCAAGTCACAAATTAATATTCTCTATAAACAAAAACTCTGAGGACTTACAGCGCCCTCTAGTGTGTTGCTGGAGTAAGGCCGTGCTTATGTTTGGTGCAGTTTAAAATGCGAGCTGTGAACGCTCTTTGGAACAGACCAAACTAAATTAATCGTTTTCTGTTTTGGTGCAAACTAAATGGAGCGGAATAGTATTACTACTGTTATCGTGAAGAAATATACACTTGAAGAGAAAGTTGCCTTGAAGTTTGCGTTCTACCTCCTCCCTCTTGTGCCAGAGTCCCACCTTCTCAATTACCCTCTGAAAAAAAAAGATCTCATAGACACCCTTTTACAGAAAACTTCAAACTAAATATCCGTTTTCCACTGTCCCTTGTCTCGTCTCTTTCAGGGGCCGTTCTCTCGAGTGGCACAGGAAAGTGAGCGGACACCTTTGGCCAACGAGCTGCTGTCGATCTGAGACTCGTTCAAACTCGAACTGAACAACGTGAAGCTTTATTTTTAACTTTTTATTGCACCAAACGCACAGAACTGCTCATAACACAGACAGATGCACACCATCCTGTCTTTTATTCTGGATTTAATGTAGGTAAATGATGAATGAGAGAGTGACCTTGCAGTTTTGCCGGCAGCTCTCCCATAATCCCCTGCTGCGACTGTGACGTTCACACTCGGCTTCACAGGAAAGATGCAAACAAAGTAAAAAAAAATTAAAAAAAAGACTATTCCACACAAACCCAGGCGTCATGTGACCTTTAACTAAAGGATAGAGGTCGAAGAGTTGGGTTCAGAAGGTTTTCAGGCTTTACCAAAGAACTCTACAAAACCTAGTGTAGATGTAAAGATAACCGAGGTAACAGACTTGTACAAAACCAGAGATTTTATTTCATGTGAATAAAATGGAATTAATAATAAATGGTGAGTGTGGTTTGTGGAAGAGATTTAGTCATAACTTTGTCAAATGTAACTCATCTTTTGGGGATTTGAACAAGGCCATATAGAACATTGAGGTCTTTTTTATCTCTGATATCTCTGAGGCTCTGTTCGGGACATTTGTCTAAACCTACCTCACACTGGAACTGTTCACAACCGCTTTAGCTTTAATGCTACAAGTTAAATTATGGGTCAAATGAGGCAGAAATAAGCAGCACTTTTTCAGAATTAAATATTTTATAACGCAAACTCAAATCACTTTATGTTTATCAAATACTATGCCTTTAACATTGTAAATGAAATAAGTTTGATTTGTTGTGGAGGGCAATAATCCCAGAATCAGCTTAAGTTAAAGTCTATAATTGAATAAAGTGAACATAAGGATTAATGCAGATCTGAGACGCCGTAAACACCTGTAAATGTACATCTTTGTAACGTATTAAAGACCTTGAAGTTGTTTATTTGAAGTGTTGCTAATCCAAATCCTTTTTTCTGTGTAAAATATTCACCTGCAGTGTTCCTCTCTCGGAGCCAACAGATCACAAGATAGTTTGATTTTGGAGACGATAAAGACGATAAAGCTGGCGTCAGACAGAGCTCACCTCCCACTGCTGCCCCATTTACCGTTTATTTTCAGTTCTCAGCTGCACCTTGGATCATGAAACTATAAACGATGGAAAAAGCAGAAGTAAAGTAATGCAAAGACTAAAAAGAGATTTAATGATCTACATCAGTCTGTGTCTGGGGAGAAGGAAGTCTGGGCGTCTGCTTAGACTGCTGCCCCCGCGAACCGGCCCCGGATAATCTCTCAGGCCTAAGTCTGAGTATTTCGAGAACAAAGAAAAAACTACAGCAGACAGTTACTTTCAAACCATTCTTTAATAAAAAAAAAACCTGAACATAAGGTGAATTTACTGATTTGGCTTTAACAAGTGGAAAATTACAGTCTGATGTGGTCTCTTCATTTGGGTATGGTCTCTGGGCAGAGCTGACATCACTTCCTGTGAGGTCACATCCTGGACACGGGTTTGAGGCCGAGGATGTCGAAGCCTTTGGCCATAACAGCGGCAGTGGCTTCACAGAGCAGCATCCTCCACATGTTCACCTTCACCACTTCACCTGCACAAACGCACAACACATGTGACCTCCAGCAGCCAATGAGGTTTGAGGATTTAAAGAAGCAGGACGCAGCAGAGAGAAACTGAGGAAAGAGACAAGAAGGCAGAAGTAAGGGTTCTCCAACGTCCTCCGTTCCTCTCTGCTCTGGAGGCTTTGTGTGTAAGCAGGTCATAAACATGTTAATAACATTTGTCACAAAGAAATATTTCCAAAAAGCACACAGCGCCACAGACCTCAGACCCTCACAGAGCAGAGCAGGGTCAGGAGAAGAAGAGGGGACAACACATTCAACAAAAGTGCCTTCATGTAGCTGCCAGCTAAAGGAAAATCCCTCTGAGCATCACCCAGGAGCTGCCGTCTTTACTCACCATTATGATCTACATAAATGATTTTAAAAAACTTGAACTACAGTCCCAAAAAAAATCCATCAGCTGGTGAATAAAAGGTAGACGATTTCTTCCTAGAGTCGATCAGTAAAGGACAATAATGTTTTTTCATTTAAAAGTCCTGATCGGCGCACCTTTAGATAAAAGTTGGTCAGTTTGGAGATGTTTTACTTCAAGAAAGGATTTGCTTTGCTCCAAGAGATGACAGAAATTAGGTTTTATTTTTTAATTATGAAAAGGATCAATGAGTATTAAAACCATTATTAAGAAGTTATACACCTAGTGTATGAATCTCCAAGTCAGAAAATGTTCAGAAATCAATGGGAAGCATAATCAGGTTTTTTTTTTGTACATATGTTGATTGTCAAATGAAAAGGTAAACGTTGATGCTGAAAAAGCTCTGTGGTAAAAAGGATTCAAACCTGTGATGTTATAAGACACTTCAGTGATGTACAGAGAGTTGAAGTACGTTTCCTCCTACATTTCCCGTCGGTGTGAACTCGATAAAACACATTTGTATCATAAAACACAACCTGCAGCGATGAGCGCAGTCTGGGAATTATCATAATTAAACAGCTCTGAGCTCACAGAGGGATGAAACACTCCGGCGCCGAGCAAGCGAAGGCTAACAGGCTTTTAGAGCGAACCCTTTAGAGCCACTCTTCTCGATAATTATAGGCCTCCCGTGAAGAGCGCTGTCTGTTCAGCTTTGTTTTCACTTTTCACCTTTTGACCTCGCATCAGTCAAAGTCTTTGGTTAGAGCAGATGAAAGAATTAATCCACTGTTCAACAGCTGTTACCTACAAAAGAGTGGGCTTTGTTCAGATCTGACTTTACAATGTGTTTTCCATGATACAGTCGAGTACATTTGAGTCATTACATGTGTGTTCGCAAAGTCAGTTTTAAAACAGGAAAATGTAGAGCTATTTCACACGCGGACATTGTGATATATTGTAAATGCTAAAATGATAATACTGTCATTGGGTTATATTGGAACTGCTAACATGCTAATCCTGTCATTGGGTTATATTGGAACTGCTAACATGCTAATCCTGTCATTGGGTTATGTTGGAAATGCTTACATGCTAATACCGTCAATTGGGTTATATTGGAACTGCTAACATGCTAATACCGTCATTGGGTTATATTGGAACTGCTAACATGCTAATACTGTCATTGGGTTATATTGGAACTGCTAACATGCTAATACTTAAAAAATGCTCAATTAAAACTAGTTACCAGTCTGGCGATCCTTCTCGATGCAGTAGCAGCTGTCGTAGAACTCGGTGAAGGTCGTGGCCAGTTCGTACAGAAAGTCGCAGAGCGTGTGCAGCAGCAGGTCGTCCGTGATCTTCTGTAAGATTTCAGGGAAGCGCAGAATGCATCTGCCCAGTTTCCACTCTTTGTCGTGGTCCAACAGCACCTCTGTCGTCTCGGCGGCCTTCCTCAGAGCAGCCTCGTCGATGTTCGCCAAACGAGCGATCGACCTGAGAACAAACAGGATGAGACACTTCATTATCATCAATTTATAAAAACTACAGTGTTGTGCTTTTAAACATTAAGACATCATTATTGCTTATTGCTTCCCGTTTCTACATCTGTCCAGAAAAGACAATGTGAACACTGCTAAAGAATACACAACCTAACTCCTCTTTCTCCATTTACCCCATCTTCCAAACCTGTACCCTCGTCCAGACTTTCCTCACTCTTCTTGTGTATCATCGACTCTCGGGGGGAACATTGAATCCTTCAGAGATCGATGAAATCCGGGCGCTCTGCCACCCACTGCCTCAGTCCTCGAGGGAACCGAGAGATGAAGTCCTCCTCGTGTTAATCCAGAGCCACATCTGATACCAGTAATGAGCGCACTGCAGCGATAGCACACAACTCCATCTAACTTTTGAGACTCAGGCGTTAGCAGCTCCGGACTCAAGACTTGAGGAGGACAGCTCGAGACTTATTTGACTTTTAGTGCAGGTTAGAGGTAGTCTGAGCTGGATTTGGTCTTGACTTGGCCTCACTAGCTGAAGATCCGTATCTTGATAGTCTCTGGTCTCAATCTTGACACTTTGGTTTAGTTTAATGGAACTGTAAGTCTGGTTTGTTTGGAGAGGTGTGACTATGCAAACAAACTCTGGTGTGGGCTAAACAAGAAAACAAACCAAACGACACCAAAGTGCTCCAAAGTGCTGTTCAACAAAATAAACATGTTCCTGAGGAAAAATCTGCAACATGTATTCATCTGTTAAAACGAGCAGTAAACAAGCAGGCATGACTCTGGTTAAATAAGATTACTGCCGTGGATTCGTCAGGCGAGGGGTGTTGCTGAGGTTTATGTTTCGGTAGGTCTTAGTCTGGTCTGTTAAATAATCCAGGCAATCGTTATAAATGGTTCTTGTTTAGCCTTTGTCCTAAAATAACCCCACTGTATTCCTCTTTTTCCTCAGGTGAGTGGACTGTTTGGATCTGAGGACGTGTTTTCAGCGTTGGACAGTGTTTTGGAGCGGATCAGTGACCTCCAGCAGCTGGTGTCGTCCTGGACCGAAGACCTATCTGAGGAAGAGTCTCCTCAGGACTCGCTGGTCCCCAGTCCCTCGTCCCCGTTCCACATCGACCTGGACGTGCACCAGCCAGACCAAAGAGAGGCGGAGCAAACCTTGATCTCTGGGAACAGACAGGAAACCGACTCTAAGAGCAGGTCAGGAACTAATGTGTTCTGTGGATGAACTAGAACTAAACCTGCAACAAAACCCTGAAAAACACTTGACCAGGACTTCAACATTACTTTCTTCTTTAACTGACATTATTCCCGTGTGTTTTGTCTTCATCAGAGTAAAGCGCCGCTTGTCCTGGTCCAGTGAGCACCGTCCTGGTCCGGTGGGACTACAGACCCGGTCCTGGTCTCAGCTGGTCCTGCTTCAGAAACTATCTTTACTGAAGCTCACAGCTCTGATGGACAAGCACTCTCCGTCCAGCAGACAGGGCTGGAACTGGTGAGTATGTTTTTTTGGGTTTGTTTGTTTGTTGTAAATGTGGGTTGATTGATTAATTCCAGTCATCTCCAGCAGGGGGAGTAGATAGTAGAAAGTCTTGAAAAGGAATCACTCAACGCATATATTTTTTTCCTAAATTATGAAACAAGCTCAAAAAATGTTCTAGTTTGTAGTCTGTTTCTGCAAATAAACAGTCGCTAACCTCAGTTTCCAACTAGCTGCTAGCAACATTCAACATTCAGAGCGTCGCAGAGAATCCAGAAAAAATCTACTATTGACACTGCTGCCATTTTAAAAGGAAAATGCCCTAACAGAATTATTTTTTTACATTTTTGGAAACAGTTGTGGTTTGTCTCCGAGTTCCCAGATCTCCTGGAGTATCATAGGACAACTGACTGCTTTGATAACTTATATTGTGTCTATAATCGTATCATTCTTTAAGATATTGCTAGCAATAACGCCTTTGACAAAATAATTAAAAGTGTGGATGAACTGCCACAAGACAAGACAGCACCAAAGGAAGGAATAAAACCTTTTTTTGCTTGTTGTGTGGTCTCAGTCTGGCCCATTTGTCTTGCTCACAAAGCACCTCTGAAATAGCACTTGACTCCATCTAGTGGCCGTGAGTGATGTTACAAGCTTAATCTTAGGCCTTAACCTTCAGTTCTATTATTTCGAAACACTTCCTAATATATTTTTTAGGATATTTCTCTTTAGCCCCCTGATGCTTGAGAATATTATGTGAAAAGGATCTAAATGTTTCACCTGCGTCGAGAAACTGCTTTAAGGAAACCTCAGCAGAGGAAGAGGCGGTGGGCGTTGGGTAAATATTTCAGTTGGTTCTTTTATATGACTCATTCATAATTCATGGCTCAGGTGCAGCGACGTTTGGCTCAGAAACAGAGCAGCTACAGATAAACAAACCTGAGCTCCCAGCTGAGCGTTCAGGGAAGAACCTACGGGAAGGGTGGTCTTTCTAGCGTTCAGTCACTGCTCGCTGAGGCATTATGGGAGATTTTCTGTGTTTTCTAAAGGACACAACAGGTTTAAGTCCTGTTTTCATGCCTCACAGTAGATTCAAAGTTTGTGCAGGCTCGAATATTTCAGAGACTTTGCCCTGGTCCAGGTAAAAATATTTATATACGAGACTATGAGTTGTGTAAATGGACAAAAGGACAAATGCTGAAGTGTGATATTTTCAATAAATCAAACACAATATTTCTTATTTCATGTGTTTAAAATAATGAGAATAAAAAACATCACATTTTAAACCAGGAACATTTTTCTTTTTTTTATGTGATTTAAAAAACAAAACAAATAATTTGCTTGGATAAAAAAAAGCAAAAAAAAGCATACTTATTATTATATTATTACTTATTATTCCGATATATTATAGATTAATTTGTTTATCAAGAAAAATATTGCTGGGGTTATATATGTTTACTAATCATTATTAACTAACAAAATACTAAATCTTTGTTAAAATATGACATAATAATTTGCTAAAGGTTTATGAATATGTAATAGTGTGTTACATAATGCGTTGATAAATGATACTGTATGAATACTCTAAGAACATCCTGGTCACACTGAACAATATCAATAAAAAACTCAGATTATTAGACCATTCCATTTAAAATCAGTTTACAGCTTTTCTCTTTATTGTCTTTTCTTCGGGTAATAAATGAAAACTCATAAAATACAAACTTGTATTTAGCATAAGCCCATAAACAGGTAACAAGCAGTCCATCAAAACCCATTAATAATAAAACTATTGAGCCATAACCTTTTTACGCACTTCACTAACTAATATAAAAGTACCTGAGAAATGAATATGACGTTAATCCTGGTTTTTGAAGACCTCTAGACTTAGGCAACTGTGATCAAACCATAAAAACACACATTTGTTTGTCCTAACAGGCTCTAACTTTGTTGAATATTGTTTCTGACAGTTTATCTAAGCCTTTGCTTCATAACAAACCCGCTGCCAGATTCATTTTGAGAAAAAGACAGAGGCAGTTCATCCTGTTTACTCCGCTTTAACACTTGTATTTTTAATAAAGGGCTGTTTATGCTTTGGTAGAAACAGTAATTAGATTGGAGGCTGTGGCGCTCAGAGATGAAGCTAAATGTGTGAAAAACAGGTTTCTTCAAACGACTGTGTTATTTCTTTTTTCAAGATCAAAGAAGAGTTTATGCTTGGCTTCAGTGAGAGTCTGTCTGACGCTGAGGCTCTAAACGCTGCTGTAGATTAAGAGTGCTCCATTATTATTAAACTGGAATAAAAGAACAGACCTGTTAGAAAGAAACAGTCCACTAAAGCTGGAGTTTTAATACGAGCTTGTGTCACAAAAAAGATATTCTTTCAGTGACGTCAGTTAATGTTGTGTCTGAACTAATCCTCAACAAAACCTGCTGCCTGCTGGTAGGCCTCACAGAAACTGGACCCATGTCCCACATTTTGATTGGCTGTAGATATTTGACTGGCCCGTTCTCTCCTGCTCTGTTTAGTCCAGACTTTCCCGTTTGGCTCAAATCAAACCTTCAGGTGAAAGCTCGGGACGTGGTTCAGACTAAAGCTGCTCTTTGGTCTCGGTCCGGATCATTTGTGAAAGAGTCTGGAGATAGATCAGACTTTAGATCAAATGAAGTCACGGTTGATTAAACTCTTAAAGAAAAGAGAACGAAGTAAACGAGGAAAACAGATGTGGGTTTAGATTAAAAACACACAGATGACATGGTTTTCTGTTTTCTATGGCTGTTTTTCTCTCTGTTCTACGACAGAAGTCTTCTGTGAAGCCGACTGTTTCAGGACGTTACAGTGATTTAAATTACGTCTTAACGGTTTATTTGAAGTTTCTGCTGTTTGTATTAACTCTATATTATTAATAACACGTCTCTTTAGGCCCTGCTCCAGTCGGATTATTGTATTTCTCCAGTTCAACTGTAAAAAGAGCCTCTGCAGAGACTCATGCTCCACAGGAAACACCGTCTAGAGGAGCCACGCCCCCCGTTGTCACGACGACAGTGAACACAGGAGCCACGCCCCCCGTTGTCACGACGACATTGAACACAGGAGACACGCCCCCGTTGTCACGACGACAGTGAACACAGAAGCCACGCCCCCCGTTGTCACGACATTGAACACAGGAGACACGCCCCCGTTGTCACGACGACAGTGAACACAGAAGCCACGCCCCCCGTTGTCACGACGACATTGAACACAGGAGACACGCCCCCCGTTACATTTACATTTACATTTATTCATTTATCTGACGCTTTTATCCAAAGCGACTGACATTGTTCTACAGTAATTACCAGTGTTGCAGACACTGGAGGCAAGGTGGGTTAAGTGTCTTGCCCAAGGACACAACGTCAGTATGAACTGTGGGGAGAGTGGGAATCGAACCGCCTACTTTCCGGTTGAAAGACAACTGCTCTACCCACTGAGCTACTACTGCCGTTGTCACGACGACAGTGAACACAGGAGACACGCCCCCCTGTTGTCATGACGACAGTGAACACAGGAGACACGCCCCCCTGTTGTCATGACGACAGTGAACACAGGAGACACGCCCCCCTGTTGTCATGACGACAGTGAACACAGCGTCAGGGAAAGTGTGATGGTCGTCTTTTAAAAACTGTAGAAACCAAAGGTTACAGAACCTAAAGAATAGTGCGTGACACTTTGGGACGTCAGACTTTCTTCTGTAAATTCTAAACAAACTGCAGGATCTGAGTTCTTAGATGGACGTCACAGACTTGTGTTTGATGCTGATTTCAATGCCGTTCACAGTTTAGTGCTCTCTGGGGAATTATGTAATCACAAAATGTTTACTTGGGCGCCTCTACAAACGGAAATACAGTTAACAGACGCCAGATCTTTTATTTTGATCTTTTCCATTTGTCTGACTGCAAATCCCACAGAGACAGCTTTACACAAGTCTGTGTTTTTGTTGCAGGACTTTGCCCAAACCCCAGAGAAAGACTAAAGCGTCAGAGTTCAAAGGTCGGCGAGTGTTTGGGGTCCCTCTGCTCGTGAATATGCAGCAGACAGGAGAGCCGCTGCCCCCTAGTGTCCTGCGAGCGCTGGTGTATTTGAGGAACGACTGTCTGGACCAGGTGAGAGCACGTTCTTGTCTCTCGAGCGTTCACTGAAGCGAAGGCATTGAGTTCTTCCACTGCTTTTGCTTCAGGCGGGACTTTTCCGTAAATCCGGGGTGAAGTCCAGGATCCAGACTCTGCGGGACCAGGTGGAGTCGGAGCCGGAGCAGGTCTCGTTTATCGGTCAGTCGGCGTTCGATGTGGCCGATCTGGTGAAGCAGTACTTCAGAGACCTGCCTGAACCGGTCTTTAGCTCCAGACTCTGTGAGACCTTCCTCCACATTTATCAGTGTAAGCCCTGACACTGATACGAACTGTGGGATAGTGTTGGATTAGTGTTGGCTTTGGGGGCATATTAGGCCTAAACCAGGATTAGAACTAAAACCAAGAAACTGTCTTTAAATTCTAGAATAGCACAAAACAAGAATGAAATGAAGACTCAGCCAAGTTTAATGTGGAAATAAACCAGGACTAAACTAGAACCCAACTCTAGAAATGAGGACTAAACCAGGACTTAACCATGGCCAGACTTAGTGGGATTAAATTTAGACTAAACAAAGAGGACTATATTAGGACTAAACCAGAGCTAACACAAGACTAGGCAGGACTAAACTGAAACTAGACCAGGACTAGATTAGCTAAAGTAGATCTAAACTAGCACCAAACAGGACCAAACCATTAGGACTAAATCAGGACTTATTTGGGTCCTGAAAGACTCTCAAAACCTCGTCAAAACCAGGACTAAACTTATATTAAACTTAGATTAAACCAGGACTAAACCAGGATGTAATTAGGACTAAACCGGCCAAACTAAGCCAGTTTTTATCTTGGTCTGAACTTGACCTAATTGGAATTAGACTAGGTCTAAACCTGGACTAATCTAGCATCAAACAATGAGAACTAAACAGGATTAAATCAAGTCTAATCTAGGACTAAACCAAGATAAAACCAGGATTAGACTAAGACCAAGCTTGTTTTGCACCAGAGCCAAACATGGACCAAACCATTAGGACTAAATCAGGATTTAATTGAGTCTGAACAAAACCTCAACCTGCTTTAGACTTACCCAGGTCTTGATCTAAACCAAGACTAAACCATAATTAAACCGGAGTTTTTTCTGCAGATTTTCCAAAAGAGCTGCAGTTGGGAGCAGTGCAGGCGGCCATCTTGCTTCTTCCCGACGAGAACAGGGAGGCTCTGCGGACTCTGCTGTACTTCCTGTCTGGAGTGGTGTCCTGCGTCGAGGAGAACCACATGACCCCCACAAACATCGCCGTGTGCCTCGCTCCGTCTCTGTTCCACCTGAGGGCCGCGAGGAGGGACCCCCAGCTTCAGCGGTAACAGCCTCGAGTCCGACACAGTCTCCAGACTCTGGACTTATCTGCTTCACTGACACACTTTTAATCTGTGTCTCCAGCTCGAGTCACAGGAAGCACAGTCTGGGACGTCCCGATCAGAGAGACCTCAGTGAAAACCTGGCCGCCACTCAGGGTCTGGCTCATATGATCTCAGAGGCTCACAGGCTATTTCAGGTGAAAAATAAAATAAAACCTGTTCAAATCCAGCTAAAACCTGTTCAAATCCAGCTAAAACCTGTTCAAATCCAGCTAAAACCTGTTCAAATCCAATTAAAACCTGTTAAAATCCAGCTAAAACCTATTAAAATTCAATTAAAACCTGTTCAAATCCAGCTAAAACCTGTTAAAATCCAACTAAAACCTGTTCAAATCCAGCTAAAACCTGTTAAAATTCAATTAAAACCTGTTAAAATTCAATTAAAACCTGTTCAAATCCAGCTAAAACCTGTTTAAATCCAATTAAAACCTGTTCAAATCCAACTAAAACCTGTTAAATTTCAACTAAAACCTGTTCAAATTCAATTAAAACCTGTTCAAATCCAACTAAAACCTGTTAAATTTCAACTAAAACCTGTTAAAATTCAACTAAAACCTGTTAAAATCCAACTAACACCTGTTTAAATCCAACTAACACCTGTTTAAATCCAACTAACACCTGTTAAAATCCAGCTAAAACCTGTTTAAATCCAATTAAAACCTGTTCAAATCCAGCTAAAACCTGTTTAAATCCAGCTAAAACCTGTTTAAATCCAGCTAAAACCTGTTAAATTTCAACTAAAACCTGTTCAAATTCAATTAAAACCTGTTCAAATCCAACTAAAACCTGTTAAATTTCAACTAAAACCTGTTAAAATTCAACTAAAACCTGTTAAAATCCAACTAACACCTGTTTAAATCCAACTAACACCTGTTCAAATCCAACTAACACCTGTTCAAATCCAACTAACACCTGTTCAAATCCAACTAACACCTGTTAAAATCCAACTAAAACCTGTTAAAATTCAACTAAAACCTGTTCAAATCCAACTAAAACCTGTTCAAATCCAACTAAAACCAATTGAAATTGTTAGATACCATTATTAAGGCTCTTGTCCTGCAGCTGCCAGTGTTTTGGCCCGGTCAGACTTTCTGCTCCACCGATGAAGGGGCGGGGCCACTGTCACCTGGTTGCCACAGAGCTGGTGATGAAGGGGAGGAGCTAACAGAGGCCAGGCTAAAGCTGCAGGAGAACACTCAGCTGCTTCTGAAACTGAGCCGGGACCAGAGCCAGGCCTGGGGCAGTCTTCTGACTCCGGACGGGCTTCAGCTGGACTTCAGGAAGGTCAGGACACAGGACATCAAATATTTAGACTTTTTTTAAAGGCTATTTTCAGATTTGGTTATTCAATTTATGTGTTAATCTCAAAGCCAGGTTCTACATTAACTTGTCCGTCTCTGCAGTTTCCCGACGACTGTCCCGTGCCTTTGTGGAGAGCCTCTTTAGACCTGGACGCCCCGCCGCCTGTCGTCCTACAGCGGATCCTTTCTGAGCGCGCTCAGTGGGACCCCAGGCTGCACCGGGCCTCTGTCGTCCGCTCCCTGTCCCAAGACTCTGACCTGTTCCAGTACGAGATCCAGAGCCAGGGCCACGACCTGGGCTCTGTTGCCCCTCTTCAACACCTGCTGCTCAGGTACAGAGCCTTCTTTGTGAAATTTATTGGAGTCAGGTTTAATGCTGGAGTGCAGGAGCTACGATTGATTTGGTGCATGATAAAGTTCTGTGGGTAAATAAAAAAACTATATAAAAAACAGACTTAAATTACTTTTTTTGCTCCAGATCCTGGCAGTTCGACCCGACCTCTGGCCCGCTGTACTTATCCTCAGCATCTGTTGAACACCAGGACGTCCACCTGGAGGGGGTCCGGGCTCAGGTTCACTGTTGTCTCTATCTACTGGAGCCCACAGGGGACAAAAAGACCAGGCTAACACACCTCTGCAGAACTGAATACAGGTCAGACTGGACACTGGTGTATGTGTTCTGTGATTTTATAAACGAGGAACAGAATTAAAATCAGGCATGTGTCAAAATAAAGTCAAGTCACAAATTAATATTCTCTATAAACAAAAACTCTGAGGACTTACAGCGCCCTCTAGTGTGTTGCTGGAGTAAGGCCGTGCTTATGTTTGGTGCAGTTTAAAATGCGAGCTGTGAACGCTCTTTGGAACAGACCAAACTAAATTAATCGTTTTCTGTTTTGGTGCAAACTAAATGGAGCGGAATAGTATTACTCGCACTGTTATCGTGAAGAAATATACACTTGAAGAACGAAAGTTGCCTTGAAGTTTGCGTTCTACCTCCTCCCTCTTGTGCCAGAGTCCCACCTTCTCAATTACCCTCTGAAAAAAAAAGATCTCATAGACACCCTTTTACAGAAAACTTCAAACTAAATATCCGTTTTCCACTGTCCCTTGTCTCGTCTCTTTCAGGGGCCGTTCTCTCGAGTGGCACAGGAAAGTGAGCGGACACCTTTTGGCCAACGAGCTGCTGTCGATACGAGACTCGTTCAAACTCGAACTGAACAACGTGAAGCTTTATTTTTAACTTTTTATTGCACCAAACGCACAGAACTGCTCATAACACAGACAGATGCACACCATCCTGTCTTTTATTCTGGATTTAATGTAGGTAAATGATGAATGAGAGAGTGACCTTGCAGTTTTGCCGGCAGCTCTCCCATAATCCCCTGCTGCGACTGTGACGTTCACACTCGGCTTCACAGGAAAGATGCAAACAAAGTAAAAAAAAATTAAAAAAAAGACTATTCCACACAAACCCAGGCGTCATGTGACCTTTAACTAAAGGATAGAGGTCGAAGAGTTGGGTTCAGAAGGTTTTCAGGCTTTACCAAAGAACTCTACAAAACCTAGTGTAGATGTAAAGATAACCGAGGTAACAGACTTGTACAAAACCAGAGATTTTATTTCATGTGAATAAAATGGAATTAATAATAAATGGTGAGTGTGGTTTGTGGAAGAGATTTAGTCATAACTTTGTCAAATGTAACTCATCTTTTGGGGATTTGAACAAGGCCATATAGAACATTGAGGTCTTTTTTATCTCTGATATCTCTGAGGCTCTGTTCGGGACATTTGTCTAAACCTACCTCACACTGGAACTGTTCACAACCGCTTTAGCTTTAATGCTACAAGTTAAATTATGGGTCAAATGAGGCAGAAATAAGCAGCACTTTTTCAGAATTAAATATTTTATAACGCAAACTCAAATCACTTTATGTTTATCAAATACTATGCCTTTAACATTGTAAATGAAATAAGTTTGATTTGTTGTGGAGGGCAATAATCCCAGAATCAGCTTAAGTTAAAGTCTATAATTGAATAAAGTGAACATAAGGATTAATGCAGATCTGAGACGCCGTAAACACCTGTAAATGTACATCTTTGTAACGTATTAAAGACCTTGAAGTTGTTTATTTGAAGTGTTGCTAATCCAAATCCTTTTTTCTGTGTAAAATATTCACCTGCAGTGTTCCTCTCTCGGAGCCAACAGATCACAAGATAGTTTGATTTTGGAGACGATAAAGACGATAAAGCTGGCGTCAGACAGAGCTCACCTCCCACTGCTGCCCCATTTACCGTTTATTTTCAGTTCTCAGCTGCACCTTGGATCATGAAACTATAAACGATGGAAAAAGCAGAAGTAAAGTAATGCAAAGACTAAAAAGAGATTTAATGATCTACATCAGTCTGTGTCTGGGGAGAAGGAAGTCTGGGCGTCTGCTTAGACTGCTGCCCCGCGAACCGGCCCCGGATAATCTCTCAGGCCTAAGTCTGAGTATTTCGAGAACAAAGAAAAAACTACAGCAGACAGTTACTTTCAAACCATTCTTTAATAAAAAAAAAACCTGAACATAAGGTGAATTTACTGATTTGGCTTTAACAAGTGGAAAATTACAGTCTGATGTGGTCTCTTCATTTGGGTATGGTCTCTGGGCAGAGCTGACATCACTTCCTGTGAGGTCACATCCTGGACACGGGTTTGAGGCCGAGGATGTCGAAGCCTTTGGCCATAACAGCGGCAGTGGCTTCACAGAGCAGCATCCTCCACATGTTCACCTTCACCACTTCACCTGCACAAACGCACAACACATGTGACCTCCAGCAGCCAATGAGGTTTGAGGATTTAAAGAAGCAGGACGCAGCAGAGAGAAACTGAGGAAAGAGACAAGAAGGCAGAAGTAAGGGTTCTCCAACGTCCTCCGTTCCTCTCTGCTCTGGAGGCTTTGTGTGTAAGCAGGTCATAAACATGTTAATAACATTTGTCACAAAGAAATATTTCCAAAAAGCACACAGCGCCACAGACCTCAGACCCTCACAGAGCAGAGCAGGGTCAGGAGAAGAAGAGGGGACAACACATTCAACAAAAGTGCCTTCATGTAGCTGCCAGCTAAAGGAAAATCCTCTGAGCATCACCCAGGAGCTGCCGTCTTTACTCACCATTATGATCTACATAAATGATTTTAAAAAACTTGAACTACAGTCCCAAAAAAAATCCATCAGCTGGTGAATAAAAGGTAGACGATTTCTTCCTAGAGTCGATCAGTAAAGGACAATAATGTTTTTTCATTTAAAAGTCCTGATCGGCGCACCTTTAGATAAAAGTTGGTCAGTTTGGAGATGTTTTACTTCAAGAAAGGATTTGCTTTGCTCCAAGAGATGACAGAAATTAGGTTTTATTTTTTAATTATGAAAAGGATCAATGAGTATTAAAACCATTATTAAGAAGTTATACACCTAGTGTATGAATCTCCAAGTCAGAAAATGTTCAGAAATCAATGGGAAGCATAATCAGGTTTTTTTTTTGTACATATGTTGATTGTCAAATGAAAAGGTAAACGTTGATGCTGAAAAAGCTCTGTGGTAAAAAGGATTCAAACCTGTGATGTTATAAGACACTTCAGTGATGTACAGAGAGTTGAAGTACGTTTCCTCCTACATTTCCCGTCGGTGTGAACTCGATAAAACACATTTGTATCATAAAACACAACCTGCAGCGATGAGCGCAGTCTGGGAATTATCATAATTAAACAGCTCTGAGCTCACAGAGGGATGAAACACTCCGGCGCCGAGCAAGCGAAGGCTAACAGGCTTTTAGAGCGAACCCTTTAGAGCCACTCTTCTCGATAATTATAGGCCTCCGTGAAGAGCGCTGTCTGTTCAGCTTTGTTTTCACTTTTCACCTTTTGACCTCGCATCAGTCAAAGTCTTTGGTTAGAGCAGATGAAAGAATTAATCCACTGTTCAACAGCTGTTACCTACAAAAGAGTGGGCTTTGTTCAGATCTGACTTTACAATGTGTTTTCCATGATACAGTCGAGTACATTTGAGTCATTACATGTGTGTTCGCAAAGTCAGTTTTAAAACAGGAAAATGTAGAGCTATTTCACACGCGGACATTGTGATATATTGTAAATGCTAAAATGATAATACTGTCATTGGGTTATATTGGAACTGCTAACATGCTAATCCTGTCATTGGGTTATATTGGAACTGCTAACATGCTAATCCTGTCATTGGGTTATGTTGGAAATGCTTACATGCTAATACCGTCAATTGGGTTATATTGGAACTGCTAACATGCTAATACCGTCATTGGGTTATATTGGAACTGCTAACATGCTAATACTGTCATTGGGTTATATTGGAACTGCTAACATGCTAATACTTAAAAAATGCTCAATTAAAACTAGTTACCAGTCTGGCGATCCTTCTCGATGCAGTAGCAGCTGTCGTAGAACTCGGTGAAGGTCGTGGCCAGTTCGTACAGAAAGTCGCAGAGCGTGTGCAGCAGCAGGTCGTCCGTGATCTTCTGTAAGATTTCAGGGAAGCGCAGAATGCATCTGCCCAGTTTCCACTCTTTGTCGTGGTCCAACAGCACCTCTGTCGTCTCGGCGGCCTTCCTCAGAGCAGCCTCGTCGATGTTCGCCAAACGAGCGATCGACCTGAGAACAAACAGGATGAGACACTTCATTATCATCAATTTATAAAAACTACAGTGTTGTGCTTTTAAACATTAAGACATCATTATTGCTTATTGCTTCCCGTTTCTACATCTGTCCAGAAAAGACAATGTGAACACTGCTAAAGAATACACAACCTAACTCCTCTTTCTCCATTTACCCCATCTTCCAAACCTGTACCCTCGTCCAGACTTTCCTCACTCTTCTTGTGTATCATCGACTCTCGGGGGGAACATTGAATCCTTCAGAGATCGATGAAATCCGGGCGCTCTGCCACCCACTGCCTCAGTCCTCGAGGGAACCGAGAGATGAAGTCCTCCTCGTGTTAATCCAGAGCCACATCTGATACCAGTAATGAGCGCACTGCAGCGATAGCACACAACTCCATCTAACTTTTGAGACTCAGGCGTTAGCAGCTCCGGACTCAAGACTTCGAGGAGGACAGCTCGAGACTTATTTGACTTTTAGTGCAGGTTAGAGGTAGTCTGAGCTGGATTTGGTCATTTCTTGTTGAATTTGAGCAGCTCATGAAAAATGCAGTCCATCTCACAGGTGCCAGTGCAACTTTAACTAAATCAGGGTGCATGTAGTTTTCTGTGTTAAATGTAGGACTTTTTAAGACCTCCACATGCAGCTGGGTCACTTACAGGCCCTGGACACAAGTACAAACTGTAAAACTGAAAACTACAGAAGAACAATTCGAGCATGTGATGAGTCTGTTTCCTTTAGGACGCTCTACATCACTCTGGAGTATCCACGACAGAGTTAAAGTAAAAAGTGATTTATTCTCCTCATCAGACGAAGAAGAGGTGAAAGTTCACTGTAAACATGTCCTAAAAGAACCTGGTTCACAGCTGCTGTGGTTGTTACGATGGATAACAACAGTTATGACGAATGTGTCAATATTAAAAGCTCAGTTTTTACAAATTTTTTTAATTCTTTTTATTAAATGTGGGTTGATAAAAATCTATGTAGCCAAGGACATAGAAGACAACAAAACTCTGATGCTTCTCAGCAGTCAATATTTTTTCCAAAAGAAATATCCCAAGACAATTCAGGGTCTGAGTTCAATAACAGAACAAAACATGGAAATCATTTATACATTTAGAACATAAAACCGAGCTGTGCGTCAGGTGCTTTACCTGATCCGTGTGAAGGCGTAGAGCAGGTAGGCCGCCGTGTTCCCTCTGTCGTCCAGCATCTTATCGAAGGAGAAGATGTAGTCGTTGATGCGATTGTGCGACAGATCTGCGTATTTAATGCAACCGAACGCCACGGCCTTCTGAGCTTTGTCCAATTCTTCTGGCGTCAAAACCTGAACAAAACCAACACAAAGCTCTTTAACCAAAGCTTTTGCAATAACCTTTTGTTTACCCCAAACTCTTTGAGGCGTTAAAAAGCAATTGGGATAACGCTGCGGCTTTTATCAGCTTGTAATTACTGCGGGCGGCACTTCACCCCACGCCTCTCGCTGTAACGCCACCGAGATGAATTTAATCCGGATAATAAATCTCATTTACCAACTCCGGGCACAGATTAAATTGAGTTATTAAGTCGTAGGCCTCTGTGCAGACGGTGACGTGTTTCTCCCGAGGATCGAGCGGCGCAGATTTTTACGATAATGAAGCCACGGGAAAGAAAACACAGAGGCTCGTGCGACGCTAAATAATATGAAAACCACTGGAGACGAGAGAAGACACGAGAAATATTCTGGGAGCAACTGAGCTTGAATAAAACTAAGTGTTGTAGTTTTTACTTTGCACACATCGTTTCTTGTTTTCTTTGTTATGTGGAAATGCTCAAAAATGTCTGAGAAGCAGTGACATGTTCATCATTTGTGATGGTTTGAGGAAATGCATCAGGTCAGGATGAATAAACACCACCAGAATTTCAGGCACCAACAGGAAGAACCTAACTTTTAACTTCTGTTTGACCTTGGGCAGAGACTATGACCTCCAACAAACAGATTCTTCTTCTCTTATTCAGTTATAATAAGTTTTAACTGGGCAGCATGAACAAAATAACTAGTTTTCCAGTGTGTTCTTTTCCATATCTATTTTATTCCCTGTGATTAAAAAGTGGCTCTATTGACTTTTCTTTCTTACTGCCTGGGGCTCTGACTTTACAGAGGGTTTACTGTCCTGCTCAGACGCCTCATGAAACCTCCAGACCGGACACCATCGATGTGGGAAGAGCAGGCCTCGTCACAAAGAGTCAGTCAAAAGTCAGAGTTTTGTTTGTAATGAAAAAATAAATGATTAATAAACACCTTGTCTCTCTCCTTTTCCTGGAGTTTGTCCATCGCTCTCTTCAGCCCCTCGTCCAACAGGTCCATGAGCCGCACCGTGTCGCCCGAACGAGTCTTAAACTTCTTCCTGAAACAAAACCATTTAACTCTGGTTCAATTTAATCACTTATTTGAACATTTACAGCAAGTGTGGCAGCTACTAACAAAGAGTTAATGAATTATAACCACTGTTTTTGTTGAATTAATCTTTTCCCATAAACCGTTTCCTGTCTCAAAGTTTGTGATTTAAATGTCTTTAGGTCAAACCAAAGGGAGAGCGAAAACAAAGTCCTCGTAAATGATCCTTTGTCCTAACATTCCTAAAGCTGATTAAAGTTTGTCGACTGAAAGCACCACAAACATAAACCCATCCCTCATTTCCGCAGATGGCTTTATGCCTTTGAGAATAAATATTTATGCACAATCTACAATTTAGACGAGCGTTACAAACGGAACACGAGCCAAACGTTTAACAGTCTCTGCAGCTTCTCGAATGACTGAGATAATTCACAGCCATCTTTAAAAACAAGTGGGATCCACGTCACATTTTCAGGATATACTTTAATAAACCATTACACATTACACAGCACCTGAGGTTTCAAGGTTAATTCATTACAAAAACTGATATTACTTAAGATTTAAAGTTATTACATAAGACAATAGTCAAGGTCCGACGTGCTCATCGTCAGCCTGGCCACCTTAACTAAAGCTCGCTGTGGAAACACGGAAGTATCTCCTTGTTGCCAGTGAACTAAAGATATGCCAAGGACTACAAGGACTGTCCCACAAAATCATACGTGACAAACTCATCAAGGTGAAAAGCTCAGCCGACGGAGTGTTTTCTGGTGGACAGTAACACCGCGGGCTAACAGCAGCTCGACCGGAAATACTGCCCTATCAACTACTGTTTAACACGTTATCGCAGTTTCACAAGCCCCTCCCCCTCTGAGCGTTACCGTGGAAACCCAGAGAGCACTGATCTGATTTACACTAGTGACGTCTGACGAGCTAGCCTGGTTCTACCAGACTCTCGTACATTTCATTTGTACAGAGAGTCTGGCCTCGCTCCATTGACAAGCGTTTACTTCCTTGTATGCGGGAACTCTGTTGAAGTTTAAAACTATTGGATCTGCCCAGAGTCACAGGATCTGCCATAGCCAATCGCTAACGTGTGGTCGTGACATATGTCATTCGCCGAAACCGACCGGAAACAACAAGTCACTCCCTCTGTTCGCTGATTGGTCCTACAAAAAATTGATTTCTGGAAACCTAAGAATATACAGCGATCCCAGACTAAGTACTAAAGCGAAATGAAATTGAGCGGAAGTACGTAGGAGGGCGGAGCCAGGCTACTGACGAGCTGCTGTTACTTCATTTTTATTTTCAATCAGTCACTAAAGATTCATTTTTCCTTCACCATTCTTTTAAAATGAAGCTCATCTTGTTCTTGTACTTTTTCTTTTCATAAACCAAGTTAGCATTTATTATCAGCAGCTGTTTTGTGTTTTAAATTGAGCCTATGTCGTTGGACTCTTTGCATTTATTGACTTATGCAAGAAAGAAGTGCTCGATGACAAAAGCAGGGCTGCGGAGATAACATGCTTTGCACCTTGGATTGTTTTTCTGACTTTACTTTGCCTGGAGAAAGTCTGAATATTAACACAAATGTAACCTTACCTTTTTACTTAACGCTGCAAAACTCAAATACAGCTTTAGCTTAAAAAGGTGTTAGCTTAATAACTGTTAACAATAGTTTTCCTAACAAGTCTAGGTCACTTTTTGGGAGTGACAGCTGATTAAATCCCATGTTTTGGCTGAATTTAGGCGAAAAGAGAAAAACTCAGACAGATTAGCTGAACCTGGCTCATTTTAAAAAGTTTGATGTTTCCAGACTGGAAATGTAAAATGTCTGTAGGATTTAACGTGTTCCATTTAAATGTCTCACTGGATTAATGATCGGTTCAACGTGACACACTTCCACAGGATGTTTTTCTTGGAATAAAAAGAGCTAAGTTTAGATTTGGACCAGACCTTTTGAACGTGCCCTTCTGTAAACACATCACGTCACATTTAAAGCCCCTCAGTTAAAGCAGTTCTCTGTTGTTGTCTCTACATCTGCAGCGTTATATTCCTCTGAATGTGTCGGCGCTCTCGGTGTTTATGGAAACTCATAAATGTGATAAACGCTCGGTACACAGACTCTGAAGGGCGCTGCGACGGCTGCAGCTTTAATTAGACACATTATTATTATTATTAGCTTGTATTAGTTTGACGACGGAGGAAAAGTTCAAAGTGTGTTTTATGATCGCTTACTGTTGAATAAACACAGACTGGATTCAATTATTACCGTCTCCAGAGTGAGGTTGGTTTCTGAAAGATGTGTGTGGTGTGTCTTGTGACCGATGGAGACAATGTTTTTTGTTTTTCTAATTCAGAGATTATTAAGTGCATCAGAAGCAATGGTTAAATCTTTTTTGTCAAAATAAAACAGCTTTAACCCTTTATAATAATAAGTACAGCTCGGTGCTTCTGCGGTCTCTGTCCCTGTGTTTTTAACAAAGCCTACAGTGCTGTGCGTCGGGGTCAGGGTCAGGGTCAGGGTCAGGTTTGGAGGGAAAGTTTCAGAGAAAACAGAGGCATCAGTTCAGGGTTATTGGTCAGTAATTGGTCGGTGTTGTTCTCCTTTAAGACAGCTTTATTAATTGTTGCTGGTACCTGTCTGCATTAAAGGAATAATCTTTTTAAATATATATATATAGAGACACAAAACCAAGTTTTAAACCAAAAGTGTTGATGGTCTCTGATAGTTTATAAGAATCCTTTCAGGGGCCGAAGATTGTGACATTTGGAAACTTTTATTCAGTTTTCAATGTGAGGTTTCCTCTTCATTTAAGTCTTACAAAAGTTAGGTTCAAAAAGGATTTGAAGAGGTTTTAGATGGATTCAAAGAGGTTTTAGATGGATTCGAACAGGTTTTAGATGGATTCGAACAGGTTTTCGATGGATTTAAACAGGTTTTCGATGGATTTGAACAGGTTTTCGATGGATTTGAACAGGTTTTCGATGGATTT